>MASP02000050.1:0-243068 GCA_001693025.2 Colletotrichum lindemuthianum | reverse complement strand
TTATCTAATTATATAAAAATATAAATTCTTATATTTATTTCTTCTTTTAGTATTCTTACTAATATTCAGTCTAGTATCCTCTATATTAGTATAAGTATTTCAATAAGTATAACTATTTTATATCTATACTTTAAATAGAATAATATAAATTCTATTAATATTCTAATTATTATTTAGTCTGTAAATAAGGTAGCTAACAGAAGAAGTTAAAAATCTTTACTACTATTACTCTATAACTATACTAATAGTATATAAGTAATTAGTTAATATCTAACTTTAATTACTTTATTAGCTTATAGGTTATAGGCTGAAGTAACTTTACACTTTAGGCTATATTACTTATTAAACTTAATAATATACTTCTTATTTTCTAGCTTTCTATCTACTATAAAAACTCTATAAAGGCTATAGTATATAATAACCTCTTCCTATAGAAACTTCATAATTACTTTTAAAGTAAGTTATAGAAACTATTAAGCTTCCAGCCAGCCTGTGAATATATCTCTTACTTTAATAAGATACTATTTTCCTACTCTCTGGATATCTAAGTAGATACAGTTAAATAGAAGTTCCTAAGAAGTAATAAAACTATAGAGGTCTCTTATTCTATATACTCTCTATATCTAATAATCTAAATAATATTCCACTACCTCCTATATATTTTTATATATATTAAGCTAATAATATCGATCTACTAATCTCTTATAGATAGCTTCTTATTTTTAATAGCTACTTTTATTATATATAGTTACTATTAATTATCTTTATAGTTCTTCCCTATTAGTAATACATTAAGGAATTATATAAAATAATGTTAGTTAGGTAAATAGTAACTTATCTTATAATTAGAATATTAAAACTTTCTGCCTGAAAACTTTAAATTAGTTAGAATTAATCCTAGGTGGCCTCTTTAGTGTTAATAGGTAATAAGCTATTTACCTAATCTCTCTTAACTAGGTCTGTAAATAGTCTAATACTACTACTAAAAGTATTAAGATTTTATCGATTTAGCTAGTTCTATCTATTATAGCTTCTAAGTTAAATACTTCTTTAATATATTAATTATCTCCTATAGTATATACTTTTTCAAAAAAACTTCTAATTACTATATCTATAAAGAAGATCTATATATTAATCTAGTTATTAATATTATCCTCCTCTTACTTATTATCTTAGTTAGATAGTCTGGATAGTTTTTATGAAAGGCTGTCAGCTATAAAGTTAGCTACCCTACTAATATACTTAATCTCAAAATTAAATATTCTAATCCAAGATATCTAACGAATTACTAATACCTCTAGTAAGTTAGAAGTAGCATTATTAAGCTAAGTAATAAGAGTTTTAATATTAGTTTCTAATAAGAAGTGTTACTTATAGAGGTAGTTTCTTAAGTATTTTAGCGTCTTTAATATTCCTCAAAACTTTTTCTTACTAGTATTATAGTTAAGTTCTATATCTATAAATAAGTTATTTTCAAAGTAGGTAATAACTTATTTTTACTTAATAAATTATCTAAATATAACTTCCTAACTAATATTATTAATATCCACTACTAGATAAATTTAGCTACTTATAAAATTATAATTAATAGATATAAATATAGGAGAACTATAAAGCTTATTTTTAAGTTATTTTATAATAGTAATTTATTTTTATTCTTATTAAAAAGGAATATTCTTCTTTAGTAAGTTATTAAGTAACTTTACTATAATAGAATAATCTTAAACTTATCTTTAATAAAATACTATAATACTGAGGAAAGATTATACTTCTAATATACTACTATAATATTTCTATTCCTTAATCTTTATAATCTTTAACTCTTTAGGCTATCTTCTATAAATTCTATAGATATAACTAACTATTATAACTATTTATTATACTTATTAAGATTTTATAACTATAATTATATATTCTATAAGTTTAATATTCACTAAAACCTTATTAATATTCTAAATATATTCTAGAATATATCTGTGAATACTAGGATAATATAAATTATCTTCTTTATTATAAGTTATTATTAGCTTTTTAATTACGATGTTATCTAGGAAGGTCTTGCAGTAATGGGGAATTAAATTATAAAGGATCCTTATTATAATTCTTATAAACTGTATAACTGAGTTTATACTTCCTATTAGAAGGATATAATATCAGAAAAGTCTAAATAGTATAGTGAATATTATTAAGTTTCTACTCTTAGGGTCTAAAGGAATTTAGTTATATCTGGAAACGATATCTAAAAGTGATAATAGTTTATATATACTAAAGTTTTCTAAAAATTTATTAGCTTCTAGAGGAAGCTCTATATCTTAAATAGTAATTATATTAATTTTTATTACTAAGTTAATTAGTTATATCTTACTATCTTTCTTCTATACTAAGAAGAATAAGTTTCTATAGGTAGTATAACTATATTTTAGTATACTATTCTAAATATATACTTTCAGGATCTTAAGAATATCCTCTATTAAGCTTTTTAAGATAGGAATTAATTTAGCTTACTATATTTTATAAGGAATTATCTTAATTATCTAAAGTGGCATAATAGAGTTTAGTATCTTTCTGTAATAATTGAAATTTTAGGCTAGTGTCTTCTCTCTTACTTTTAAGATCTCTATTAGAAGCTCTTTCTTTAAGATATATAAATAACTAAGTTTATCCAGGATTAAGTATAATCTCTCTAATGTTAAGTATTCTCTAGAGTGAATATTTAAAAACTTTAGTGTAATTATATCTATAAATTAGGCTATAAAGTTATTAGTAATATTCTTTTTTACTTCTTTCTATACTTTTAACTTCTATTCTAAGTCTCTTTCTAGTATTAACCTATCTAATAGTATATTATCTACAGGCTGGATCTTTTTATCTTTTATTTTATATATAGTATTAACATCTTTAATAGGTCTATTCTGAATGTTAGTTACTACTACTTCTTCTGGCTGTATCTCCCTCCTCTTTTTAAAAATAATATCTACTACTTCTACTATATTTTATTCCTTATGATAGGACTTCCTCTATCTCTTAAAATCTCTTATATATACTTATTATTTATATCTTAGAGGTCTGCAAAAACTATAAGGATACTATCTTTTATAGGATAAATACTCTAGATTATAATTTCCCAGAAACATAATAATACTATAAATTTCTTCTATCTTTAGTTTAATTACTTTTTAGATTAAAACTTCTAAAATAGCTTTAAATTTTTTATTAGTCTTATCTACTACTATAATTACTTCTTTATTATTATCTAATAATTCTTCAATATCTTTTAGTATATTAAACTTTAGTAGTAGAGATAGCTCCTAAAGATTAGAATCTATCTTATTTACTACTTTATACTAACTTTCTTCTTCTATATTTTATTTGCTAGCTGTTAATTTATAGGTCTCAATAGTAGCTTCTAGTTTCCCTCTCCTACGGAAGGAGGAAGAGAGTATATATACTAAATACAGTTAAAGTTTAAAGAGTTTAGTATAATATCTTGAAACTTAGTAGTTAAGTTATACATATAAAATAATAATAGAATATTCAGTTAAATACTTCCAAACTAAATCTAGCTGACTATTTAGTTTAGAGTATACTAAAGCATCATACATATCTTAATAATAAATAGCATACCTAAGACTAAATCATTTATAATAATCCCTTATAGCATAATAAAGAACTTTATATTAAGGATATAATAATTCCTAATATAGATATTCTCTATTATTACTTCTTAGAAGTCTGTAGTATATTTTATATCTGTAATACTTTATAGTTCTAAATATATAAATATAATATATCTAAACAGATTAACTTTCTAAATATAGTTTTTAGAGATAATATTAATTACTAATTCAGTATTAATAATTTCTTAAATTTTTAGATTCTATAGGTCTGTAAATTAAATATTAACCTAGAAGTAAGTTATTATAAAATTATAAACTGTAGCGAAGCTTATAACTATACTCTCTATAGTTTTAACTAATTCTATTATAATACCTATAACTTTAATATCTATATTATAAACTTAAGTAACTAGTGCTAATTAGGTTTGTGAATTAGATAATGAAATTATTAGTATATCTTTCTTATTATTGGACTGTAGTTTTGTTGGTTTAGTAATATACTAATAATTCTATTAATTAATCTATACTTAAATTGCATTCTCCTTGTTACTAACTTTGTTAAATATATCTATAAATTCCTCCTCAGCTAAAACAAAAACCTCTTTTATCTACTAGCTCTCTTAGTAATTTTTTATAACTAACTGGGTATATTTATAGCTAACTTAAGTATATACTAGCTAGGTTTTTTAAAATAGATTTTTAGGAATTAAAACTTATTTCTCTACTTTTTTGAAATAAATATAATAAGTAAAAGCTTAATTATTAGTATCTATTAGTAATATAGTAAAAGCTAATTACTTAAATATTTATTTAGCAGAAGGAATTCCCTAAGGAACCTCCCCTATAGTTAGTATTAACTTATTATCTTAGTCTAATTTAATAACCTTTAGCTTTAACTGAGAAAAGCTAGCTTAGTATCCTTTATTAGTTAAACCTATAAATAATTCCCATTAAAGTTTATAATAATGATAGAATATAAATCTTATAGAGGTTAGTTTTAATCTGTCTGTAGTTATAATATCCTTAGTTACTACTTTAGATTTATCCTTAAATATAGTAATATAAATAGAGTTAGAAATTATAATATTAAATATAATATAAACCTCCTCTACTTATTTCTTTTACTAGTATTTAGTAAACTACTTATTAGCTTCTGTAATTAAAGTTTACTATCTTATATAATTCTAAATAAGCTTTATAAGTTTAGGGAATAATTATAGTCTAATTTTGTTAGCTTCTTTAGCTTCTTTTAGGAAAACCTGAGGTCTCTAAGTAATATAGAATAAGATTATCTTTCTGTCTGGCTAGTCTTTCTGGCGTCTTTCATTAATAATACTATCTTATACTAATATTACTTTATTACCCCAGTAGCTAATATAATAAATACTTTTTCTGTAGAAGTAAATACTATAGATTTAGTAAGCTATTATAACTTTATAGGTTATTATATAATATCCTAACTGTCTATACTACTAGTAGTTTATATTATCTGTAAGCTAATACTGAGGATAGAAGTAGTTAAAAAGTAGTATCTAACTACTATAAGTTTCACTTATTTTATATTAAGATCTTCTAAAATTACTACCTTTATAGACCTGCAAATTAGTTACATAAGAAAAATAAGTAGAACTTAGTTTAATTAATATAGCATGAGTCTCTATATATACTGAGGATTTATTCCTCTACTTAATAATACTATAGATTACTAATATCTAATTATTTATAGAGAGGCTAATACTATTAACTTAAAGTTTTTTAAAGATATCTACTAACTCCTCTACTCTTATAGTAATACTTTTTTTAACTATCTTTACTTTCTTAGGTATCTAAACTACTTTAGGTTTTATTAAAATTATCTTTAATAAGCTTAGAGAGAGAGCTTTAGAGGCTAATATTTTCAGCTAGTCTGTAAGTTATTTTATTAAGGTCTGGTCTTTTCCCCACTGTATGAATATAGTTTTAAAAATCTTCTAATTTATATTAATAAGTTTGTGGAATTTGCAGTGAAGGTTTCAGGCTATTTCCCTTAGTGCTCTAGGAGGTATTCTATATATAGTAATATATATTAGCTTCTAGTTAGGTAACTTAGGGTCTCTTTAGGTAGTAATATAGATCTGGAGGTTATTAATTATAATTAGCAGAAATGTAATTCCTACTAGGTTATCTTCTTTTAGTAAGTTTCTAATTATAAAAACTCTCAGTTTCTTATTAGAATTTTAGTTAGCTGTTAGGTTTGTAAATTTATATATAGTTAAAAGTATTTCCTTAGTTTCTATCTAGATAGTTTTACCTATCAGGACTGATATTATAGCTTTCTTGAGGTGTGGAGTATAATATATATAAATTTCCTTAATTATATTAACTTCAGGCTTATAGGATAGGTTTATTAGTGATTTAAATTTATCTAGAAAATTAGAAATATTATTACTAATAAATTTGGAAGCTTTTTCAGACTAAGGAGATATAGTAGCTACAGTAGGCTAAGTTTAGAGTGTTTTTATTAGTATTAAGTAGTTAGCTATAGTTAGGATATAGTTTATCAGTAGAGTTATAGAGATATTTATAGATATATTATTTTTTCCTGATAGAGCTTCAGTTTAAGATTCTGAAGATAGATTTCCAGTTGGATTATTATATTAAGAATAAACTGAAGGAGCGTCGCCTGAATCTTCTGAGATATTTAGAGCTTAAGGTTGAATATTTTTAAATACTGAGCCTGAGAATATAGTAGTAACTAGTATTATGAAAGAAATTTTAATACTAAGTTTAGTATAATAATTATCTTTATCTTAAACTATCTTATATAAGTTATATTATATTATAAAATTATTATAGTAAGTAATAATAATAATATTCTAATTACTTATTATTAATAAGAATAGTAGATAAAACTATCTATATAAAGTTTTTTACTATCTTTTTATCTTTATTATATAATATTTTAATTTGATTCTATATAAAGCTGCTAGTTGATCTTCCTAAAAATCTTGATAGATTAGTAATTTATAGTGATTCTAATATTATCTATCTTCTCCTTCTTTGGAGGTATCTAAAAGTTTGAATATAATTGTTTTTGTATGTTATCTTCTCTATGTTAGAGGTATTTAAGTTATAGTGGTCTTCCTTTTTATTTAGCTATCTTCTCTATATTAGAGGTATTTAAATAGTCTATTTATTTATCTCTTTACTGATTTTTAGATAAATAGGTTAATTCTGCTATATTTATCAGCTTAGTAGGATTACCTTCTTAATTATTCTGTGATTATTATTATAATTATTATTTTCTATTATATCTAGTGGAGTAATTCCTAGTCTGCCTGTAGGTTAGGTCTGTAAATACTTTACTGATAATAATCTTATAATATGAAGTTATAAAAGTTTATTTAGTAAAGCTATATAAGTACTAGTTTCTGAATATTTTCTAGGTCTCTGGAGTATTTACTAGTTTTGAGAGTATAAGTATAGCTATTATTCAGTCTTCTCGTTTCTAGTATAGGTCTGTAAATAGCTTTCTTTAGTAATCTTTCCAGTCTTTATATTTACTTGTATATCTTTTCTTAATAGTAGAATAATATATTATATTTTTGTTATGTTATATTAACGTTTATTTATTAAGATAGTATAGAAATATCTCTCTATCCCAGCTTTTGAAGACTGAGAGTAGAATGATCCGCCTCTAGGCATTATTGAAATAGGGTGAGATTCGCCTCTGGGGACTATTGAAATAAGCTATAGCTGAGAGGGCCTATCTGGACTAAAACTAACTAACCACCCCCAGCTATAAAACTTGAGAGAAGTAAAAATAGATGGAAAATATTAAAAGAATATTCTAAAAGTGTAGAATTGTATTTGTAGATCTATGGTCTAAAAGTTAAGCTAATCTGAATAGTAGGTTCTGGATTCTAAAGAGAAGAGAAGTTAATTCTTTCTATCTGTCTATAATAAACCTAACTATTTATATTTATGAGGCCACTTATGTTATGTAAATAAGCCTATTTATAAGCTTAACTCTATTATAATAACTAATATAAATTTAACTTCTATATAGTAAATATATTAATATCTACTTATTACTATTTCCTTACTTAGTATAAGAAAGTAGAAAGCTTAAATAATATCTTTAGGTATATTTATTAAATTATTATTAAAAATAATATAGTTATATATTACCTCTAAACCTATTAGCTTAAGAATTAACCTAAGATATTAAATTCTTTAAGTAACTTTTGAGTAACTTTATAACTTTTTATTTTAAATAATAACTTATATCTCTAGATAATTAAAGAATTATAAGAATTCTTCGGAATTAAGTAATAATCTATATTTTAATAAAAGAAAATAATATAACTAAGGAAATTACCACTTTAGTATTTATATTTATTCTTAAAGAATATTATTTAGATATAATTATCTAAGGAATTTTATCTAACTTAGATATTACTAATTACTTTATAGCTAGCTACTTCTAGTTTAATATTCTAAAATAAACTATCTTTCTCTATACTCTCTTAAAAATCTCTAGAGGAAGGTTAATATCTATTTACTTTAGAGAAGGTAAATTTATAAGAATAATAGATATAGTTAATATACTTACGCTACTTAATATAATAATAATCTATATAATTTCTTATAATATTTTATTTCTATTATATCTTACTAATATAAATTACCTTAATATTACTTTTAATAATATCTGTAACTCGTTATATTAAAATGAGAAGGTTATTCTAATTATATATGAGTAGAAATATCTATAAATATTATTAAATAAGAAGGAGATACTTACTTCCTTATATCTAATAGAAATTAAGATCCAGAGACTTTATTATTACTTTAGAAATCTATTTATTATATAACTTTATAAAGTTCTCCATAAAGCTAAATGTTTAGTTAATTAAGAAGCTTTTATAGCTTTCAAAAAATACTCCTACTAATACCAGATATAAAATATTATTTCCTCTTAATTTAAGTTTACCCTCTATAATAATATTGAATTTAACTTTAAAGTTACTCTTAATATCTTTTACCTTAAGAATAACTACCTTATTCTTTATATTATTAATATAGTTATAATGTTTAATATTACTTAATTCCTATCTAGTATTTCAGTACAGTTAATATAGAAAGGTTTTAATATATACTAAATTAGAATTTATCTAGATTTACCTAACCTTTTCCTTCTTAATACCAAAACAAATTTTTAATTTAAAAACTTTCACTTAGAAGCTAAAATAATAAGCTTAACTATTAGAATTATATTTATTAAGGTATATAATAGTATTAGTAAGATAGAATATTATTATATCCTCCTTTATTATATATATAAGGTCTAGCACTAAGAATATCTATTATTATTCTAAAAGTATTACCTCCAGGCTATATGTAAGTTAATAAATAATATTACCAGCCTAAATAGTCTTATATTTTTACTTTCTATCTTTAAACTCTACTTTCAGTTTACTGAAAATTCTATTTTATCTTAAGAGATAGCTTTATAAATATAGGTAGTTTAAAAAGTAACTAAAGCTATTTATTATAAGTATATAAAATAGATAGTTAATAATATTACAGCTATTTATAATAAGCTTAATACTTCTTAAGGTTTAAGCTTTCTACTATAGTTTATATATATATATATATATAGTAAGAAAGGAAAGATTAGGAAGGTGTCTTCTATCTACTTACTATTTATAGCACAATATATGTTATTAACCTTTCTAATAATATATAAGACTTTTACTTAACTACTATAAAGATATATCATGAAAGTAATGATATTTTTCTTTAACTAGATATTTCAGTAGAAATATAGAAATATTTTAACTATAGAAATAATAATAATAATATTAAAAAGGCCGGAGATTCCTTTTAAGGAATCTTACCTACCTGAATTTTATTTCCTATTATTCTTAATTTTCTAAATATTCTAGAAGTATTAGAATATAAGAATATTTTTTCTTTTTATATTAAAAGTAATATACTGCCACCCTCTAAAAAGAATAAGTATGTTAGATATTAGAGAAATATAAAGCTATTTCTTAAATTCTTAAAAGTAATATTTAACTAGAAAAATCTCCTTTAATAAGAAGGTAACTGAGAAGATTAATTTATAGTTTTCCTTATAGCTAAGAAAGAAGTTAATTAAATTCTCTTTAAATTTCTTTACTAAAAAGAAATTATTCTTATTTCTAGCCTTTGCTTTAAAAAGTTAATAAAGAAGGAAGTAGAAAGTATTATTGATAATAGTATAGTTAAAGTTATTCAGTATAATTTTATTCTCTATAAAAATTATATTATTTCTAAGTTTTAAATTATTAATAGATTTGGGAAAAAGGATCGTAGCTAAATATATAAGAAATTAAAGTTTATAATTTAAGATTCTAAAGATAATAGAAAGCTTATAATTCTTACTTAACGTTTTATAATTTAGAGAAGTAGCTATAAATTTATTATAGTTATTATCTTTATATCAATAAAGGAAGAAAGTTATCTTCTTAAAATAACAAATATTATTTAGGTTTATATTTAGGTTAAAACTAAACTTACTAGATATATTATAGCTATATTACCTATTTACTTTAAAACCTAATATTCCCCACAATATATAATAATAATTATTAAACTACTTTATAGTTTAGTTAAAGTCAGTATCCACTAGTAGGTAATATACTTAAAATACTATGAAGAATAGTTATATATAAAAATATATATCTATAATCTTTACTTCCTTATATTTTAACTGAATAATACTATATTTAGTATAATTAGTATTTAAACTAATAATATCTTCAGTATTTTTAATACTTTCTTTACTTTATAAGAAAATAAAGAATTAGTAAAAACCTTCCTTATAGTAAAATCTAAAATTTTCCTTATAAGGTTAATATTACTAATATTTAATAATAGTATACTTTTCCTTTAAGATAGTAATTTCCTTCTTCAGTAGAAAACTAAGGTTATAAGTTTGCTGTAATTAATATTCTTATAAATCTTAAGATACTTCAAAAACGCTATATTAAATATTTTATATAAAGTATATATTATTTTGTTCTGCCAGGCTGAGGTATTCTTTAATCTCTTGCATGCAGTATAATATTAATAACCCTCCAGTAATAATACTACTATTCTTAATAAATATATTAAATAGTAAATAGAATATTTAGATTAAAGGTTAACTTTTATTCTCCTTAACCTCTCTAAGATATATTTCTATATTTCTATAAATAGCTTCTTTACTAATAATATTAATTTATTATTCTAATTGGAATTTATAATAATCTAAAGTTAATAAATAGTCATTAGTAAAGGTAAGTTTATAATTTAAGATAATTTAGTTTATTACTTTTTAACTAAAGATAAAAAAGTAACAATAAGTATACTTACTTTAGAGATTTATATTATAATTACTAATATAAACTGTATATATATTATTACTATATCTTTATAAAAGATTATAATTTATTATAATCTTTATCCTATTTTTATAATTATCTATATTAACTTATATTTATTATAGAAATACTTTATAAAGCTTAGTATTATCAGAGAGAAGAAACTTATAATTAATATTATAACTTTATGGTAATTATATGAATATTAAGAACTCTATAAGATATAGTAAATTAACAGTAAGAATAATTTTACTAATATCTTTACTAAAGGGTTTCTAAATTATATCCTAAAGAAATTTATTAATATAAATAATATAATAGTTTATATAGAGCAATAGATTACTTATTTAAAATAAAAGAAGGAAATTTGGAAGATTATTTAGTTAAAAACATAGGTTATCTAATTAATTTTATCTTATATATAGACATATAGTATATTGTAATTATAAGGTAAAAAGAAAATTTACTAATATTAGTAATATAATAGCTATAGGGTTATTAGGATTCTATAGTATACTGTCTATATAATATAACCTAGTGGCGGAAACTAGCTATTAGTAATAACTAGTTACCAGTTATTACCACCCACTAGGTAATTAGTAACTAATTACCCAGAATATTTAGATCTAGCTTATATTTAGCCTATAGGCTATATACTATAAATATTAATATCTTTAACTTTATTAGCATACTATATATATTAATATATATAATATACCTTCCCCTAGTGAAACCAATAATAGCCTTTAGGCTATAGTATATACCACTATTTATATAGTCTATATATTTTCCTACTCATAGTTATAATAAAAAGTAAGTCATTAGCCTCTTTCTAAATTTACAGTAAAAATAGATAAGTATAATTATTACTTCTATATTTAAAACTTGAAAAATCTCAGAAGTTAGATTATAATAGTAATAATAAGATTCTATTTTATAAAATTAAAATATTGAAGTCTTTAGATTATTCTTAGTAATTCTTCTTAAAATACTTTAAATATTATATTTTAAACTTTTTAAACTTTATCAAATTTAAGTGAATTTAGTTAGTAGTAAAACTCTTTATACTAAGTATATAATTCTTTACTATTTAACTATATTTTTAACTATATAGCTAAAAGGTGTAGGCCTGCAAGATATACTGCTGATATAACTGTTCGTGCGCTGGAGTACCTCAGGCGTTGGCTATATTTGGTTAACTTTTCTGAATCCAATTCGTACGAGGAACGCGGAAGAGCTCAAGGGTATCAAACACGAAGAACCACGGGCTCTTCGTATTGCCGAAACGAACGTAGAGGCTAGCATAGAAATTCTGATAGCGAATCTTACAATCCAAAACGGCATCAAGGAGCGTGAGATTCAAGCTCACGACTGTCTTTTCGATATAGCAACCGGTCGGATGAGAGATCTCGGGTTTGGGAAAACAGGCCTGAAGTCGTCTCAAGCTTTGGTAACGAACGTAGGGGGCAAATAAATTGTGCGCGGCAGGCACGCGCAACTGGTACTTCGGGATGGAGGTGGTGCCTCTTTGCAGGGTCTTGACAATGAATCATTTGCCCTGATGCATCTAACTTCGTCCGACGATCATCTCTTGGATCCTACAGAGTTTAACAAATAACGACAATGACACGTCTGTTACAAAGGGATGACAATGCTAACATGCGCGTTTCACTTAATGCTGTTTGGCGCTGCGTCGTGCGGGCAGGCCAAAAGCGCGAATCAAGTTTGAAAGCCGCAGGGTTCAAAGGTTCACGTGCCGAGACTTTTTAATTATAAGGCAACGTCTGGTTTTTCGGTTCTTAGACAAGCCCCGGCGATGGCCAATCTGGCGTTCTCGTTCAGGCCTGCAGTATGGAGGCAGATGCTAAGAGGTTCCGTTGAGCCACGCCGCCACCGACGTCGTCTAGATTTAGATCGATTTCTTCGTCAAGTCGTCAAACGTCTGACAGCGGACTGTCTGCACCCTCGCCGTGGCGAAGTCGCACGCATGTTATCCATCCACAGGGGTGTTGATTAACCGTATACCAGTTTGAAGATGTCGTTGAAGACGAAGTAGTTACCAGAGGGGTCGCGCAGCAGCTGGAAAGCCTGGGTATAGTTCATGGGACGCTGCTCTTCATCAACCTGAACTAGTTAGTCAATGTGGCTACAGGAGGTTGACGTCGGTATCACAAGCTCACCAAAAGCTGTCCAGTAACGAGAATGACGATGCCGCCCTCGAGGGTGGGCTGAGCGTCGAGGGTAGAAACTTGGTGCTTGACCTTCTCAAAGGGTAGAGACTGCGTCACGATTGTCAGTCTCGGGATCAAATAATGGTCTTAATCAGCATGTAGTGTTTCGCGAGAAGACTTACTGAGAGCTTTTCGACGATTGAGCTGGCACCCAAAACCGAGGCAGACTCGAATGTCAGCATGGATTGATCACGCTGTTTCAGAATCGATTAACACTTTATGTGGTCTAAAGATCAGGACGAGGATCTCACATAAAGGCTGGCAAGTCCTTTGCGGTCCGAATCAAACTGGTTGTAATAGAACTCGATAAACTGCTCTGTGCGCATTGGTAGCCGAGTCAGCCTCACCTCGAGGAGCGAGATTTCATGAGCCCAAAGATAATGGGCAATCTTTCGAGTATTTGGGATTCACTTACTGGCAATCTCTTCGAAGTCTGCAGCGGTGTTAAGCCGGTTAGTCAATCGGCGCGCGACAAGGAGCGGGTGACATGCCCGCTACGAGCCAAGGACGGTAACGCGGGGCAGGGCTGATGAAGCGAAGCACGCATCATTGCATCGCAATGACCCGTGCGCGGTATCCGGGGAAAGAATGAGGCCGCGGGGGGGGAAGGGGTTCACTACGTACTGGAAGCCATCTTGTCTGGTTTGGAAACGAAGATTTTCTTACAGAGCGTTGCGGGATGGAGCTATGGCAAGGCTTTTCGTTGGGAACAACTTCCAGTTTTCGTCAGGTTAGCCTGAGAAAGAGGGGTGGCAGAGGGCGGGTGTAGTCGTACTAGACATAAGGTCTGTCTGAATACCTAACCATGCGGAGGGAGGGGTAGAAGAAGCTAAATATATATTAAACACAATTAGAAGGTAAGCTCTAGTGTATTTTAAATATAACTAGAAATAGCTATAAATAATATATTAGATTTATCTTACATCAGTTTAGATAAAGTTAAACTGATAGAGATAATATTAGCTATTTAAAGTTTAATTAATATAAATTTTATTACTTAAATATATTATTTTTAGTATTTCTCTTGAAGTTTAGAAGCTATAATTATTAGTTAGATTTCTGAATAAATAATAGTTATACTATATTATAAGTATTAGTTTAATTATTAGGGTTATTATATATTATATATAATTTTATCATATAAATATAAACTAGTATTTTAGTTTTTAGTTATTATTATTATAATATTTATTAGTAGTATAATAACTATACGGATATTAAGTTTCTATAATATACTCACTATATATATTATATTTTAATACTAGTAAAATAATAGTATAAAAACTAATAACTCTTCTATTTCCTAGGAGGAATCTATCTAGATTTCTTAGATATTTTATTAGGAATTCTTCTGGAATTTAATTAGGAAATTCTAGAGAAATTCTAAAGAAATTCTATAGGAAATTCTAGGGAAATTCTAGGGAAATTCTATAGGAAATTCTAGAGAAAATCTAGGGAAATTCTATAGAATATTCTAGTAAGTTTCTAATTATTTCTAGTGGAAAATCTCTATACAAACTACCAGAATTTAAAGTTTTCTATAATATTTTATAATAATTATTTATTATAAAAGATTTTTACTTTAATTATTAACTATAATAAAGAAATTCTATTAAAATAAAAAAATAAGGAAATTTCTTTTTAAAAGAAATTAACTAATTAGAAATTATAGAAAAGTATATATTAGTTACATTATACTGTAGGGTATATAGTAACTATATATAATATTATATATATAGTAGTATACTCTCTAGAGCCTACTAGCTATAGGTACTTAGTATGCAGTGTTAGCTATAGCTAAATAGTATAGTAATTAGTAAGTAATTACTATACTATAGATCTAGAGCCTTATATAGCACTATATACTATATAATATAGTAATAATAATAATAAATACCAGAATACTAGTTTGCATCTATATAATAAGATTATATATAGTATATAATTACCCTAATAATTAAACTAATACTAATTAGTAATTAATTTAATTATTATTATTATACTGCAGATTAGTAAGGTTTATTATGCTAAAAGAAGTAATTATAAAACTTTATACCTGAGGTTTATATAAGGTGAAAGATTATAAGATTTATTGCTTCGATAATTTAGATTCTCTATACTCTAAATCTTACTGGAAGCTTTTAAGTTAATATACTAACCTCTTAAGGAGACTACTATTAAGAAGTTTAAATTAATATTTCTTACTTTAGTTAAACTAAGTTACTTTATATAGCCTTACTAAGGAGTTTAAATTAATATTCCTTAATATTACTTACTAGAGTATATTTAGTAAATATAATAATTCTTCTTAAGTAATACTAGACTATTTTAATATTAGAGATTTATAATATTTTTAGCTTCAACTTCTTAAGAAACTTATAGAGCTTCTTGAAAACTTTTTTCCTACCTCTCTTTATAAAGATTTAGCTAAATTAATAATTCTCTCTTACTTTATATCTCTCTTGCCTTTATAATAATATTTAAATTAACCTCTATAGGTAAGGTATCTACCTTAAATATCTTTATACCTATAATAATAGTATTATTAGGTATTTTTATCTTTATGAAGCTTTATTTATACCTTAATTTAATACTTTTTAGCTAAATTCTTAATATTAAATATAAGAATATTATAGCTGAGGATTTTATAATAATTTCTACCTATATAATATATTAGGTAGCTTTTTATACCTACTTAAACCTCTATAGCTTAGAACTATTTTAGATATTTAAGAGTAACTTTAGGAAGTAGCCTATTGAAACTTAGTAACTTACTAACTTATATATTAACTGTTAGTTTAGAGACTACTTTATAGCCTATGGAATTAAGATTAATATAAATAGTAAATACGTTTATATAGTTTTATACTAGCTTACTTAGTAAGAAGAGTTTATACTATAAATTATTAAAGAGATTAATAAGGTTAATAAATACTATAGTATTCTTAAGACTAACCTTAAGAAGTATTCTAAGTAGCTTAATAGCCTTATAATAGTGAACTTGGATTTTATATTACTTTTCTATAATACTTAGCTAAAAATTAAAAATGCTATATTAATAATATTCTTACTATAGGTAGTTGAAGAGAGACGTCTGCCGCCAAACTAGCTAAGTTATATATATATAACCTTAAGTAAGAAACCTCTATTATAACTATTAGTCTTACTAGCTTTCTATTTAACTATTTTGAAGCCTCTCTAATACCAAGAGAATTACTAAGACTATAGCTAAAACTAATCTAGATATTAAGAATAACCCTTATATATTACTACTACTACCTCTTTTAATAATATATCTACTAAATATACTATAGATTTTATAAAGCTATATAATAAGAGTATAAAGTATAGTGGAGGCTTTTATAATATTCTTAAGTTAAAATATATATATTTTGTAATTACTATTTTAAGTTTGGTATTTTATAGTATATATAGGTAGAGTTGTTTTTAATTATACTTAAAGATAATACTCTTAAGTTTTACTTTAACTACTTAAGTAGCTTAAATATTAACCTTACGTTTAACTAGATAGTTTAATAAATTAAGAATTACTTTGAGAATAATAAGAATTAATAGCTTTATGTTTCTAATTAGTAAAATACTACCTTTTGAAGTATTATTATTACAAACTCTAATAAGAACAAAAAGGAGGCTTTTAAGCTTCTAATTTTAAAGCTTATATATATTCAAAAGGTTTTTTCTATAAAGATCTAAATAGATAATACTTTCTACCTCTAGCTTATAAGTATATACTGTAGTATATTAGAGTGCTAGTTAGCTTTCTTTAATCTTATAGTAACTTTCTAGAGTTTCTGGAATTAGTTGTAATTCTCTATAAGTAATATCTTATTAATCTAAAAGGTATAATATATATAAAATAATAGAGATAACTACTAGAGAGTAGCTAGAGACTAATTTTAAACTAACTATATATATAACTTACCTTAAGGTAATCCTTAAGACTATAGCTATACCTCTATATATATATAACTCTACGCTTCAGGTAATTATTACTTACTTTTAATATTTATATATAGCTATAATAATTAAAAATACTATATATATAGCAAAGCTAATTATTAGTCTATAAGGTATATTCTTAAGGAGAGGTATATTTTATATAATAGATATAAGTTAACTACTAACCTTAAAATATACTTTATAGTAGTATATTAAGCTTTCCTTATAAACTATAAAGATATTAATAGCCTTAATAATAATAATTTTAAGATTCCGCTAGAAGTGAATACTAATAAAGATATTATTATATAATATTAAATAAATATTAACCTCAAGAAAAGCTACTCTATAGAATCTACCCCAGAGATATTTTTTATATTGTTTTATAGTAAGAAGCTTATTATTTTTAATAAAAGTAAAATTACTAGCATTCTCCAAAATTGGATAATAGTTTATAATTTTATTAAAGATATTACTATTAGTAATAAACCTATAAATAATATTACTGCCTCTATGTATATTTTTATACTTAAAGGCTGCTATTTAAATACTATATTTTAAGATATTCTACCTAACTTAAATACTGCTAGCTTCTTAACTGCTAGATACTTCCAGTTTACTATATTAAAGTAGTTAGTTATTTTCTTTATTATTCTTATATTACTATAAGGTAAACTAATTATAATATATTTTAGAGAAGCTACCTTTATTATAATATTTAGAATAGCTAATATATTTACGTTACTTAATATTATTATATTCTATATAGTTTCTTATAATATATTCTTCCTCCTCTATTTTATAGATATAAATTACCTTAATATTATATTTAATAATATTTATAATATACTTTACTAAAGTAAAAGGATTATACTTATTATTTAAAAATAGAGATATCTATAGATACTTCTTAATAAGAAGAAAATAATTACCTTTATATACCTTATAGAGATAGAAGTATAGAGATTTTACTACTATTTTAAATATCCAGCTATAATATATCTCTATAATATTCTTACTAAAGTAGAATATTCAGTTAAATAATATATTCTTAAGACTTTCAAGAAATATCACCACTACTATTAAATATATAATATAACTTTCTTATACTTCTAATTTACTACTTAGAATAATATTAACTTTAACTTTAAGATTATTATTAATATTATCTATATTAATAACTATAATATACTTTATATTATTAATACTACTATAGTATTTAATACCCCTTAACGTTTACTTAATATATTAGCGGAAGTAATATAGAAGGTTCTTAAGATATATTAAATTAATATATATTAAGATTCTTCCAATTTATTACTACTAATATAAATATAACTTTTTAATTTAAAAACTTCAGATTAGAGGTAAAAGCTATAGAACTAATAGTTTATATTATATCTATTAGGATATATAATAGTATTAGTAAAGTGGAATATTATTATATACTTCTATACTAAATATATAAGATTTACTATATAAAGCTTCCTACTGCTAATTAAGAGGTATTCCTTTAGGTAGTATATATAGTAATTAATAATACTACTGATCTAAATAGTCTTATATTTATATTACTTATTTGTAGAGTATATTTATATTTCACGGAAGATTTAGCTTTCTCTCTGGATATTATTACTTACACCTAAGCTATATATAAGGCTATAGAGAAAGTCTACTATAAGTATACTAAATATATTATTAATATTACTTTAGTAATATATAATAGCCTTGATATCTCTTAGATAATAACCTTTACACTTCAGACTTTTATATATATATAGTAAGAAGAAAGGGGCTGATAAAGGCTATATTCTCTTATTACTATTTACAGTAAAACTTATATTCTCAAGCTACCTTATAGCCCTTGAGAGCTTTAATTAATAGCTATAAAATAGTAATTTAAAAGTAATAAATAAGAGATTAATAATAGTGTAGCTAAAGTTATAGCTTTATAAAAGTTAGTATTTATAACTTTATATACTAATTCTTAGTTAAATTCAGGATTTCAAAGTAATCTAATAGTAAATAGAAGTTTATAATTGTATACTATTATATTAATTTCGTCTATAGTTATTCTTAAGACTTTAAATATATAGTTAATACCTTATATTACCTCTATTTTAAGAGATAATAATATCTTCCCTTTTTAAGTAATTAGTAATTTACTATCTTAATTTTGAATATCTGAAATTAGGCTAATATCTTTAAATTTTATAATCTGTAGATATATAGTTAGTTTGCTATTTGTAGAGTTTAGCTAAAAGCTTTATTTTATAGTATACCTTATAGCTAAGAAGTAGTTAAACTTAGTATTCGTATCTACTTTTTATATAAAAGATATAATTATAATATCTAGCTTACTATTGAAAAAGTTAATTAAGAAGGAATTTGAAAGTATTATTAATAATAATATTATAAAGATTATTTAATATTACCTTATTCTCTATAAGAATTATAAATACTTCAAGTTTTAGATTATTAATAAGATTAAAAATAAGAATATTAATAAGATATATAAGAAGTTAAGATTTATAATTTAAGGTTTTAGAGGCTATAGTAAGTTTAAGATTTTAATATAATCACTAATAACTTTATATAGCAGCTAGTAGTTAATTATAATTATAATTTCAACTTTCTTTAAGTATAAAGATATAATAATATAGCTTTATAATATTACTTAAGTTTATACTTAAGTTAAAATAAAGTTTATAAAGTATATTATAGCTAAATTACCTTTATATTTTAAAAGATAGTATCCTCTAAACTTTATAATAATTATTATTAAGTTACTTTATAATCTTACTTAGGCTGGAACCTACTAGTATGTAACTTACTTTAAATATTATAAGGAGAAGTTATAAATAGAGACTTTAATATATAATCTATACCCTCTTATTTTATATACTTAAAATAATAGTTTTAGCTTTATAAATATATAAACTAATAATATCCTTAGCCTCTCTAATATAGCATTTTCTTACTAAGAAAATAAGAATCTTAAAAAAACTTTATTTAAGGTAAAGCTTAAGATTATACTTTTGGAAACTATATTCCTTATATTTAATAGAGGTATTCTGTTACTTTATAGTAATTACCTCTACTTACGCTCAAAATACTAAGGGTAAAAGCTGGCCCTTATTAATATATATGCTGCAACCAAGATACTTAAGAAGGTATATATTAAATAACGTATATATAATATATATTTTCCCTCTATATACTAACTGGAGGCTTTATTTAACCTCTTATATATAGCATAAAAGTAATAAGGTTTAAGTAATAATACTGCCGCATTTAATAAATAGCTTAAATAGTAAATAAAATATGTTAAGTAAGGTTTTAACTTTATATTACTTAACCTCTCTAAAGTATATCTTTATACTTTTATTAATAGCGTTTTTACTAATAATACTAACCTCTTATTTTAACTGGAATTTATAATAACTTTAGGCTAAAAGACTGTAATTAGTAATAGTTAGTTTAACTTCTATAGTAATTTTATATACTATTTATTTACTAAAAGTAAGAAAGATACTAGAAGTATATGTACTTCGGAGATTTATATTATAATAGCTAGGATAAACTTCACTTATACTATAGCTATATTATTTAAGAAGATTCTTAAATACTAATAACTTCCTTAGATTCTAACTATTATATATACTAATTTATACTTACTTTATAAATACCTTATAAAGTTTAGTATTACTAAAGAGAAGTATATAATAATTAATATTATAATATTAAGGTAGTTATATAAATACTATAAGCTCTATAAGATGCGGTAGATTAATAAAAATAATAATATTACTAATATCTTTATAAAGGATATTATAAACTATATCCTTAAGAGATTTATTAATTTAAATTCTGTAACTATTTAGATAGAGGAATAAGTAACTTAAGTGAAGTAAATAAATAGATATTTAGATATTATATAGGCAAAAGAATATAAATTGCAAAAGGTATTTTTTTCTATATAAATAGATAGATACTAGAGTATATAATAAAAAGAAAAGTTACTAATATTAGTTATACTATACTATAGGGTATATAGTAACTATATATAATATTATATACATAGCGGTATACTCTCTATAGCCTACTAGCTATAAATACCTAATATCTAGCGTCAGCCGTAGCTAAATAGCATAGTAATTAGTAAGTAATTACCATACTATAGATCTAAAGTCTTATATAACGCTATATGCTATATAATGTAGTAATAATAATAACTAATAACCAGAACACCAGTTTGCATCCATACAACAGGATTACGTATAGCATGCAATTACCCTGACAATTAAACTAACATATAAAGTAACTATAGGTTTCTAATTATTACTTAAGTTTAGAGGTAAATTAATTAGCAGTCTAAAAGGTAAATGAGAAGCTTAATTAGAAGGTTAATTTAAAGATAATTCAAATAGTAACTTTATTTTCCTTATATTTTAGTTTCTAATTTAAGGTTAAATTTCTGGATATAAAGCTGCTAGTAGTAAATATCTTAAGTTAGGAGAATTTATATATAGCTTTCGGTATTTTGTAGTATTCAGTATAATTTGTTTATAATTATCTGGAGATATTATAAAGTTTTCCTCCTTATTATAAATATAGAGAGAGATTTCTATTTTTATTTTAGATATTAGATAAGATTTCTCTTAAGATTAAATCTGGAAATATTAATGTACCTTTACCTAATTACAGTAATTTAAACTAAGGAGAAAGCAGCCTGAATCCTTCAGATTGCAAAAGTTAAACTAAAGAATTAGAAGGTAAAGTTATTCTACTAAATAGAAATTAAGGTAGAGAAGCTTAACTTAAGCCTCTAGAATTCAGTTAGGAATTTTTATAAATTTCCATTCTTTTAGAGAATCTGATTTCTCTAGCTTTCACTTTAAACCTTAGTGATAATCCACTAAAATATAGGTTTAGAATAATAGTATATAGTTCTACCAGCTTCTTAGAAGAATTTCGCAATTAATTATCTATAGTAAATAGAATGTTTCCAGATATTAATCTTTATCTAGCTTTTTTATAGTTTAAATTCTTCTTAATAAGCTATTAAAGCTGAAGCTTAAACTAATATTTTTACTTTAACTATATATTTGGAAATCAATATACAGTAAATAGTATACAATAACTTTAAAAAGCCTTTAATATTAAATTTAATGGCTTAATTTTATACTATATTAAATATCTTTATAATAAAGGTAAGTTTATATTATATACTGTAACTATTTAATATACTTGAAATAGATTTAACAGAAATATAGATTATACTAGTTAAGTAATTATAACATTAACTTTACTTACTATTTACTAATATTTATACTAATTTAGTAGTATAACGTTCCAGAAAATAAAGCAAATCTCTATTTTCTAATACTAAAATTCTATTATTAATTTAATATTCTCTAGCTATATTAGTTATTTATTTATAAAGTAAACTAAAGTTCTAATAACGAAGTATAAGTTATACTACTAATTATTATATGTTCATACTAATAAAATAATAATATAAAAGCTAATAATTCTTCTATTTCCTAGGAGGAATCTATCTGAATTTCTTAAATATTATATTAGAAATCCTTCTGGAATTCTACCAGGAAATTCTAGAGACATTCTAGAGAAATTCTACAGGAAATCCTAAGGAAATTCTAGGGAAAACCTATAAGAAATTCTGGGGAAATATTTAGGAACTTCTATAGGAAATTCTGGTAATTTCCTGGTTATTTCCAGTTGGAAATATCTATAAAGTCCCCTGGAATCTTAAGCTTTCTATAGTATTCAATAATAATATAATATAGCTTAGTGGCGGAAAATACTACTATTAGTAATAACTAGCTACTAGTTATTACCAGCCACTAGGTAATTAGTAACTAATTACCTAGAATATTGAAATCCAATTTATATATAGCGTATAGATAATATTTTATAAATACTAATATCTTTAATTCTATTAGCATACTATATATTATAATATATATAATATACCTTCCCCTAGTGAAACTATTATTAATTAATAGTTAACTCTACTATTAATACTTACTATAAGTTAATAAAGTCTCTTAAAATAGAAATAGTTATAAAGATCATTAAACTTTACTTAAAGTAAGACTACTAATTTCTTAGTTTATTTAGATACTTTTAATAATAACCTCTTACCTAACCTAAGGTAAGGTAATATTTTATTAATAATTATATTAATATATTTCAATTATAGTAGTAAGATATATATTTATACTTAAGATTAACTTATAGAAAAAGCTATAAATATTTCTTACGTAAGTATATTTAGTAAATATCCTTATTATAAGATTTACTAAATCTTGATAGTAAAGAAATTTATAATATTTAAAGTTTCTCCAAATTTCCCTATATTTCCCTTTTTTTCCTATATCCTTCTATTCTCTTTTCTTTCTTTCTTTACTTAATTAGTAAATAGTTTCCTTCTCTGAAGGTCAACCTTCCCTATATAACATTAGTAATTAGAAATAGCAAATAGCAGAATAATCTTCTATTTTTCCCTTCTTCTTTTCTTGTAATTTATATTTCTCTATTCCCTTTCTATCATTAGAAAATAACAAGTAAAATATCTAAATTAGTGAGATTTCTTAGAAGATCTTTTAAAAACCTTAGTATAATAAGTAATAGAACTTTTTAAAGGTGAAAATGCTATTAAAGCTGAAGTTACTTGTAAATAGTAAGACTTTTAGTAAATTGAAATTTTTTAACTTTATTATTTGATTACTTTTACTCTTTACCTTTAGTGGTATTTAAACTCTTTACCCTATATATAGTTTTAACTGTAAAATATATCCAGTAATAGTATTTATGCTAATATTAGCTTATGACTATTTTAAATGGTAATGAAATTACCTATTATTATAGATAATTATACCCCCAGTTATAATATTTAAGCCTATAGTAGAGAAAGACCTTAAGGTAATAATCTATATAGTAAGAGCCTTAATAGGGCTAAAGCTTAATATATATAACTGAAAGTGACCACTAAGGTTATAGAATTAAGAATATTTATAAATTTCTTGAAGCTAGAATTAAAGAAAAAGCTAAACTCTAAGTATTCTATAACTTATTACTTTTCCATATTTAAATCATTCTCAGTATAATCTTTATATTAAAATTAAATTTCCCTTAAATTTAGATAGCTACCTATAACTAAGGAAATATCATAGTAGATTCTAAATATTCTATTATAATCTCTGTAACCGAGCATATCAATATCTTCTAAAAAGCTTAAGTAATATCATAAGTATTAATATTAATAAATAAGCTCTAGATATTTAGAAGACAATTATCTAGTTATTCTATAAACTGCTGTATTAGGCTAATATTTTGGAGACCAGTTATTAATAAGATAATATTCTAATATTAATATACTATATTAGTTACCAAATACCTTAAAATACTATAACATCATAATTGCCGAGGCTTAGATGTTATATAGTATATTAAAAATATTTATATTAATACTAATATTATTTATATATTAGCTGCACTTAATATATTAAGATTCTTTATTAATAAAAGTAGACTAAGCCTTACTATCTTAATATAGAGATTGAAAGTTAGCTTATAATTAATAGTAAAGAACTTTCATATTAATAGCGAGAAACTTATTTATTGGAGGTATAAAGTTTTATCTTGGGGGTAAGTACAATATAATAAAGATATTAAGGTTGCGGATATTAAGGTTATAATAAATATTTCAATAAAGTAGCTATAGTTAGTAGTAATTAAATCTCTTAAGATATTTGAATTATATATAAATAGTTTGAGGGCGTAAGAATATATGAATGTAAAGTTAATACAGAAGAAGTTATTAGTTATTTATTATTAAAAAGATTATTATAGGGTGGATATACCAGCTATAGCTATAAGGAGGGATTTAGGCTTAAATTAACTTACGCTGGCTGTAGTAGTTAGTGGGGGGTAGGAGGGCTGAAGTTATATTTTAGGGGGTAATATATCCACTAATAGTTGCAACAGAAAGTGTTAGTTTACAACTGGTTAACTTTAGAATGAATCGATTTTACGTAGTTAGGTTGTAACTGGTGGTCTCTATTTATTTATATTTAGTCTACGTTACAGTATAAGTATATATACTATATATCGTTAAGATTAATCTATAGAATAATTCCTCTTATCTAATTAGTCTAAATAAGTAAGTTAACTGGTAAGTTACCTACCACTATAGCCTTTACTATATTAATATGTAGTTAACCTAATATTGACAATACCTTCCTTTATAACAAAAGCAAAAAATAGTGTAAAACGTAAATATAGTATTAAACGCAAAAACAGTATAAAACGCAAAAAAGCGTAAAATTCAAAGAACAGCCTTTAGTTACAAATATCTTTTTGAATATATAACAAACTATCTAAATACTACAAAATAGTATTTATGTATAAAAATATACTTTTTAATTATTATCATCTGAATACCTTAAGGCTCTCTAGTAGTAATATTCTTTATTTATCCTCTTCACCTTCTTCTTTATTCTCTTAACTATATTTTCCTTGTTTTATGACCTTCTATAGTTTCTATTGTCTATTTTTCGATCTTTATTATTACTTAACTTATAGTAATAAATACTTTAAGATCTTAATTATTAGATACCTTGATTATACTATCCGTAAGATTATTCTTACTATCAATTTATTAGACTTCAAAGATCTTCCATCTATTATATAATTATTATAATATTATAATATTAAATATAAGTTACTTCCTTTCTATAATATCTAGTTAAATAAGATACTAATAAAGAAAATAGACGTTAATATAAATTACTATTATAATTATTAGTATCTTAAGAAATTTAGTTACTTACCTAAATATTATAGATAGTATATATTCTATATTAACTTCCGCAATTATATTATAAACCTTAGATACTAATATACTATATATAACTTTGTTAAATTTCTATATTCTTAATATATAGTGAATAATATAGCTGAACTATTATTAATCTGAAAGTACTGGGTTTACTATCTATCTCTATAATATATATCTTACTATTAATTAAAATAAGTGTAAAGAATTCTATTTATTCCTAATATTTATAATAGATATATACCTCTAATTATAGTGGCAGATAAGAAACTAAAATAGTAAAAAGGCTATTATGTATATTTAGAGTATAAGAAACTTACCGTTAAATATAGATTTTATATATCTTTTTATTACTTTCTGGATAGCTACTATATATTTTATAATATTTGAAAATAGTGGTAATATTAAGTCAAGATATAGATATACTCTAAAAATAGTAAAAATAGTATAAGTTGTTTTACACTACTTATATTATTAACTACCCTAATTATATTGTATAGTATTTTCTTTTTATTAATATCTCGTACCTTATTTAGATAATTTTATATGTCTTTTATAGGGACATATGTTAGAAATAACGCGTTCGAGCGGTAGAGTTTACACCGTTCGAGCCTCAGGTACTTATAGCGTCTCTATAAGCCTCGCCCCACTTAATCTAGTTAAAATAGAGTCTTATACCATATATATAGCTATATTTAGTTATACAGAATATACACTAGGTTTTGCCTCCTAATTATATATAATAATTAAGAGTCTTATAATACTAAAGAGCCACTAGGCTAAAAAGTATATATGATAACGATTTTATATATCTTAAATACTAAGATATCTACTAAAAATACCTCTATTTTAATACTTAAGAAAGCTGACTAGTGGATTACCTAATATAACTTCTTTAAAATGGAGGCTATAGGTTATAACTTATAGAATTACCTGAACCCTAAAGTAAATACTTAAAAGAGCCTCTATTTAGAAGCCTCTCGAAAGCTCCTTATATATAACTTTCCTAAGGCGAAAAAGGATAAAATATCTATAGTAATATCTAAAATAAATATTCTGGAGATCTTGATCTCCTCTAGTACTCTTAATAGGTTTACCCCTTTAAAGTAAATTTACCCTAAGGAATTCTAACTTCTATTTAAGGTTTCGGAATAAGTTTATATTTAGAATGTTATAAACTTTATAAAGAAAAGTGTGAAAGCTTATATAGCTATCTATAACCTCAATAATATAAGGATTTAAGAGTATAAATATAAATAGCTAAACTAAGTCTATAAATTATTTTAGATTTATAAATATATTAGTAATATACTTAACTGCCAGTACTATAGCTTAGAGGAAGATTTTGCTATATAGTTAATAAATTTCTATAACTACTTTAGTATTATAGATAACCTCTATCTTCAGTAAGTAGCTACTATATACTATAATATATTTTAGTTACCTAAGATTAAGTATTTTACTATAAGGATAGTAACTAAAATATAGTTTTAAAAATAGTAAGATACTATATATAAAGCTTAAATAGTTAGCTATATTTTTTTTACTATAGGAACGCTTTAGGTTAATAATTTTATATTCTTACTAATATACTTACTAATTAAATTATATACTTAGAGTTATATATCTACAGTCTATAGTCGACTGAATATAATACTACTAAATAAAACTATTTTAGTTATTATAAAAGCTATATAGTAGCTTCCTGTATACCTATTATATATATATAAGAGTTAGATATTTAATACTATAATTAAGAAGAGAATTAAATAATAAATAACTTTAGATTCAGACTTTTTAAAGAGAATTTAAAACTTTAGATAATAGTAACTATATAGTTAGCATTCTAGCTAAAATAGCTATAATACTATATAGCAAACTTACTATATAGAGGAATCTTAATAGTATTCTCTTTAAAATATATTTATTCTTAATTTAGATATCTTAGTCTATATTTTTCGAAATATTAAGTATTTTATAACTCTCCAAAAGGCTTCCTCTAGAGATTATATTTAGTATAATATTAAGCTAGTATCTATTAAGAACTATAGAGACGCTAAAATTAATATTATAACTTTAGAAAATAAAGAGGTTAAGTTATATCTCTATAATATTATTTTCTATATCTTTCTAGCTATAAACCTTATTTTCTTTTAGTAATTACGAAAGTGAGATTACTAGTGGAATATTAGGCTAAATTACCCCTCTTAACTACAGAGGAGTAACTATTTAGAAATTACAGTTATTAATATTAAATATAGCTAATAAACTCTCAAATACTATATACCTTATAAGAAGTTAAATATTTTAGTAGTATAGTTAGTATAATATAAGCTTTCTTCTAAATATTATTACTGCCAGAAATATACTATAGAGACTATTTTAAAACCTCTAAAAAGTAATAAATAGCTTTAGTATTAGTAGCTAGGATATTCTAAGAGAGAATCTCTTAACTACCTTATCTCAGCCACACGCAATATTTATATTACTAATAGTTACTTAAAGTATAATAAATACTAACCTACTTAGGAAGTATATTAAACTTATAATATCAGTAAGGTAAAATAAATTATTTACTATACAGAATATAAGAATATCTTATATATTACTTCTAGAAAGTATATTATATTTAACCTTCACCCTTATTATTAGAATTATAATAGCTATACCTCTTTCTTAATATTTATAGATAAAGCTACTAACTATTTATAAGATATTTATTTTATAAGCTATATTAGAATTATTATAACTGCAACCTTTAATAACTTTATCTTACTTCTTAAATGCCAGTATAATATTAATATTAGACTTTTTAAGTATAATAATCAAATACCTAAATATAAGAAGCTAAAAGCTATTCTAACCACTTAAGGTATTTATCTTAAGCTATTTATATTATATATATAAAACTAAAATAGAGATATAGAGTATATTAAAGCTATTATTAAAGCTTACATAAAGGCTATAAGGTAAAGAAGCAAACTACCTTATAATCTCTAGCCTAAAATCTTGCAAGTAGTAGTATTTCTTTATAACTATAAACTAATAAGCTTTTTAGGCTAGTAAACACTATACTAGAAGCTTTATAAGATTACTTAAAAAAATAATACTATAAGGTTAAACTTAACCTATCTTTATATATATAGCTATAAATATTTTGTTCTCACTATAGATGTAAAACTTAAGTGTAACTACCTTACCCACCTTAAGGAGCATATATTTATTAGCTTTTTAGTTAGCAATATTTTTACTAACCAGTTTTAAATATAAAACTCTTTATAAAATAAGATTATTATAACTTATAATATTTCTTTTAATAAGATAATATTTTTAATAGAAATTTAATCTCTTTATAAGATAATTTTAGGAAGTTTAATTTTAATAAAGTCTCTTATTAACTATAAAAGTAATTAGCTGCAGTAAAACTACGTAAGATTAGCTTAAATACTTACTTAAGCTTAAGTAAAGAATCTAATAAAGTAATTTATACTAAAGATATAGAGGGTAACTATAAGAACTTAAGGTTTTATATCCACACTATAGTTAGCCTTAAGTCTTCTAAAGCTTTATATAATACTATAAAATTTATATTATAAACCCCTCTAGAGTTACCTACTATATCTTTCTATAATCTGATTTATATAGATAAGATTATAAGGGGGTAAGAAATTTAGATACTTCTAGAGAAGGTTAAGTGTAAGGGATAGATAAAATATTATACTAAAGTAGCTAGAATATCTTTATTTAAAGCTACCTCTTTAGCTAATATTCTTTAGTTATTTTAAGATACTTCTAGATACTTCCACTTATAGTTATAGAATTATATAAGTCATTAGCTAGAGGAGGTTCCTAAAGTTTAAACTTTAAGAAAACTCCAAAAAGTTATAATAAGTCCGAAAACTGAACTTTAGCTGTAAAGTAAATTAGATATTAGAGAGTATTTAAAATATAGGAAAATAGAGGTTTCCACTCTAGAAATCCTATAGTAAAGATTATTACTATTATTTATGTCTTACTTAGTAGTATTTACTTATTTATATACTAGAACTATAGTAGTAGCTTAAAAAACATATCTTAGAAATTATATTAAATTACGCTTCTAGAGTGAAATTAGTAAAGCTTTTACGAGAAACTCAAAAGTTCTAGGTTACTATGAAATTTATATTTATAAGCTTAATAAATATAGATACCTTCTTAAAATTAAGATTTAACTTATTATTTATAGAGACTAACAGCTGTAAGATAACTGTAAGATCTATATAGCTACTTTAGTAAATATATTCTTTTAAATCCTTATAGTAATTACTAACTAATTTAATCTTAAGTTACTTTAAAATAATATAGTTAATATTTTTATTTAAATAATATTTTATAACGTAGTTTATATAGAGATACTACCTAGTTATAAAAAGCTTAAAAAATCTACTTTCTAAATAAAATACTCTATAGTTTTTAAAAGTCTCCTCTCCTCTAGTAGTATTATTTAGAAGTAGACCTTAAATACCTAAATTTTAAGCTTACTATAGGAAAGCTATATTACTAACTTAAAGAGTATATTATCTTCTTTTTCTATATTAATAACTATATATTCTCCTTTCCCTCAGAAGATATATCTAAAGTACTTATATTATTAGTAAACCTCTTAAAGAAATATTATCTTAAGGGAAGTAAGAACTTATAGTAATTTCTTATTATTAAGATTATTTAAGATTAAATAACGTAATAGCTATAGCTTTCTTCAGCAGTTTATATTAAAAAGCTTCTTAAGTATCTTATAAAATATATATAGTATATTAAATAGTTTAATACTTCCCTTAAACCTAAAAAGCTCCTCCTATAACTTAATTAAACCTTCTATATAGAGATTAAGTACTATTAATAAGATATTAGCTTTCTTAATTACACTATAGTTATAATAAAATCAGATATTACTTATACAGCTAGCTAATTATCCTTTTTAACTAAGTTAAGATTAAGTAAATAATATAGTATCTTAGTAAAACTAAAAACCTCTATCTTAACTTTAGCTATAAGATTAGTAATATTTAGAATAGCCTAATTAATACTATAAATACCAGCTTTATAAGTAATAGTAAGAATTAAAAAAGCTTTCAGACTTATATTATATATTTCTTCGGCAGTTTTATAATATAGTAAGCTAATAAACAAAATACTATTACTATTTTAATAACTTAAGTAGAACCTTTAATATTATTATAAGTAATATAAGGAGCTATTTTCGCTAGCTACCCTATTACTATACTGTAAGTAAACCTGATAATAAATATTTTTAGTAGAGATAAAATATATAAATCTTATCTAGTAATCTAAATTCAGTATAATAATCAGTAAATAATATAACTTATAACTACTGAAATAGTATAACTATATATAAAATTATAGTATATTAATATCTATAACTACTAGCTATAGTAAGAAGCTTAAAAAAGCATTTTAAAGTTACATATACACCCTTAGGAAACCTTACAGCTAATAACCTTATAAAGTCTCTCTAAAGCTGCTAATTTAGCATTTTTATTACTTAGATTAATATAATAGATTAGTTAAACTACCTGAAAATACACTAAGAGGAGGAACTTTAAGAAGATCTATATTAATATTCAAAAACCTTAATAAGATTTTTAACTACTAGTTAGAACTTATAAACTATAACTTTAATAATAATATAGTTAAGAAACAACTTAGGAATATCTAAGATACCTAAAATACTAGAAGGTATTCTTAGTCTAAATAATAAGGAATATCTAAATAGCCTGTAAATAATATTATATTTCCTACTATAGAGGTAGAGGTTTAATGAGAGTAATAGGGTTATAAAAGTCTCTCATAAGATGTAAATAGAGTGTTTAAACTAGTATTATTTAAAAGGGCTAGCCTATAGATATGGCCCTTAAAGCTAAAGGAGTATATCAGAAATAATATATTTAAGCGGCAGAGTTTACACTATTTAAGCCTCAGGCACTTATAGCGTCTCTATAGGCTTCGCTCCACTTAACTTAGTTAAAATAAAGCCTCACGCAGTGCGTGTGGCTTCGTTTAGCTACATAGAATATACACCAGAATTTGCCCCCTAATTATATAGAATAAAATATATTAATAATTTACCTTACTAATATTATTGTAGGTTTTAATTAATATGATTTTAATCTTACTATATATATTATTAGCTTCTTTCTTTAAGCTTTTAGTTATAAAACCTTATTTTATATTAATAATAATTGTCTCTGAGGTTGTTTAGTATATATTAATATAATATACTTTTATTATATATTATATAATCTCTATAAAGATACTTTTTATGAACTTTATAGCTATTAATACTATAGAGATATTAATAATATATAATATAGATATATTACTATTAAGATATATAATATTAATAATAATCTCTATATTAAACTTATAGTTATCCTTAAGATTAAACTTAAACTAATATAGTATTTTTCTATCTATTTAGTGTTAATAGTAGTTTTTTATAATTACTTTAATCTTATTAGTTATTATAGTTTTACTTACTTTCTTAAATATATTATTTAACTTGTAGATATTAAGGTAGCTCAATATCTTATAAATTTACTATATTTCTACTTCTATAAGGAAGTTAATAACCTTACTATAGAAACTCTACTTTATAAGAAATTATAGATACCTATTATCTTTCTCTGAAGATAGTAATAAGTTTCCCTACTTAGTCTTATTATTAAAGTGTGATGAAACGTGTGGCCACGTAGGCCACGTAACTGGGCCACGGGCCACGGCCCAAAGACCACGTTTCAAGGGTTTAAATACCCCGCATATCCCGCATTTCAGCTATAAGAATACAAGCCATTTTGCTTCCTCACAAACCCTCCGTACGGTGCAAAAAGGCCCCTACCAGGGGCCTCCGCTGTGTTCTCACGCCCCAGAGAAGGCTGAAGAGCCTGGATAAGGGGCCTCAGTGAAGCTGGGCCACGGAGCGAAGTCAACGTTCAAAATAACGTCGTTCAGGCTGTATGCCTAAGGCGGTCGAAGTACCGACCTCAAAAGCGGCTATCCCAATAGCCTGGAAAGAGTTTAAGGGTCCTTCCCTTTCGTGACAGCTTTAACTCGAGAGCGTGCTACGTATCTCGAGGCGCCCCTACGTTACCTTTCGACGTTACAGTCGACCTTTCGACGTTACAGTCGACCTCTCGAGGGTGCCTTTCAGGCGCCCTTGCTGCGCCGTTTTCGACCGGCAACCTCTCCCTCTTTTAACTTCGCTCCACTTTTTACCTCTCTGCCTCCACTACGCTTAGATCAGCTGCTTATAAAAAGGTATTCCTTCAGTAATATTGATAGATTCAGCCTATAATAGTTATATCTAATAAACCTCTTTTTAGATATACTTTATATCTTAAGTATTTAATATATCTAGAGGGGTGGAGAAGGCTGAAGAGTCTAAATAAGGAGCCTCAGTGAAGCTAGACTATAGAGTGAAATTAACATTTAAAATAACGTTATTTAGGCTGTATACTTAAGGCGGTTGAAGTACTAACCTTAAAAGTAGCTATCCTAATAGCCTGGAAAGAGTTTAAAGGTCCTTTCCTTTCGTAATAATTTTAATAAGTAGTTAATTTTTAAGTATATTTTCTAAACTATTATGAGAATAGGTTTTATATATAAAATATTATAAATATTTAGTAGAGTTTCAGCCTTATTAGGATTAAATACTCAGAATAATATCCTTATTACTATTAGTGGGATAAAGTATATAGAGTGTAAGGATTATAGTGAGTAGGAGCTGCTCTAAAGAGAATATCTCTAATAATCTCATTCAGCTTAGAAGGCTATATTTTATATAGTATACTCTTAAGTTTAATGTTTTTAAGTTTACATTTTAATCTCGAGCAGCTATATATCTCTAAGTAATAAATAAGAAAGTGGTAGTATTAAGAGTATTAGAGACGCTTGAGAGTTATATCTAGAGTCTCTCTATTTTTTAGAGCGTCTAAAAAGACTGGGGGAGGCTATTTTTAGATAGTAGAGGCTGTTTAGGATTATTATTTTTATATAAATACTAGAGGGCTTAAAGGTCCTATTACCCTCACTTTAGCTTAAGGCTTTCTTCGCCTATAGCTTGACACCTTATTACTTTTACTTTAAAAATAGTTATTTGAATGTTTTTATATTTAGATAAACTACTGGGAATATCTTTATTCAGATATAAGGTAACCCTTACGCCTGGGGAGGTGTATGATGAAATATGTAGCTATATAGGCTATATAACTGGGCTATAGGCTATAGCTTAAAGACTATATTTCAAGGGTTTAAATACTCTGTATATCCCGCATTTCAGCTATAAGAATACAAGCTATTTTGCTTCCTCACAAACTCTCCGTACGATGCAAAAAGGCCCCTACTAGGGGCCTCCGCTATGTTCTCACATAAAGTTATTAAGATAAATCTTGAGATTATTTATATTAGGGAAGTATAATAGAAATAATATAGCTATAGGTATAATATTAAAGTTAATATCTCTAATAGATATATATATGTTAACTATACTAATATTTATATAATCTTATTTGTTTCTAAATTTAATATTCATCTTTAAGGCTATATTATCTAGAGAGATATTAGGGAGAAGTTTCTGGAGGATTTTAAGTCATAATAAAGCTTCAGTAAAAGATGTATCTATTTTAGTATCTAGAAGAATACTTTTAAAAATAACCTTAAAATATTATAAAGTTAGAAGAACGTCTAATATATTAATAGTTATTAAGTAATATAAAATAAAGTTTAAAGAATTTCTATAAACTTTATAGAATTAATAATCTTCTTCTTATAAAATACTCTAGAAAGCTTAAGATTCTAGTAGATTATATAGAGATTTCCCACTGAAAATAACTAGGAAATTACCAGAGTTTCCTATAGAATTTCCTAGAATGTCTCTAGAATTTCCTATAGACCTTCTCTAGAATTTCCCTAAATATTTCTATAGAATATCTTTAGGATTTCTCCAGAATTTCCTGGTAGAATTCTATATAAATTCCTAATAGAATATCTTAGAAATTTAGATAGATTCCTCCTAGGAAATAAAAGAATTATCAGCTTTTATACTATTAATTTACTAGTATTAAAATATAATATTTCTTCTTACTATTTATTATAATATAATAAATAGCTATAAAATTATCCTCTAATATCTTATTTATATTATTATATATTTTCCTTATTATATTCTCTATTGAAATTATATTCTTTAAATATATTATAATTTTTTTATTAATATAGTATTAATAATAATTATCTTTTTAAATTCCAGGGTAGCTACCTTATATTTCTCTAGAATATACTTTATTAACCAGTATTTATTTAGTAGGTTTAAACATACTTAGTATTTATTTTACATATTCCTTCCCTATACCTTAGTAGAAAGCTATCCTAAGGTAGTTTTATTATCTTACATATACTGCAAATAAGGTAATTAGAAATAGTTAACTTATCAGGTTTACCTTTAGCTATTATATATATAATTTACAACAGAGTAATTATAATCTATGATATAAATACTTTTTTATTTTAACTACTAGTTTTAGCTTTTAAGTATCTTTAATATCTATCTATATAGTTTATTTATAGTTAACTTAACTTTATTAACAGTATTATAAAATATATTAATTATATTATATATCTAACGTATAGTTATATGTATTATTTTATTGATTTCCCCCTATAAACCGTATAGATTTAGATAGATATTTTAAAGAAGATTAATTTATATTACTATTACCCTAAATATCCTAATTATATTAGTATATCTATAGCTGTTAGTAAAAGTCTGAAAGTTTATATGCTTCTATTTCCTATAGTAACTAAAGTAAACTATAGATATATCAGGACGCGCCAGTGGCCCCCAGCCGGACCACTACTTAGTTATACGTAGAGAGGGGTATTTAGGCTATAATGGCTGGAATTCCTAATAGAGAGGTTAGATTTGAATATATTAATAACCGCACCCCTATGTTTATCGCCCCCCATATAGATCTATTACTTAGTTACCAATCTATCCCTAATAAAATATCTTAAGTTTATTTCTAACTATTATAGCTAACGGAGTAACTAAGAGAGTATCTTACATTAGCGAAATCAATATTCTATAGTATAAATATACTTTTTTTGCCAGTATAGTATTAAATACTCTTTCTACTATATTCCAACTAATATTATAGCTAATATATTTAGTAATATATGTTTATATTTTATTCTTAAACGTATTATACTTCTCTCTGATATATTTATTATTTATTTTATATGCTTTACTAAATAATAATTTTATATTCTTATTAGATTAGTTAAAGACAATATAGTATTTCGATATTAATTAATATTATCCTTCAAGGTAAATATGAAATCTTAGGAATCTAGTAAGCTTTAGGTAGTTCTCCTTCTTATTAATATTACTTATTATTCTCTTAGCTTTTAGTAAGTTTATATCGATATATATATATGGCTTTATTGGTTACAGGCTTAATATTAACATTAGTTTTATTATTACTAATAATATTACTAAGTATAAAGCTAATATATCCACTATTAAGCCTCTGGATGTAGAAAACTATTATTTAAGAGAAATAAATCCTCCTACTTCTAGGAAATAATTAATAAAGTTAGAATTCTTTATAATCTTTTACCTAAGAATTAAATATTCTTTTTAGTAATACTTAATACTTTCCACTATTTATTCTATTAGTATCTTCTTATTAAGAATCTCTATTAGCTTCTTTTTTCTTATCCTCTTATTTATAGGGAAGTATATATCTTTTTCTGTAAGGTAGGTCTTAAGAACTTATATTATTACTCTCTCTATATTACCAAAATAATCTAGAATGTATTCTTCAAAGGTATTTTAATAGAACTTTTTCAAGACGATATCTTAATTCTTTTCTATAAAGGTATAGTACTAAATAAAGATATTATTAAGTGGAATACTATTAATATTAATTTAAGATATAATAGCTTTACCCTATCATTAAGATATAATGTTTTAGTATATTTCTATCAGTATCCTTACTTCTATATATTTAAATACTTTCTCATATTTATAAATATTTATTATAAGGATATTATTATTAATCTTATCCTAATAAGAGCAATTAATAGAATTTAGGGTGAAAGATATATTCTTAAGTAATAGCCTGAACAAATATCTATAGTTAGTATAGCTTTACCTTATTTTAATTATAGGTATTTGTCTAAAAGCTGCAACTTTAGAAAAGTATATACTTATTGTGAAGGGCTAGCCCCCGACCGGGGGGCGTAGCGTTGCAGCTAATAACGTCTCGGCCTTCAGTACCCATATGCACGCGCGGGCGCATACGAACAGTACTACCAATTGAGCCATATATAGCCTCGTCAAAAGGTACATAACAATAAGTTATCCACTTATTGTCTGGCTGCACTTAAGTAGAATGTTCCGTAGCGTGTTCCGTATGGGGCTGGCCTGTAACACTACCTCCCCTCTCCCGCTCCTGCCGCGCCACACTACCTGCCTGTTATAGCCTCACGGTAGGAGCTTCCGAGCGCTTAAGTAATATACCCCTAGTGTCGCTGTTAGCCAGGGAGCATCCAAACTGTGGATCGAACCCTAGACTATTAGGGTGACTTATTGTATGTGAAGGGCTGGCTCCCGACTGGGGGGCGTAACGTTGCAGCTAATAACGTCTCAGCCTTCAGTACCCGTATGCGCGCGCGGGCGTATACAAACAGTACTACCAATTGAGCCATACATAGCCTCGTCAAAAGGTACGTAACAACAAGTCGTCCACTTGTTGTCTGGCTGCACTTAAGTAGGGTGTTCCGTAGCGTGTTCCGTATGGGGCTGGCCCGTAATACTTATTAAATAAATTACAACTATTACGTATAAACTTTCTTCCAGTAAAACCTAATAAATATCTCCTTATTTAAGGTTTTTACTAATTTTATTAGTTAATATTCCTTGCTGGTAATACTAACAATAAATTAGTATACTTTATTGGTAACTTAATAGGAACTTATTTAGATAATATAGGTTAGTTATTATTAGTTAGTAATATTATGAAGGTTCTTATTAATTTAACTTAGCTGCTTATTATATAAATATACTACCTACAGTAAATAGAAATAATAGGTAATAATATATAAATATTATTAATTATATAGACTTACATTATCTAATATACTATCTCTTCGCTTTTTATTATTATAGAGGAAGGATTTAAGAATAAGCTGTAGCAATTAGTTAGTTAAATATAATATCTTATTTTTAATATAAATAATTCTCCTCTTATAATACTTCTTATTATTTCCTTCTCTTCTTACGTCTCTAGCCCTACTATTAATATAAAATATTCCTTTTTCTTATTACCTTCTGATTTATAATGTTACCAGAAAGACTCTCCTAATAACTTAATTCTTTAGGTAAATATTTGATATTAGTAGGTAAATATTTAACTTTATATTTTCTTCTCTTTATTAGACAATTACTTATTACTATCTTAAACCTCTGATATTTTCAGTAAACACTCTGGAAATATTTATTAGCAGAAATAGAAAATAGTAATTCCATAATACCTTTAGCTTAAGTATTATTTAAAATATTATTAAAGATTACCAGTTCTCAGAATAACCTTACTTAGGTACCTTCCTACTATTATACTTATAGAGTAAATAGGGGAAATATTATAAGCTAATATGTATTATTCAAATTCAAAACCCAAAATATTTATATATTATGTTTATATTACTAATTATACTTCTATAACTATTTCTGGAATTCCTTTACTAAATAAAATAAATATCTCTTTCTTTATTATTACTTCTCTATTATTTAAATTCCGACTACTAGGTAAGCTATATTATCGATATAAATATATTAATATACTATAGATATAAATATCACAATTAGACTTACTAGTTTTACCTTATATTATTATAGAGAGAAGACTAGTATATTATATTCTTTATTATTAAGGTGGTCTTTCATTTCTTATTAGTGAAATATATATTAGATTCTAGAAAGTAATAATAAGAAATAGCAGTTTTATTGTATATTTCTTCCTTCTGGTTATATTAATCTTAATACTATTTTATAATATTTTACTTCTTTAATTTAATATTAATCTAGATTATTAGTATGCTATATAATAACTATAATATAATATTAAGTTAATAGATTATTATAAGTTTACTTTTACTTCTATTTCTACTATGGATAAAATAATAATATTCTTAGGGTAATATATATTTATAATAGCTTTAAGATACCTATTCCTACTTAAAAGCTATCTGGAGGGTTTCTTAGAAGATATTATAATCTTATTTCTTGAGATATTCCTTACTAATTTACAGTTAAGTAGTAATAATATATACCAGTAGTAGTTAAATTACTAATTAGTATTAGTTTATTACTGGTATATATTATAATTCATTAACTTTACGTAGTAAGGCTATAACTGGTAGTTTCTATTTATTTATATTTAGCTTATATTATAGTATATATATATATATATACTATATGCCGTTAAAAATAATCCGTAGGATAATTCCTCTTATCTAATTAATCTTAATAAGTAGGTTAATTAGTAAGTTACCTACTACTATAGCTTCTACTATATTAATGCCTAATTAACCTAACAGAAAGTAAGCTATTAGCCTCTCTCCTTAACTTTATTATAGAGTGTAATTGTAACTAAGCTAATTTCTAGATTGCTTAAATTATAGTAATATATATCTGTAATTACCTTTTTAGCAGATATCTTCTAAACTTCTTTGAAGAAAATATTGGTAGCGTAATAGCTATGGGGCTATTAGGGCCCTACGATATACTAACTATATAGCGTAGCCTAGTAGCGGAGACTAGCCACTAGTGATAACTTGCTACTAGTTATTACTACCTGCTAGATAATTAGCAACTAATTACCTAGAGTATTTAGATCTAGCTTATATGTAGCCTATAAGCTATATACTATAAGTATTAATATTTTTAACTTTATTAGTATACTATATATAATAATATATATAATATACTTTCCTCTAGTGAAACTAATACTAATTAGTAGTTAATCTTATTATTATTACTTACTGTAGATTAGTAAAGCTTATTTAGGTAGAAATAGTAATAGAAGATTATTAAGTTTAACTTAAAGTAAGGTTACCAATCTCTTAATTTATTTAGATATTTGTAATAATAACCTCTCGTCTAACTTAAGGTAAAGTAATATCTCTTTAATAATTATATTAATATATTTTAATTTTAGTAGCTAGATATATATCTATATTTAAAATTAACTTATAGAAGAAATATTAAGAGTATTTTATATAAGTATATTTATTAAATACTTCTATTATAAAATTTACTATATTTTTATAGTAAAGGAATTTATAGTATTCTTAGTTTCTCTAAATTCCCTTATATTCCTTCTTTTCTTCTTTATATCTTTCTATCCTCTTTCCTCTCTTTCCTTACTTAATTAGTAGATAGTTTCCCCCTCTGAAATTAAATTTTACCTATATAATACCAATAAATAGAATTAGTAAATAGTAAAAATAGGGTTTTCTATCTCCTCTATCTTCCCTCTTTTAATTTATATCTCTTTATAATTCCCTTATAATTAGGAAATAATAAGTAAATTATTTAAGTTTGTAGAACTTTTCAGAAGATCTTTTAAACACCTCAGTATAATAAGTAATATAACTTCTTCAGAAGTAAGAGTACTAATAAAACTGAAATTTCTTCTTAGTAGTAAGATCTTTAGTAAGTAAAAAGTTTTTAATTTTATTATAGAATATAATTCTAACTAAATTAATAACTAAATAGTATAAAGTATAGTAATATATATATATAATTACCTCTTAAGTAGAAACCTTCTAAATTTCTTTAAAGATAATTTTAAGAAGTAGCTAGAGGATATATAGGTTACTATAGATAAATAAATACCTTAGTATTTATGGAATATTCTATATATCTATAATATTAAGGTTAATATAAAAAGTAAATAAATTTACTAAATCTTTATAAATTTAGTAAAGTAAGATAAATTTATCCTATAAACTAAAGAAGAAATTTAAGAAATAGTTATAAAATTATAAAACTTTAATATACTTATTAATAACTAACTAAGTTTCTTTAATAATATTATTTTTACTTGGTAAATATATTCTATAATCTAGATATAATGATAAAAGGTAATTTATTAAGATTTTATAAAACTTAATATTTATCTAGCTACCTTAAGAAATTAATTCTAAGAAATATCTTAATAAGTAGAGAGATTTCTGATTAACCTATTATTATTAGTAATAAATATAACTTCTCAATAATAAAGATAACTTAAATAATAAGATTTTTAAGATTAATAAGACTAATAGTTTCCTTGTAACTAAAACTAATAGTGTAAACTTCCTACTTTATCTTTTATAGTATTTCTCCTATATACTAACTTTATAAGTAACTACTAGGAAACTAGATCTCTCTCTATTAATATACTAATAGCTAAGAATATAACTAATCTAACAAAAATATAACACTTTAAAATAAAGTATAGAGAAGTCCTCTATAATATCTTTAAATTAAAGATCTATATTTTTAGAGATTAGTATCTAAAGTTAGATATATCTAACTATATATAGGCTAGAGTCTTTTTAATTATACTGAAAAACTAAGCTCTTAAATACTACTTTAACTACTTCAGTAATTCTCTTAATTCTATAATATTCTATAATATCGCTTATTATATTAAGAACTATTTTAAAAATAATAAAAATTAATACGTTTACCTTACTAACTAGTATAATATAATATTCAGAAATATTATTACTGATAATTAAAATAAGATAAGAAAGAAGGTATCTAAGATCCTTTTCACTAAGCTAATATATATTTAGAGAATCTTTCCTCTTAAATAATATACTAATTTCCGTTTCTGAAACTACCTCTTAAGTATATATTAAGGAATATTAGAATATTAGTTAGCTTTCTTTAACTTTATAATAATATATTAGGAAGTTTATAATTAATTATAATTTATAATTAATATTACTATAAGCTTCCCTCCTATAATATCTTAATATATACTTAAAGATATTAATAATTCTGAAGAAGTCTTATTAATTAATATGGATTAATATTAGATTAACTGAATATATAACTTACCTTAAAGCTCTTACTAAAGATATAGATATAACTATTAAGGATACTTCTAAATATTATTTAGAGAAGGATATTACTTAATCCCTACTACTCTATATAGCTAATTTAATAAAGAATACTATATTTATAATAAAGTTAGTTACTAGTTAATAAGATACCTTCTTAAAGAAAGAAGAAACTTCTATAACTAATATAAATGTAACTTCTATATAGTAAATATATTAATATCTACCTGTTACTACTTCTTTATATAATATAAGGAAGTAGAAAACTTAAATAATAATTCTAAAGATATTTATAAAATTAATATTAGGAATAATATAGTAATATATTACCTCTAAAACTACTAACTTAAAGATTAACCTAAGGTATTTAATTTTCTAAATAACTTTTTAAATAATTTTACAATTTCTTACTTAAAAGAATAATCTATATCTCTAGATAGTTAAAAGATCGTGAGGATCCTCTAGAATTAAGTAGTAATCTATATTCTAACGAAAGAAAATAATATAACTAAGAAGATTACTATTATAGTATCTATATTTATCCTTAAAGAATACTATTTAAATATAGTTTTCTAAGGGATTTTATCTAACTTAGATACTACTAGCTACTTTATAGTTAACTACTTTTAGTTTAATATTCTAAAATAAACTATCCTTCTCTCTATTCTCTTAAAAACTTCCAGAGGAGAATTAATCTCTATTTATTTCAGAGGAGGTAAATTTATAAAGATAATAAGTATAATTAATATACTTATATTACTTAATATAATATTATTCTATATAGTTTCTTATAAAACTCTATTTCTATTATATCTTACTGATATAAATTACCCAAATATTATTTTTAATAATATTTATAACTAATTATATTAAAATAAGAAGGTTATCTTAGTTATATATATATAGAAATATCTATAGATATTATTAGATAAGGAGGAGATATTTACTTTCTTATACTTAATAGAAATTAAGATCTAGAGATTTTATTATTATTTTAGATATCTATTTATTATATATTTTTAAGAAATTCTCTATCAAGTTAGATATCTAGTTAATTAAGAAGTTCTTATAGCTTTTGAAAAATACTACTATTAATACTAATTATATAATATTACCTCTTCTTAATTTAAATTTATCCTCTATAATAATATTAACTTTACTTCTAAAGTTATTATTAATATTCTGTACTTTAAGGGTAACTATTATGTCCTCTATATTATTAATATAGTTATAATCTTTAATATTACTTAATTTATATCTAATATCTCAGTAAGATTAATATAAGAAGCTTTTAAAATATACTAAATTAATATTTACTTAAATCTATCTGATTTTATCTCTACTAATACTAAAATAAACTTCTAATCAAAAGACTTTTATTTAGAAACTAAAATAATAAGCTTAACTATTAGAATTATATCTATTAAAACTTATAATAGTATTAGTAACGTAGAATATTATTATATTTTTCTCTATTATATATATAAGATCTACTATTAAGAATACTTATTATTATTATAAAATATTACTTTTAGGCTACTTATAAGTTAAAAAATAATATTACTAATCTAAATAATCTTATATTTATACTCCTTATCTTTAAAGTCTACTTCTAGCTTACTGAGAATTCTACTTTATTTCTAGAGATAGTTTTATAAGTATAGGTAATTTAAAAGGTAACTGAAACTATCTACTGTAAATATATAGGAAGAATTATTAATATTATTATAGCTACTTATAATAATTCTAATATATTATAAATTATAAGTTTCTCACTATAGTCTCTTATATATATATAGTAAGAAAAGAAAAGTTAGTAAAACTTCTTTCGCCTACTTACTATTTATAGTAAAATATATATTATTAACTTTCCTTATAGTTCTTAAGAGTTCTACTTAACTACTATAAAAGTATATTATACGAATAATAATATTTCTCCTTAATTATATATCTTAGTAGAAATATAAGAATACTTCTAATATAGATATAATAATAGTAATATTAATAAGGCTAGAGATTCTTCTTAAGAAATTTCACTTACTTTAATCTTATTTCCTATTATCCTTAAACCTCTAAATACTCTAGAAATACTAGAAGATAATAGTATTCTCCCTCTTTATATTAAAAATAATATATTACTACCCTCTAATACAAATAAGTATATTAGATATTAGAAAGCTATAAAACTATTTCTTAAATCCTTAAGGGCTATATTTAACTAGGAAAATCTCTCTTAATAAGAAAGTAACTAAAAAGACTAATTTATAGTTTTCCTTATAGTTAAGGAAGAAACTAACCTAACTCTCTCTTAATCCCTCTACTAAAAAGGAATTATTATTACTTCTAGCTTCCCCTTTAAACAGTTAATAAAGAAGGAAGTAGGAAATATTATTAATAATAATATAGTTAAGATTATTTAGTATAATTCAATTCTCTATGAAGACTTTACTTTCTTTAAGTTTTAAATTATTAATACAATTAAGAATAAGAATAGTAACTAAATATATAAGAAGTTAAAGTTTATAATCTAAGGTTTTAGAGATAATAGGAAGCTTATAATTCTTATTTAGTTTCCTATAATTTAGAGAAGTAGCTAAGGATTAATTATAACTATTATCTTTATATTAATAAAAAATAAAAGTTTCCTCCTTTAGCTAAAAGATATTATTTAGATTTATACTTAGGCTAAAACTGAGTTTATAAAATATATTATAGTTAAATTACTAACTTACTTTAAAGACTAATATTCTCCAGAATCTATAATAATAATTATTAAACTACTTTATAGCTTAGCTAAAGTTAGTATCTCCTAGTAAGTAATATACTTAAAATATTATAAAGAATAATTATATATAGAAATATCTACCTATAACTTTTACCTCCTTATATTTTAATATAATAATAAAGTATTTAACGTAATTAGTATATAAACTAATAATACTCTCAGTCTTTCTGATACTATTTTTACTTAATAAAAAGATAAAAAATCAGCAAAAATCTTCCTTATAGTAAAACCTGAGATCTTCCTTATAGAGTTGATACTACTAGTATTTAATAGTAGTATACTTTCCCTCTAAGGTAAAAACCTCCTTCTTAAGTAAAAAAACTAAGGTTATAAACTTACTATTATTAATATTCTTATAAACTCTAAGATACTTAAGAAAATCTATATTAAATAATTTATATATAAAGTATATATTACTTTAATTTACTAGCCTAAGGTATTTTTTAACCTTTTATATATAATATAATAATAATAACTTTCTAGTAATAATACTATTATTTTTAATAAGTATATTAAATAGTAAATAGAATACTTAGATTAAAGGTTAAGTTTTACCCCTCTTAACTTCTCTAAAGTATACCTCTATATTTTTATAGATAGCTTCTTTACTAATAATATTAACCTATTATTTTAACTGGAATTTATAATAATCCTAAGCTAAAAAACAGCTACTAGTGAAGGTAAGTTTATAATCTGAAGTAATTTAGTTTATTACTTTTGAACTAAAAGTAAAAAAGTAACTAGAAGTATACTTATTTTAGAAATCTATATTATAGTTACTAATATATATTTTATATATACTATTACTATATTTCTATAAAAAACTATAGTTTATTATAATTTTCCTTCTATCTCTATAATTATCTATACTAACTTATACTTATTATATAAGTATATTATAAAGTTTAATATTATAAAAGAGAAGAAACTTATAATTAATATTATAGTCTTAAGGTAATTATATAAATATTAAGAACTTTATAAAGTATAGTAAATTAATAGTGAGGATAATCTTACTAATATTTTCACTAAAAGATCTCTAAACTATACTCTAGAGAGATTTATTAATATAAATAATATAATAGTTTATATAGAGAGATAGATTACTTATTTAAGATAAAAAAAAGGAATTTAGAAGGTTATTCAGTTAAAGAATATAGATTATTGAATTAATTTTGTCTTATATATAGAGATATAGTATATTATAGTTAAAAGGTAAAAGGGAAGTTTATTAATATTAGTAGTATAATAGCTATAAAGTTATTAGAGTTTTATAATATACTAACTATATAGCGTAATTTGGTAGTAGAAACTAGCTACTAGTAATAACTAGCTACTAATTATTACTACTTACTAGGTAATTAGTAACTAATTACCTAAGGTATCTAGATCTAGCCTATACGTAGCCTATAGGCTACGCACTATAAATATCAATACTTTTAATCTTATTAGTATACTATATATAATAATATATATAATATACCTTCCCGTAGTGAAACTAACAGAAAACTTTCAGAAATAGCTAAAGGGAATATAGGCTATTATAAATAGAAAAATATTATAATACTTACAGAATATTCTTATTATCTTTAATATTATTATAGCTAGATATCTCTTTACCTATCCTATACTTCTCTAGTTACAGATAGCTATATAAATTTCAAGAAAGTTTCAATTTCATTATGAAGATACAGAAAAGTAATAAATTATAGAATACTTAGCTTTTGCAGGTTTTTTATTTTATTCTATCTTTAAGAGGTTTATAAAGGTTCTTAACTTTATAACCTTAGTAGTTACTTTCAGCTATATATATTAAACTTTAATTTTACTAAAACCTTTATTATATAGATTATTACTTTAAGGTCTTCCTCTGCTATAAGGTTAAATATTATAACTAAAGGTATAATTATCTATAATAATAGGTAGTTTTATTACTACTTAAACTAATTATAAGTTAGTATTAGTGTAAATGCTATTACTAGGTAAATTGTATAGTTAGAACTATATATATAGTGAAAAGCTTAGATATTAATATAGGTATAAAGCAAAAGTAACTAAATTATCTATAATATTAAGGTTAATATAAAATGTATATAGATTTACCAAATTCTTATGGATTTAATAATATAAAATAAGTTTATTCTATAAGCTACAGAAGAAGTTTAAAATATAGTAATAAGGTTATCAAGCTTTAAAGTATTTATTAATAAGTAACTAGACTTTCTTAAAGATATTATCTTTACTTAGTGGATATACTCTAATTTTTAGAAGTAATAATATAAGGTAACCTATTGAGATTTTATAAAACTTAATATTTACCTAGCTACTTTAAGAAACTAATTCTAAGGTATATCTCAATAAACAAAAAGATTCGCAATTATTCTGCCGTTATGAGTAATAAATATAACCCCTTAATAATAAGAATAACTTAAATAATAAGATCTTTAAGATTAATAAAATTAATAATCTTCTTATAACTAGAATTAATAGTGTAAATTCTCTATCTTATCTTCTGTAGCTTTTTCTCTATATATTAACCTTTTATATAATTGCCAGGAAGCTAGATTTCTTTCTATTAATATACCTATAGCCTAGAATATAACTTACTTTATAAAAATATATAATATTAAGATAAAGTATAGAGAAGCCCTCTATAATGTATTTAAATTAAAGATTTACATTTTAAGACCACTATCTCAAGTTAAATAAATCGAATTATATATAGGCTGAAGTCTTTTGATTATATTAAAGAATCAGGGTTTTAAATATTATTTTAATTACTTTAGTAACCCCCTATAACTTATAATATTTTACAATATAGCTTTTTATATTGACAACTATTTTGAAAGTAATAAACGTGAATAGGCTTATCTTACTAACTGATATAAGATAATATTTAGAAGTATTATTACTAGTAGTTTAGCTAAAATGAAATATAAGATATTATAGATTCGTTTTACTAAGTTAATATATATTTAGATAATCCTCCTTCTTAACTGGTATAAAAATGTTAGCTTCTAAAACTGCCTCTTAACTATATACTGAGGGATATTTAAATACTAATTCGCATTCTTTAGCCTTATAGTAATATATTAGGAAGTTTATAGTTAGTTATAATTTACCAAAAATTCTCCTATAAATCTTCCTTCTATAATATCGTAATATTTACTTGAAGATATTAATTATTCTGAGGGATTCTTATTAATTAGTATAAGTTAATATTAAGTTAACTAAATATATAGCTTACCTTAAGGCTTTTACTAAGAATATAAATATAGTAATTAAGAACATTTTTCAATATTATTTAGAGAAGCATATTACTTAATCCAAATGTTTCTATAGAATTTATTTGATAAAGAAATACTATAGGAGAAGCTAATAGCTTGCTGTCTATTATAATTATTAGTGAATATATTACCCCCTAAAGTATAACTTTAGCCCTCCCACTTCCCCGCTAACTACTGCAGCTAACCTTAAGTTAGTTTAAATCTAAACCCCTTATAGCTACAGCAGCTAGTATATCTATCCCACGTTAACTTTTTTAATAATAAATAACTAATAACTTCTTCTATATTATCCTTGTATTCTTATATTTTACGTAATATATAATTTAAATATCTTGAGAGATTTAATTACTGCTAACTATAGCTACTTTATTTGAATACTTATTATAACCTTAATATCTGCAACCTTAATATCCTCACTATATTCTACCTACCCCCAGGATAAAACTTTATATCTTTAATATAAACGTTCTCCACTACTAATATAAGCTAACTTGTAAGCTTTATATAAGTATAGTAAAACTTAGCTTACTCTTATTAGTAAATAATCTTAATATATTAATTAAATATAGCTAATATATAAATAATACTTAGATAAATATAAATACTTCTAATATAGCTAAACAGCTTTTAAAACCTCTATAATTATATTACTTTAATACTATAAGATATTAGGTAACTTATATTACTATAATATATTAATATTAGGATATTATGTATTTAATAACTAATCTCTAAAATAGTTAGCTTAATATAGTAAATCATAGAATAGTTATATAATTCTCTTTTAAATATCTACAGGCTGCCTGTTAATTATAGTTTTTAAAATAATTTCAGTAAAATCTAATTGAATAAACTAATAGCTTTAGTTATAATAATTATAGCTAGATATTTATTTACTTATTCCATATTTCTTTAGTTATAGATAGCTATATAAATTTTAAAGAGATGTTACCTTTATTATATAGATATAGAAAAGTAATAGATTATCGAATACTTAGCTTTTGCAGGCTTTTTATTTTATACTATCTTTAAGAGGTTTATAAAGGTTCTTAACCCTATAACTATAGTAGTTACTTTCAGCTATATACGTTAAGCTTTAGCTTTACTAAAACTTTTGCTAATTATTACTATAAGGTCTTCCTCGACTATAGGGTTAAATATAATAACCAGGATTATAATTATCTCCAATAATAGGTAATTCTATTACTATTTAAACCAGTTATAAGCTATTATTAGTATGTATATTATTGCAGGATATATAATATAGTTAAAACTATATATAGGGTAAAAAGCTTAGATACCACTATAGATATAAAGCAAAAGAAACTAAATAAAGAAATACGATATATATAGTAAATCTAATTACTAATTTATAAAATACTTTCTTAAGGGAAAAACAGATATTAATAATTAATATAAATTTAGCTTTTATATAATAAATATATTAGTATCTACCTATTGCTATTTTCTTATATAATATAAGAAAGTAGAAAACTTAAATAATAACTCTAAAGATACTTATAAGACTACTATCAAAAATAATATAATAATATATTAGCTTTAGAATTATTAGCTTAAGAATAACCTAAGATATTAAGTTCTCTAAATGATTTTTAAATAACTTTATAACTCTCCACTTTAAAGAATAGTTTATATCTCTAGATAGTTAGAGTATTATAAGAATCCTTTAGAATCAAAATGTAACTTATATTTTAATAGAAGACGATAATATAACTAAGTAAATTACTATTTCAGTATTTATATTTATCCTAAAGAATGCTATTTAGATATAATGATTTAAGAAGTCTTACTTAACTTAGATTCTACTAGTTTCTTTACAGCTAGCCACTTATAGTTTAATAATATAAAAGAAACTAATATTTCCTTTATTTTCTTAAAAGCTTCCAGAGGAGAATTAATATTTATTTATTTTAGAGAAGGTAACTTTATAAAAATAATAGATATAATGAATAAACTTATACTCCTTAATGTAATAATAGTTTATATGGTTTCTTATAAAATTATATTTCTATTATACCTTACTAATATAAACTACCTTAGTATTATTGTTAATAATATTGATAACTAATTATATTAAAATAAGAAGGTTATTTTTATTATATATAGATAGTAATATTAATAGATCTTATTAAATAAGGAGGAGGTATGTACTTCCTTATATATAGTAGAGATTAAGATTTAGAGAGTTTATTGTCACTTTAAATATCTAATAGTTATATATATTTGTGGAGGTTTTCTATAAAGCTGGATATATAGTTAATTAGAAAAGAGTTAGGATCTTTACAAAATACTGCTACTAATATTAAATATATAACACTGCTTCCTCTTAATTTAGATTTACCTTCTATAATAATAATAACTTTAACTTTAAAATTATAATTAATATCTTTTATCTTAAAGATAATTACCTTATAGTTTATATTATTAAGATACCTATAGCTATGGTTCACCCAATTTCTATCTAATAGTTTAATATAATTAATATAGAATACTTTTAAGATATACTGAATTAATATTTATCTAGATTTACCTAATTCTATTTCCGCTAATACTAAAATAATGTTTTTGTCTAAAAGCTTTCACTTAGAAGCTAAAATAATAAGCTTAACTATTAGCAGTTATAATTATATTAAAGAACTCTAATCTGTTTCTAAATTGTATACCTCTTGGGGTTCCATTTAGGTAGTTGCATCTAACAGTTAGCTTTTACCTTATAAATTCTATAAATAAGCTAAAGCTAAGAAATTATTTAAATAAAGAAAATCTTAGGTTATAAGTATAGTTAGTTACTATAATAACTAATAAATAAAAAAAGATATATTATATAAAGAAAAGAAAAATATAAGTTTATATTGATTATAATTACTTTTTAAGTATTCTAATTAGTTATTATATAATATATACTGCTAGCTAGCTATACTTATTACTAACTATTAATAGTTACTAGCTATTAATAGCTAGTGGCAGATATTATCAGCTAGTGGCAGTTACTATACTTAGGTTTATAGCTGGAAGGTATACTATAAATACCGGTTGCGGTTGCCTGTCGTAGGATTCAAACCTACTATATTTGCCAAAATGGTAAAAGCTAGCCAGACGTTAAACCACTACGTTAAACAGGTAGCTTAACTATTAGAATTATATTTATTAAGGTAAATAATAGTATAGATAAGGTTGAATATTACTATACTTTTCTTTATTATATATATATAAGATCTACTATTAAGAAAATCTATTATTATTCCGAAAATATTACCTTCAGGCTACTAATAAGTTAATAAATAATATTACTAATTTAAATAGTTTTCTATTTATACTTTTTTTTTTACAGTTTACTTTTAGTTTACTGAGAAGTTTACTTTATTTCCAGATATAATTCTATAGATATAAGTAGTCTAAAAATAACTGAAGCTATTTATAAGAAATATGTAAAGTAAATAATTAATAATACTGTAGCTATTTATAATAAGTTTGATAGTTCTTAAATTATAAGCCTTTCACTATAATATCTTATATATATCTGGTAAGAGAAGAAAAAATAGTAGAGTTTCTTTTACTTACTTACTATTTATAGTAGTATATATATTATTAATCTTCCTTATAATTTCCAAGAGTTCCACTTATATACCAAAAATATATATTATAAAAGTAATAATACTTCTCTCTAGCTAGATATTCCAGTAGAAAAATATAAATACTTTAAGTATAAATATAGTAATAGTAATATTAATAAGACTGAAGATTTCTCTTAAGAAACTTGATCTTTTCTAATTTTATCTTCTATTATTCTTAAATCTCTTAATACTTTAGAAATACTAAAAGATAATAATATCCTTTCTCTTTATTTTAAAAATAATATACTGCCACCTTATAATAAGAATAAATATATTAGATATTAGAGAATAATAAGGCTATTTCTTCAACTTTTAAAACCCTTATTTAATTAGAGTAATTTCTTTTAATAAGAAGGTAATTAAGAAGATTAACTTATAATATTCCTTAGAGTTAAGAAAGAAGCTAATTTAAATGTTTCTCAAATTTTGCCGCTAAAAGGAAATTATTATTACTTCTAGTTTTCCCTTTAAAAAGTAAATAAAACAGAAGGTAAAAAGTGTTATTAATAATAATATAGTTAAGATTACTTAGTATAATTTCTTTTTATAAAGATTATATTATATTCAAGTTTTAAGTTACTAATAAAATTAAGAATAAGGATAGCAACTAAGTATATAAGAAGTTAAGGCTAATAATTTAAAGTTTTAAAGATAATAGAAAACTTATAATTCTTATTTAGCTTTCTATAATTTAGAGTAGTAGCTAGAAATTAATTATAGCTATTATTCTTATATTAATAAAAGAAGAAGGCTTTCTCCTTTAGCTAAAGAATATTATTTAAATTCATATTTAGACTAAAGTTAAACTTATTAAGTATTTTATAGCTAAGTCATCTATTTACCTTAAAGAAGAATATTCTTTAGAGTATATAATAATAATTATTAAACTACTTTATAACTTAACTGAGGCTAATACCTACTAGTGGGTACTTAATTTAAAGTTCTATAAAGAATAGTTGCATATAGAGATATTAACCTATAATTCTTACTTTCTTATCTTTCAACCTAATAATAAGGTGTTTAATATTATTAGTATATAAACTAATTATATTCTTGGTGTTTCTGATACCATTATTATTTAATAAGAGCATTGAAAACTAATAAAAGCTTTTCTTATAGTAAAATTTAAAATATTCCTTATGAAGTAAATATTATAAATATTTAATAGTGGTATATTTTTCCTTTAGTGTAAGAACTTTCTTCTTAAATAAAAGGATTAAGGTTATAAGTTTACCGTTATTAATATTATTATTAGGTTAACTGGGCACTAATGTGGCAAAAGCTATAATAGTGGGTGATATACTAGATACCCCACTTTTATAGACTAATTAGATAAGAGGAATTATCCTACGGATTAATCCTAACGGCGTATAATATATATATATATGTATTATAATATAGACTTAGATATAAATAATTAGAGACTACTAGTTATAGTTTAGTTATAATAAATTAATCAATTATAATATTTACTAGTGATGAACTAACACTAATTAGTAGTTTAACTACTGCTAGTATCTATTACTACTGCTTAACTGCAGATTAGTAAGGAATATCTAAAGAGATAAGATTATAATACCTCCTAAGGAACCTTATAGATAGCTTCTAGATAGAAATAAGTAACTTCAAGCTATTATAACTATATACTATTCTGAGAATATTAATAAAAATCTTATAATAGAAATAAAAGTAAAGATAAATTTATAAGAACCTATTTACTTAATATTATATTATATCCACTATATAATAAAAAGATAACTTAGATTAACGTTAAATTAAGGTAGTAAGTGCTAAGATAAAGTAATAAGATTAATATAATTAGAAGGAAGGAACCTATAATAAGACTACTATCCCTTACTACTACTCTCTAATATTCTATATATATTTAACTATAAAGAGATAAGAGAGTATCCCAATAATAGTAGATATATTATATTTATAACTAAAAATAATATATTAAAAATACTCTCCCCTTTCTAATGTTATATAGAAGAAGTAAAAACACCTTAGTTAATATATCTATATCTATAATATAGCTTACCTAGTAGTCAGGATTTAACTAATAGAGAGATATTAATAAAAAAGAGGAATATTTATTTTATATAATAAGAAGATTCTAGGAATAATAATAAGTATATAATCAGTAATATAAAACTAATATATAAATATTGTAAATTTGAAACTAGATAATAGTATTAACTTATAATCTTTTTTCCCTATATATTTTGTATATAACTATAATAAAGAGATAATCTGATTAGGATCTCCTAAAATATAGTATATTATTAAGATGTTATAACTAATATTAAGATAAAAAACGTTAAGAAACTATTATTCTTCATTTCTACCTATAGGTATCTAATAAGTATTTAATAAAGTGTTAATAATAATAAGGTAATTATAAGTTAAACTGATAAATACTGTAACTAGTATAAAGAGAGGGAATATTAAGACTAATAATATTACTATCTACTTAGAAAACCCCTATTAGAAGAGTCCTTTTAATAAACTACATCCTAAAAAAGAACAAAAAGAAGAAATATTTATCCTAATAGTAAAACTAGAGAAATAAAAAGAGGAGGGAATAATAAGATATAGTATAAAAGGAGGATTATTTAAACTAACAGCAAAATAATATATATAACTAACTAACTACTATAGCTTATTTTTAAAGCCTCCCTCTATAGTAATAAAGAATTAAGAAAGAGTATACTAAATAATATAAGTTAGTATAACTAATAACGCCCTTATACTGCCGCCTATTATCTCTATCCACTACAGGTAGTATATTTATATAATAAAAAGCTAAGCTAAGTTAAAATAACTTTAATTATATTATAATTTAATTATAACCACCCTTCACCTCCTAAGTAAGTCTCTATAAGGATACCACTAAAGTATACTAATTTACTACTAATATTACCAGTAAGGAATAGTATCTACTAAATTAAGGAAGATTAAAAATAGAAAGATATTTATAAGGTTTTCACTAAAAGAAGATATTTATTTAGTAGTTATAATTTATTTAATAAGTATATACATCTCTAAAACTGCAGCTTTTAGAGAAACATCCGCAATTAAGATATAGTAAAGCTACACTAACTATAAATATTCTCCTAACCTAATACCTTAAATATATCTTCCTCCCTAGACCTTATTAATAGCTCTCGCGAGAATATAATTTATAATAATATTCCTATAACTGAGCTTAATAAGTATAAGAAGGTATTCTAATATATAGAAGTAAAAATACTAGTGGGGATATATTAAAAAGTTATATCTTAATAATAGGGTGAGAATATTAAACTTCAGATAAACATTAGTAGTAATATCGTTAATAATATCTTTATCTACTACTATATTTACCTATAGAAGAAGTAAAGTGTCTATTTTAATAAAGTATAGGAAGTATATTATATTAACTTTAAGGAATAAACTCTAGAATATTTTAATATTACAGAAAGAGTATTAATATAAATTCTTAAGAACTACCTTATAGGGAGAAATATATATTTCTCTATAAATAAGGATGTAATAAAAGAAAAGCTAATTAAGATCCTTAAGGAGGAGATACTAATAAGATAGATAGTAGAAAATATTAAAACTAACTAATAAGTATACCTCACCCTTAAATAAGAAATTATAAAAAACGCTAACTTTATTAATAACTTCCTAGAGGTAGGAGGATTTATTCTTATTAATTCCTAATTATCTATATTAAGAAGATTAACGATAAAATTACCCTCTCTATAATTAATGTTATAAATATTAATAATAAGAATAATATTAACACTAAGCTTATAAGTAGTAAAGCTGGATATTTAAATAAATATTAACTTACTAAGGACTAAAAACATAATAACTAATAAGAAAGAGAAGTATCTAGAGCTAGCTAGACCCCTAAGACTTTTTACCTACTTCAGAGGAAAATATTAGTTAATATTAAAATACTATATCCTATTTAACTAACCTCACGAGAAGGTTAAGTTATTATTTAGTAAAATATATAGAATAAATGATAAATATACCAGAGAGGAATATAATATCTTTAAGGATAAGATATAGATATTTATTACTAAATATATTAGCTATAATATTAGCTGAAATATAGTAGGAGGAGTATTTAATAATATACTAGTGAAATAAGTATACTTATACTATAAGATATTAATTTTACTAATTTAAAATAACTTCTTAATTACTTAAATAGCTATAATAATTAGAAATAAGTTTAAGATACCTATAGTTTACTTTAATTACTATAAGAAATAAAACAATATAAGTTTCAAAATCTTTACCGAAGACTATAAGTATACTAATATAGTTAGGATATTTAGAATAATAATAATATAGATTAACCTCCTTTAAGATATATATCTATATCTATAAGATCTACAGAAGAAAATTAATAAGGAGATATATATAACTATATACTAAATATATAATATAATTAATATACTCTATAATATTATTAATAAAGCTAAACTGACTATTAACAAGCTATATAAACAGATAATAGAGATACTTAAAAGTCAAAAAAGATAGTTAAAATAAAAGACTAGCTATATTATAAATTATAATTAGTTTCTTATACACTATATATATAATAACTAAGGATGAAATTAATATTTTAATTACTCTTAACTACCTTATTTATAATATATATAGAATAATAATATTACCTTAAGATAACCCTATAAGAAAATATAGAGTGGAGATATATAAAGTAAGTATTCAATACACTTAAAACTAGTAAATAAATACTACTTAATAAAGTATACCCTAGAGAAATATAAAACTGCTACTCTATAATTTAAGAAGGTATTTATTATTAATATTATATTAGTAGAGGAGATTATAATTTACCTTAATAATATTAATCCTATAGAGGAGATAATAGAGGAAGTGAGAGATAATATAGATAAAATATTAGAGGATAATTTTATAGCTATCTATTTTACTATAATAAATAGCTGGAAGGAGACTGTTAATTCTATATAGTTTATAGAGATTTTTTAAAACTATACTTTTTACTACTTAATAATTACTAATAAATTAGAGACCTTTCTAACTTTATAGTATTTAGAAGTTATTTTTAAAAGTATCCTTCTAGATACTAAAGTAGGGGAACTTTCTACTAAAGATATATAATAACTTAGAGTTCTCTAGAGAATTCTACCTAGTATCTTACTAAATGAAATAACTCTAAAGATAAATATTAGATTTAAAGATAGGTAAGATTTTATAAACTTCAGTATTACTAAAATGTCTATATCCTTTAGAGATATTAATTTTAATATTATACTTATAGCTATATTATTTCTACTAAACCTCCTTAATATAAACTACTTCTTAATATATCTTGATAATCTTAATAATGAAATTAAGTAGGAGGAAGTATTACTACCTATAGAGAGATATAATAGATACTTATAGTTCTTAATTCAGAAGGATCTCTATAATAAAGCTATTAACTTCCTTATAGAGATAGAGATATAGTAGTTTTATAAGGGATTCAGTTACTCTAACGTCTGTAAGTTAAATAATATACTTAAGAGAGTGGGTAAAACTATAATAACTAATACGATTAAGGTAATTACTAAGAACTACTATTAATACTAAATAAATAGTAAAATACTATATTAGTTTAAATTTAGCCTAAAGAGTAATTATAAGTTTAATATAGAAATTATAATTAATATTCTATACCTCAATAGTAATAAGCTAATATTATATATAGTTAATATCTCTATAGTATTTATAGCTGTAAGGTTTATAAAAAGTATCTCTACAGAAGATATATAGTATATTCTGAAAGTATATTAGATTAATATATACTGGAGACCTCTAGATAAAATTATTACTAATATAAAATATAATTTTATAGCTAAGAACTTTAAGAAGAAAGCTAATAGTATAGGTAGTAAGGTTAAAATTATATTAGTTAAAATCTATAATAATATTAGTAAAATAGAATATTACTATACTTCCCTATAGAGGGTATATAAAATTATCTAAAATAAAGTACTAGAGATTGATAGAGAGAAGATACTGTAAAGTATAGTTAAAGTAATTAATAATATTAGTAGCCTGAATAACCTTATATTAACTCTACTAGTTTTTAGAGTATATCTATACTTTAACTTAATATTACTACTATCCCCAGATATTATAAAGTAAGTAGTTACTATCCAGAAGGTAATAGAAAAAGTATATAAAATTTATACTTAATAGTAAGTCTCTAACACCCTAAGTATATATAATAGCCTCTCTATTACTTTAGTCTACTACTTACTTTTTTAATTAGAGATAGATATCTACTATAAATACTAAAGTTAGATAGAATCCTTCAGGCTTATCTCTATTAATAGTAAAATATATATTATAGAGATAGATAGTAAACTCAGTATTTTTAGATTAATAATAATTAAGCTATACTATTAACTATATACTAAAGAGATAGAAAACTAAAGTCTATATAATAACTAGCTACTAGATAAATATCTAAAGAAAAGTATATTAATAGTATTACTAAATAAGGATAAACTAAAGTAGTAAGGATAACTATATAAAAAATAATCTTTATTACAGAAGCTAAACTTACAGATAATATCTACTATAATATCTATCTAATAATAAAAGAAATAGAGATACTTACTAAAACTATTAAGTTTCACTAATAGAACCTTATTTAGATACTAGAGAAACCTTTTCAGAAATTATACATTATAGAGTAAGAGATTCTATTAGCGAAAAATATACTTCACCTTAAGCATTTTAATACCTAGAAATATAATAATATAAGGATCTTTAGCTTCTACTTTATTAATAAAGTTAAAGATATAGATAATACACTATATAAGAAGTTACAGTTAGTTATTAAGGACTTTAATAATTAGGGGAAAACTAATATTTTTATGTAGTTACTAATAATCTAATAAGTTAGTTATTACCTAATATTAACACTATTAATAATACTTAAAGAGGTAATTCTTATAGAGGTTTACCTCTAAGATATTACTTAAGTATATATATAAGTAGAGATAATACTAAATTACCTTATACTAATAAAGCTGCCTGTAAGTCTATATAGCTTATATCTGGAAGATATTATTATTATTATAGTTTAACTATTATATAGTCTTATAGAGTTAGGTATCTATTAGTATATAATATACTTTAGCTACTATAAGGGCTAACTACAAATAGAGACCTTATTATATAACCTATATCTCATAATCTCTAGGCTTAACAACCTACATTTTTGTATTATAGATATATAAATAGATAATACCCTCAGACTCTACTTACTTAAGTTTAATAATAAAGAAGAAGAGAAGCTTCAGTAAGTAGAATTCACAGCTAAACTAAAGTTAATATTTACATAATATAAATTCCTTATATTTAATAGAGGTGTAATTACCTTAAAGAATAATAGTAATATTACTCTCACCTAAAAGGGATAAAGTAAGAAAATTAGACTTATTAACTCTATATCTAAAGCTGCAAAAGTAATATATATTAAATAATAAGCATAAGGAGCATATATAGCCTCTACATACTAACTAGAGGTATACTTTAATATCTCTATTATAACCTAATATTAAAACCTAATACTAGAGCATATTAAAAAAATTAATAAATACCTAGTATAGCAAATAGATAACCCTAAAAGAAGCTTAATATTTATCCCTACTAATATTAAGATAATAAGGCTGTATATATTTATTAATAGATCCTTCGCTAATAATAGTAATATAATATCCCAGCTTAAATTTATTATTATCCTAGGAACAGAAGATACTAGTGAAGATAATAATATCTTTAAGCTTAGAGTTAATATTATCCACTTCTTCTCTACTAAATTAAAGAGAGTTATATATAGTATATTAATATCTAAAGTCTATAATATAACTATAGAAGTTAATATAGAATATATAATATCCACTACCCTCAGGTAAGTAACTAGATATCTTAAAATACTAATAATACTAATAGTAGTATATACTAACTTCTACTTCCTCTATAAGTACCTTATTAAATTAGATACTACTAGAGAGAAGTATCTCATAATTAATATTATAATACTATAATAATTATATAAGGGAAGGAAAATCTTAAAAATCTAATAAATTAACAGTAAAGATAACTTTACTTATAATATAACTAAAGTATCTAATAACTAAGCCCTTAAAGCGTTTATTACTATAAATAAAATAATTATAAGGATAGAAGGATAAATCATAAAAGCTATAGAGGATAATAAAAGGAAGATATAAAGATAAAGAAAGTAAACGGAGGATATTACTACGGAAGAACCTTAAGGTATCTAAGTGGCAATAATTAAAAGGCGCACTTTTATAAGTAAATACTATTTATAGTATTTAATCGGTTTTTAGTATACCCAAAAAGATATATATAATTAGTACCTAGGTTTTTTGCATTTTACGCTATTTTTACGTTTTACGCTGTTTTTACGTTTTATACTATTTTTACGTTTTATACTGTTTTTGAGTTTTACGCTATTTTTGCGTTTTATACTGTTTTTACGTTTTACGCTGTTTTTACGTTTTACACTGTTTTTACATTTAACGCTATTTTACACTTTTACTATAAAAGAGAGTATTACCAGTATCAGGTTAAATAAGCACCAATATAGCAAAAACTATAACAGTGGGTAACACACCAGATAACCCACTTTTATAAACTAATTAGATAAGAGGGATCATCCTACAGATTAATTTTAATAGCGTATAGTATATATATATACGCCATAACATAAACTTAGATATAAATAATTAGAGACCACTAGTTACAACCCAGTTATAATAAATCGATCGATTATAACGTTTACTAGTTATAAACTAATAAGTTTTATAAACTTTAAGATACTTCAAAAACGCTATATTAAATGATATATATATAAAGTATATATTACTTTAATTTATTAGTCTAAGCTTTTCTTTAACTTCTCATATATAATATTAAAATAATAACTTTCTAGTAATAATACTATTACTTTTAATAAGTATGTTATATAGTAAATAGAATTCTAAGATTATAAATTAAGTTTTATTTCTATTAACTTCTTTAAGCTATTTATTGATAATTCTATAGGTAGCGTTTTTATAAATAATATTAACTTACTATTATAACTGGAATTTATAATAATTTTAGACTAATAGGTAACTACTGGTGAAGGTAAGTTTATATTTTAAGGTAATCTAATTTGTTACTATTTAACTAAAAGTAAAAAAGTAACCAGAAGTATATTTACCTTAGAGATTTATATTATAATTACTAAAATAGATATTATATATACTATTACTATATCTCTATAGAAGGTTGGAACTTACTATAATCTTTCTTCTATCTTAATAATTATCTATACTAACTTATATTTATCATATAAGTATCTTCTAAAACTTAATATTATAATAGAGAACAAACTTATAATCAATATTATAACCTTAAGGTAATTATATAAATATTGAGAACTTAATAAAATATAATAAATTAATAGTAAAGATAATTCTACTAATGCTTTTACTAAAGGGTTTTTGAATTATACTCTAGAGAGATTAATTAATATAACTAATATAACAGTTAGTATAGGAAAATAGATTACCTATTTAAAATGAAAAAAATGCAATTTAGAATACTACTTAGTTGAAAATATAGGTTAAATTATTAATTTCTTTTATATATAGAAATATGGATATATTATAGTTAGAAGGGGAAACGGAAGTTTGCTAATATTAGTAGCATAATAACTATAAAGCTATTAGGGCTCTATAATATACTAACTATATAGTATAGTTTAGTGGTAGAAACTATTACTATTAGTAATAACTAGCTACTAAATATTACTAGCTACTAGGTAATTAGTAACTAATTACCTGAGGTATCTAGATTTAGCCTATATATAGCCTATAGGCTATATACTATAAATTCTAATATCTTTAACCTGATTAGTATACTATATATTATAATATATATAATATACCTTCCCCTAGTGAAACTAAGAATATTACATACTAGATAGTATTATATAAGGCTCTAGACTAATAATATAGTAATTACTTACTAATTATTATACTATTAGGTTATAGATAATGCCGGATATCTGGTATCTATAGTTAATAGAAAAAAGAAAGTATACCAATATATATATAGTAGTATATAGATTTAGTATATACCTTATAGTATAGTATAACTAATATTAGTAACTTTTCTTTTTACTATATACTCTAATATATATCTATGTGTATAAAAATAATATTTTTTATAATTTATATTCTTTCTTCTTAATAACACTTAAATATCTATTTATTTACTTCACTTAAGTTACCTATTTCTCTATTTAAATAATAAACCTCTTAAAGATATAGCTTAAAATCCTTTTCATAAAGATATTAGTAAGATTATTATTTCTATTAATCTACTATATTTTATGGAGCTCATAGTATTTATGTAACTACTTGAATATTATAATATTAAGTATTGGATACTTCTCTTTGGTTATATTAAATTTTATAAGATATCTATAAATCAAGTATACAATAATATATATAATAGTCAGAATTGAAGGACGTTTTTGACATGTAAGAATCTTCTTAAATACTATAGCTATAATATAAGTAAAGTTTATACTAGCTATTATAATATAAATCTCTAAAGTAAGTATGGTTTTTAGTAATTACTTTATTTTTAGTAGATAAGTAGTATATAATACTACTATAGAAATTAGACTAACTATTACTTATTATAGTTTCTTAATCTAAAATTATAGTAGATTCCAGTTAGAATAAGAGGTAAGTATTATTAGTAAAAAGGCTATTAATAAACATATAAAATATACCTTAAAGAGATTAAATAGTATAAAGTTTATACTTTAATTAAGATATTCTATTTACCACTTAAGGTTCTTTTTAAGTATAGTAATATTATTACTTAAGGGTTCTTCTATTTATATTATATATAAGACGTTAAATAGAATCTCCAGGTAATACATTAAGATACTATATATCCTATATATATTATTTAATATATATCTTTATAAGTATTTCAGATATAATTTATATATTAATAAGAATTAGCTTTTACTACTAGTACTTTTACTATAAGTAGGGGTAATTACTATAGAGAAATAAAATATCCCTATTAAATATAAAATATATAATTTCTGAAAGTATTATCTTTAGCTTTATCTTCAATAAAGCTTTTTGAAGTTTCTCCTCCTTTCAGTAAGAAGATCTTATATTAGAGAAGCTAAGGATATTATTAACTTCTATTTTAATAAGGCTGAAGAAATTATTTTAAGTAAATAAAATAAGAAGATATAAATTATAAATTAAAATGTCTATTTATAATAACTTCTTATAATATATAAAGTAAGGTACCTACTGTTAAACTAGCATAGAAGACTAGTAAATAGGTTAAGGGAAATTAACACTTAATGAATTACAGAAGAATAGGAAATTCAGAGTGATATCTGAAAACAGTATCAATATTAGTAGAAATAGTGATAAAGATGGAAAGCCCTGATTCCACTAAAGATAGGAAACTTCTATATATATCTATCTAAATAGAGTTTATTTTCAGAACAGTTAACCTTACGTAATATGAAAATTGGAAGCTATTAACGCTTAGGCTTCTATATAGTCTGTTTACCAAATACTCTAATATTGGAATTTAACTAATTTAGAGTATAATTTATATAGGTTATATAATCTAAACTCTAATCATCGATTTACTAGAATAAATAGCAAATGTAGGGTTATGAGAGTAAAGTATAATACTTTACCCTTATTTACCTAATATAGGGTATATGAAATAAAAAGAATAATAGCAAAATAGCTATAACTCTAATATTCCCTCGTAAGGTATATAAGATAAATCTTTTTATAGCTTAAAAAGGTAGTAAAAACTCTAAAGATTATATAGAATAAAGAGAGAAAATAGAAGTCTGAAAACACTAAAACCATATAAGATGTTTGAAGAAAAAGACTTGAAATAAAAGAAAATCAGAAACACCTAAGACTTTTAAAAGGTAAGAGAGAAAAAAGAATCTTCAGAAAATAGATAATTTACATTATTCTTTTTATAAGAAGGCAGAATATTATTTTTACAATTAGTTTATAAAATACTCTCAACTATATTATTTACTTTAACTTAGCCTAAAAGCTTTCTTAAACAATCAGCAGTATTATTATTCGTATTAATATAATAGAGATTTATCTTATTATTTCTAATAAGATCTCTAATATAATAATTACGAATATTGATATACTTTGCCTGTATATAGAATTCAGTATTTTCAATAAGATTTTTAGCTGATTAATTATCTATAAAAACAATAAGCTTGTTAATAACCTTAAATCCTAAAAACTTATTAATAAAACTATAGTTATTATATAAGTAGATAGCTTCTTTAGCAGTATCTGCCAAAGCTATATACTTAACTTTATAGGTAGATAAAGCTACTATTCTTTGCTTAATTAAACTATAGCTAATAATATTATAAATATCCAGGCAAAATATATAAGCTAAAGTGAATTTTCTATTATTAATATCTTTTGTCTAATCTAAGTCCATAACTTAAATAAATTAAATATATTAATATTATTACAGTTATAAATTAACTTATAAATAGAATTCTTTTTAAGTAATCCCATATCCTATAAAGAGTAATAAAATATTCTTTAGAAGGATTAGAAGAAAGTCTAAAATAGGTAGTAATAGCTAAAGTAATTTCTAGTCTGGTTCTTAAGGCTAGATATAATAAGGTTTCTACTTCTTTTGAATATTCTAATATTTCTTCCTTAGAAATATTATCCTTATTCTTATAGAATCTGGATTTATTATATGTAGATATATCAAAATTATAGATAGTTTCCTTATTAAATCTAGTAAGAAGTTTATTAGTGTATTTAAATTAATATATTGTTTAAACCTAATTCTTTCTATTAATAACTAAAGTATTACCTTAAAAAGTATTAGATTCTTCTAAACCTAAGATTTTTATATTCGTTTTAAGATTACTATATATATACTTTAAAGTAGTAAGATTATTCACTGCAAATAGTATACCTTTATTACATTTTAGTGCTGGTAAAATAATAGTATGAAAGCTGATAATTCTTCTATTTTCTAGAAGAAATCTATCTAGATTTCTTAGATATTATATTAGGAATTCTCCTGGAATTCTACCAGGAAATTCTGGAGAAATTCTGAAGAAATTCTATAGGAAGGTTTAGGAAGATTCTAGGGAAATTCTATAGGAAATTCTAGGGAAACTCTAGGGAAATTCTATAGGAAATCTTAGAGAAATTCTAGGAAGATTCTATAGGAAGCTCTAGTAATTTCCTAGTTATTTCCAGCGGAAAATCTCTATAAAATCCACTAGAATATTAAGCTTTCTATAGTATTCTGTAATAATTACCTATTATAAAAGATTTTCACCTAAATTATTGACTATAGTAAAGGAGTTCCACTTAAGTGAAAGTATAAGGAAATTTCTTCTTAAAAGAAATGTTAGTTTAACTATTTGGTTTAAACCGTTATGGCCGCTGGGCTACCTTGTGGCCCACTACGCTATAGCTACGTTAGGTAAATAGTCAGCCTGTATAGCTGTACAGGCTATATGACTATATAGCTATAACCCTATTACTATATATGTAGCCTCCGCACTATATAATATAACTTATGAATAATAATAATAATTTACCAGAATAGTTTGCATCCGCACTATAAAGACTATATGCGGTATATAATTACTTCTAATAGGTAAACTGATATCAATTAGTGGTTAACCTAACTATTATATTATTATAATGTAGATTAGTAAGATAAATTGTTGGAAGAAGTGATTGTAAATTCTATACCCAAGGTTTATATATAGTAAAAAGATTATGGTAGTTATTATTATTTAGATAATTTTAGGTTAATAGATGTTTTTAAATTGTATGCTAACCTCCTTAAGGAGGTTATTATTAGGAAGCTTAAAAGTTTAATCTTAGTTAAATTAAGGTATTTCCTAGGGCTATAGAGAAGTTAATGATTATTATATCCTTAATATTGCTAATAGAAGTATGTTTAGTAAATATAATAATAACTTCTTAAGTTTTATGATTTTTACTATTTGGATACTGAAGTTTATAGTATCTTCAGTCTTCTTCCCTGGATGCTTTTAGGTTAATAGGTGTTTCTGATTATATACTAATATTAACTTTATGAGGCTATAGAGAAGTTAATTATGATTATATCCTCTGTATTTGCTAACTAGAGTATATTTAGTAAATATATTTAAAAGGTATATAATGTTGCTAACCTTTTGAGGTAATATCATAGGCTTTATAGCCTTATAACTGTATAGCCCCTATAGTTATATAGCTTTATAGCCTCTTACAACCTCCTAATATTCCCTACATATATAGCTTAAATAATAGCCTTCTTCTATAGCCTTTGCGGTTTTAAGAGGATTATATAATAAAAGCCCTCTTTTATAGCCTCTAAAAGTAATAATTTTAGAGACTGTTAGGAGGTATATAATATTACTAACCTCTTGAGGTAATAACCTCCTTATATCTGTATAGCCTCCATAGCCGTATAGCTGCCGCATGGCTGTATAGCCTCCATAGCTGTATGGCTGCTGTATAGCTATATAGCTACTATATAGCTGTATAGCTATATAGCCTCCATAGCTATATAGCCGCATAGCCCCGTAGCCTTAAGTTTTAAATAGAGCCCTATATTCCTCCAATGTCCAATATTTACTTGAAGAGATTCTAGTAATTAATATAACCACTATAATTATATGGAAGAATAGATAGGTAATAGGTTTAGCGGCAAAAACAGGATATTGAAAAATATAGTTTTTAGTAGTAAGTTATTTAGGCTTTTATAATTAGCTAATATTGCTATATCATAAAGAAAAGTTGCCAGTATTAGTTTAACTATTTAGTTTAAACTATTATAGCTGCTAGGCTACCCTATAGCCTACTATACTATAGCTATATTAGGTAAATAATTAGCCTGTATAGCTATATAGGCTATATAGCTATATAGTTATAGCCTTATTACTATATATATAGCCCCCACGCTATATAATATAACCTGGGAATAATAATAATAATTTACTAGAATAGTTTGTATTCGTATTATGAAGACCACGTGTGGCGTGTGATTACTCCTGACGGGTAAACTAATAAGAAATTAGCTTGTTGGAAATTATAGGAAAGTAAAGTAAATAGATTTCAGTAGAATTAAATTCAAGTATAGAAGTTTCAAATAATTTTATATAGCCTGCTATATTAGTATAATCGTAAGGTAAGGTTTTGCAAAACGCTAAATATAATAATTAAAGTTTAGTAAATTTATTCTCTCCTAGCTATATTTCTTTCTGATATTCCCTCTATTAGTTTTAGTATTTCCTTTCTTAAATGATAATTTACTTAACTTCTTTATTTTATCTGTTAAGTTAGTTAATATAGTCTTCCTTAGTTATTCTAAAAAAAGTAAAGATTTCTTTATTACTAATATTCTAGGTAACCTAAGTATTAATATAATTAGTTAATAAGAAGTATATAATTATAGTGGAATACTTCCGTAGGAAATTAATACTATTAGCTATAAGTATTATAAAGTTATTATAATCTATAGAGTTATATTTATTAAGGAAGCGTTTTTCCTTTCTTTAGGTATAATAGCCTTAATCTATTTCTTTAACTTTATAATAGTTACCTCTGGTGAATTTATAGAAAATATAAAGAATATTTATTAGGAATACTAGGAATATTAGGGAAACTATTTCTAGATAGTTATCCTTCTGAATAATTCTAATATATAGATTTATTAGGTATTTAATTATTAGTTAGTTAGCTAAGAAATAGAGGCTATTTTAAAACAGACTTACTATCTTTCTGCTAATAATCTAAGGAATTAACTTATATTTATATATATAAGTAATAATTAATTTATTAATTTTAATTTCCTATTTGCTAGTTAATATTCTATATAGGCTAGCTGCAGCAATTTAATTAATTTAGTTAATTAGGCTAGAAGTAGATATTAGTTAAATATTATTTAGTTTAAAGTTAGAAGCTAAAGTCTGTTCAGCTAGCTAGAGATTATATTAGATATTCTGGTTGGATTTATTAAATTTAATATATTTTGCCGGATTGGAATTACTATGGCTAAATTATCTCATTAAAATATATTTAGATGTAGGAAGGCTGGAATTATCCTAAATATTAAGTAAGATATTAGAATTATTAGTATTTCTATAATATTAGGTATCTTGTTAAATGATATATTTATATTATTTCAGGCTATTGTAATTAAAACCTTTCTATCTTTTTATTTTTATATAAGTTTAGTAATAGTATTTGTTTATTATATTATCTTCTTAATCTTTTTCTTTCATATATTAGCTTTAAGAATGATTAGTTATTACTAGCTTTCTGGCTGGATGGAATATATATTTATAGATTCCTAATTTTAGGTAAAAGAATTAGAGATTACTAGATTCTATATATAAGGTAGAAATCTGCCGGCTATACTTCATATATAACTTATAGTGAGATTAGTAGCTAATTATATAGATTACAGAGGGGGGTAATTATAATTAGTAACTAAAATATAGTCTAAATTACTAGTGGATTTTAAAGTAGGATTTTAAGATTTAAGGTAAATTAGCTAACCTTTATAAAAGGAAATAGTTTATATATTAAAGTTATAATAAAAGGGTAATTAAGGAAACGTAAGAAAAATAAGTTCAGCTACCTTAATATTATTAGTATAGCTAAATTTAGTATTTATAATAAAGATAATATTCTTCTAAATTAGGTTAAAGAAAAATATAAGTTCCTTGGAAATTATAGTAGCTTAATAGTATTAAAAGGTTTACTTATTTATATTACCTTAAAGTTTAAATTAATTACTTATAGATTTAGTATATTTAGAGATAGATAATTCTCCACTACTAATAGTAAATATTTCGAAGTAACTAGGAAATACTAGGTTTTTGCCTTTCTTACTACTGGAGAATAAATTATACTAAAGTTTAATATAGAATTTATCTTTTAATTTATTATGATATATAATATTAGGTATAAAGTATTTGTATATTATAATAGATATAAGTAAGTATAGGGAAATATAAGAAGTAGTATATTTTAAAATATTAATAAACAAGGAAAATATCTACCTTTATTCTATATATTAATAATAATATTTTCTGATAGTTATTTTTTCAGAAACAATATAGGAAGTTTTCTATATAGTAAAATACCCTCTATTTACCTACTGTAGTAGGTTATTTAGTATATAGTTGCTAAATAGTATTATTACTCTGGTAATCTATATATAATTTCGTCTATTATAGTTATTGAAGGAAGATACTATAATTTCAAAAAGAATTAGTTTATGTTTTCTATTTAGATTATTCTATAAATTTATAGCGATTCTCTACTTTCTAAACTTTTTAATTTCTTGGAGATTTTCTGGAGATATTCTATTTCTAGGCTTTTTAATTTGCTGGAGAGTTTAGAGAAATTATATTAGTAATTATATCTTTCTAGAGTTAGTTAGAAATATTTCTTTTTAGGTTTTTTCTATAACTTTATTTATGGTTTTATTTAGCTATTTGTCTGGTATAGGTATTTAATATAAGTTTAATATTAGTTTCTTATTTTCCTTTAGCTTTTTTAGCTAGTTATCTTTTGAAGCTTCTTTCTCTTTAAATTTCTTAAGTATTTCCTTTATTTTTATAATATTAGTATTTATCTATATATTATAAATATTAGGCTAATACTTACACTTAATAAGATACTGAATTCTAGATTTTCCTTTTTCTAATTTGTTACTAATTCTTTTAAGATTCTCTCTATTTTATAATATTAGAATACATTTTGGAACTTATCTTTATAAATATTATTAAGTTTGTAGACTTAGTATGTATTATAGTATATTTGTATCGATCCATCATAAAATTAGCTATAGAATATAGGTAAGTAATTAAAATAACTGGGTGAATATTATAGTTAATAGTAGATCTAGGTAATAAGTAAGTTTTCCAACTTTTTCCAGTATTCTAATTAGTTTAGTTTCTGGAAGAGAAGTTCTTACTTATTAGTTTCCAGAAAGTGAATAGCGTTTTCTAAGTTAGAGATATATATAATTTCCTAATATAAATACTACTAGTTTTTACTTATAGTTAAATATTTCTTTTTATAAATATTTATATCTATATAATTAAAAAAGCTATTTTATTCTAAGTAATATTATATATAACAGTTAAGTTCATATTAGAAAGTAAGTTAAGAAGTAAGTTAAGGTTATATCTAAAGAGAAATATATTTAAAGTTTCAGATATTATATTTACTAGGCTATTATTTAGTAAGAATTATATTAATACTAGGGGATTAATTTATAATTCTTTATGTTTTTAAGTATAAGTATATAAACTCTTATCTTTATAGTTTAGTTTTGTTATTCCGACAGTCTACCAGTTAGTAGGTAATATACTGTTAAGAAGTAAAGCTTAATATCTAGGTTTTTCTATATTAATTTCCAGACTTCTAATAAGATTTTAAGGTTATTATTTAAGATAATTACCTTAGGAATTTCCCAGTTTTCTATATAAAGTAACTGGAGTAGGAATTTTACCCCGGTAGTAGAAATATATACTATGAATTTTGAAATTAATAGTATAACCTTAGAACACTTATTTATTACTATTATTAATAAGTTATATAATAGAAATTTAATACTCTTTTAAGGAGAAAAACTTAATAATATTTCCAGTAATTCTATAATAAAGTTTATAATAATAATAAAAAATAATACTCATAAATATAAAGTTAATTAGAGTTTTTCTAGTAATTCTATTCTTAATTTTAGTAGTAAACTATATAATAGGTAATACTTAATAAACTTTATAGTTTCTTTTATAAGTTATAGAATCATATATATTAAAAATATATTATACTAGGTTCTCTATATTCCTTAGTGGTAATTAGTTTTATATAAAGTCTTAATAAACTATTTAGCTATAGAATTAGAAATATAAAGTTTTTATTATTCTGAATATTTAATACAATATAGCAGTCTATTAGAAATCTTAAAGAATAATTTATTTAGATTCTTAAGTTATTAAAGTTATTTGTAAATCTCATTAAGTTCTAGGTTAGTTAAACATAATTTACTTAGTTTCTTTCTGGTAGCTTAGTTTAGTTTAACTTCCGTTATAATATAGACTACCTAATTATTCTATATTTTATCTAGTTCTCTATCTTCTAAAGTTAGCTTTTAGTTTATTTATATTCTAAATAATATATCTGGAATAATATTAGTGTTTCTAGGAATATAGTAGTATTTCAGTTAAAACTGGAAGAGGTATTCGGCCGCCACAACAAAATATAACTTAGCTTTTCTTCTGTTAGTAATAAAAAGAATTATCTAAACTATTATATCTCAAGTAAATATATAGTCTGTTAATTTAATAAATAGAGTTTTCCTAGCTCATTGGATTAGTATTCTGGTTTTCTAAATAGTTTAAGCTAAATATATAATTTTAAGTTCTATTAGCTAATATTATATTTCAGTATTAGTAAGTATATAGCTAATATAGATAATTAGCTTGACTAAAGTATATAGTATTTATTTTCCAGATTTCCAATTAGTTTCCTTATTCTTTATATAGAAAAGAAGTATATTATATTTATATTCTTAAGAGATATTAACTTATATAAATAATATTTAGTTAGACCTATGGTAAATTAAAGTGGTTTCCATGGTATATATTAGGTTAATAGTTTTAAAAGTATTCTTTTCTTTCCAAGTTAAATTAAAACGTATTTTAAAATAGTAATATCTTTACATCTAACTTATTATAATTTCTTATTTATATCCTTAGGTCAGTAGCTCTAGTTTCCTATTCTGTAGAAACTTAATTCTGGAGGTAGATGTTAATATAAAATACCGTAAGTATCTAGTTAGTTCTATTTATTTCTTAAGTGATACTAGAATTTTGGAAAACTTCATATTCTTAAGACCTTAAGTTTAGTTTTTAGTACTTAAGAATCTGAAGCTATTTACCTTAAAATCTAATAGTTTAACTAAAAGGAAGTTTGTAAAGTATATATCTCCTGAAAGTCTTAGGTTTTAATAATTAAAAAAATCCAAAATAGTATCTAATTAATAATAATACTGTTTAACTATTTTAGAAGTAATTATAATATTATCTATAAATACCTAGGTAAAGTTCTAGTATAATTTAAGGATTTTATTTATAAGTCTTTAGGTATAAGTTGATAAATTCCTAAATTCTATTAATATTACTATAGGTTTTTCCTATTTTTAATAGCTAATAATGATTAACTATTTCTAGTATTCTTGAATAATTAGTATTTAGTGAAAATATTATCTGACGTTAACTACTATAATAAATTTCGTTCCGTAGAGTTTCTATATAACGTTAAATTAAAGTAATATAAGGTAAGTATCTGGAATAGTAATTTTATTAAATACTTTCAGATCTATAAATATTTATGTTTCCTTCTTTCTATTTACTATTCTCCAAACCATCAAGATGAAAGTTTTAAATATTATATAAAAGTTAACCTATTTAGACTAACCTCTTTAATATATTTCGTTAAAATTTATTATTTGGAAACTTTTAACTTTCCAGATTTACTGAGTATAAATATTATATAATTTTCTTCTTATAGAAGTTATTTACTAATAATATTATACTCTTTTTATATTTCTCTATATTAATTTAACTTTCTGGTTTCTGAAGAATTAGATATTTTATAATAATTTTGGAGATCTTTTAGATAAACGTCTTTAAGTAATTATAGATTATTACTTTCTATAGTATAAGAATAGTAGTTTTATAAAAGTTAAATTTTAAATCTAGCTGTTAGTTTTAGCATAATATATTAGTAATAGTTGAGTAAGGGTTTTGGCGTTAAAATAATCAAAAGGTAAGACTTTATTTTCTTCCAGGTTGCATATTATTATTTCCTTATAATATTTGGTAGAAATATATCTAATCTTTTAGTTTTTGGCAGTCTTCCAGTTGTCTAATAAGTAGTTATATATAGCTACTAATAGTTACTACCTTATTACTATATAAATTACGTTATTATAAATAGGTTAAAATATAAGTATATTAGTTTTAAATTTTGGAATATATTAATTGGAATATATATTAGGGTTTTGGGAGGAATCATTAAACCTCTAGCTGATTTTGCTAGAGAAATATTAGGTGTTCTTTTAGTATATATCTAAACTGGAATTTTAAGACCTTAATATAAGTTAGTTTGAATAATTTCTTTAGTTCTAAGAATATTAACTTTATTGGGAATTTAAATCCTTAGCCTATAAGGATTTTAATACTAAGTTTATTGACTACCTGGACTTTAAGGCTAAGTTTAGCAACTTTCAGTATATTATTAGTTATTCCTTAATAAAATAGCAAAAATATTACCTATTTTTTAGCTTTTGAGATTCCTACTTCTAATAGGTAAATGGTTAAATTAAAATAAAACTGGTAGTTTAGTAATTAACTTATGATATTCTTTTAAATAAGAAATCTGGTAACATTAATATTAATATATATATTAAAAATTAATACTATTTAGTATATTGTATACTTTAATTGAAGTATAGATATTTTTATATAAAGTAGCTAATACTATTCTTACTAAGGGGAATGTTAATTTTAATAAGTTATCTTCCTAGGAGAATTTGATTTTCTTTTAGTATTTTTAGTAATATTATTTTTGTTCTTTATATTTTATATCTATTAGTTAGTTATAAAAAGAATATTCTATTAAAATAAAAAAGTTATCTTAATATTTTAATAGTTTCTTATAGTTACTTAAAATAGAGTTATTAGAAACTATATTAGTTTTTTCTTATCTAAATTTTGGAATACTATCTTCCGAATTTATAGATAGTTGATAGTTATTATTAGTAGTATATATATTATATTATTTCCAGAAGTTCTCTTTTATATTTTTCTTAACTTTATAGTTAAAATACCTATCTAGGTCAAATACTTAAATATTTATAAAATCTTATAATTTAGTGTTATTAGTGGAATCTAGTTTAAAATATTAGTTATAGATAATTCTTTCTAGTTTAGTATTTTAGCTTATTCTTTTAAATTAATTATATTATTTTATAAGTCTATTTTACTTCTTTTCTAGAGAAGGAAATTTCATATTACCTAAGAATTTACCTTTAGATTAATTAATAAAGTAGGTTACTTTTTTAGCTATATATTATAGTTAATTAAAGTAATTTAGCTTTAGAGAGAATTAGTTTATTAAACTATTTTGGATTTTAGAAGGTTAATTTATAGATTAATTCTTGCAATTTATAATATTTTAGAAGGTTTTACTATATTGTTTTAATAATACTGTCCTTCCTAGGTTTTTCTACTTACTGGAGATTATATTCTATATCTATTTATTTTAGTAATTAATAATAAATTTAATTTATTTATCTTTTTTAATAGTTAGGTTTAATTTGGAATTTCTATAGAAAGATTACCATTTAGTTTATTATAGACTATTCTAACGATTTCCAATTTATAATATTCAGCTTACTTTATTAGACTGATAATTTTAGTAAAAGAATATTCTTAAATTTAGTTTATTGCAAATGTTATTTATAGTATATAAAACTTTCTTAAGTTCTTTCTAGTAGCCTAAATAGAAATCTTAACTTCTATTTTATGAAAAGTTATTTGATTTTCTAATTTATATTAAAAATATTAGAGTTCTTTTTATTATTTATTACTAAAATATATTATATATTAAGTATGGATGGTTTTCTAAAGCTATTAAGATATATCTTTAATAGGTATTAAGTAGGGGTAATTAAAGTTATCCATATAACGTTTTACTACTTTAATAAATTATTCTATACTTATATAAAGTTTCTTAATGTTATTTATATAGAATTCTCTTAAAGAATTATATTTACTGGGAGATTTAAAGATTTTAATTTTCCTTAGCTTAAATTTATAATTCTATTATAATTCCTGAAGGTTTATATTTACTAAGTTAATTTCTAAATTACCCATATTGTTTATTATTTTAGTAATAATAATTCTGAAGGTAATTCTAGTAGTTTACCTTATTATGCAGACTAGAGTGTTTGCGAAATTTAATATAAAGTAGCTATAGGTTTCTGATTATTACTTAGGTTTGAAGGTGGATTAAATAATATATTAGAAGGTAAATTAGAAGGTTAATTAGGAGGATAATTTTGAGGTAATTTAGATAGTAATTTTACTTTCCTTAAATTTTGATTTGTAATTTAAGGTTAAATTTCTGAATATAAAGCTGGTAGTAATAAATCTCTCAAGTTAGGAGAATTTATATATAGCTTCCAGTATTTTATAGTATTTAATATAATTTACTTATAATTATTTCAAAATATTATAAGGTTTCTATTTTTATTATAAATATAGAAAGACATTTCTATATTTAATTTAGCTATTCACTAGATTCTTTTTAGAATTACTTCTGAATATATTAATATAGCTTTACCTATTAGTAGTAATTTATATTAAGGAAACAGTAGCCTAGATACTTTAGATTATACAAATTTAACTAAAGAATTAGAAAGTAAGATTATCTTACTAAATAGAAATTAAGGTGGAGAAGTTCAACTTAGGTTTCTAGAGTTTGATTGGAGGTTTTTATAGATTTCTATTCTTTTAGAAAATCTAGTTTCTCTAGCTTCTAATTTAAGATTTAGTAATAATCTACTGGAATAAGGGTTTAAAGAAATAGTATATAAACCTACTAGCTTCTTGAAAGAAGTTTGCAATTAGTTATTTATAATAAATAGACTTTTTCCAGATATTAGTTTTTTTCTGGCTTTTTTGTAATTAGAATTTATATTAATAAATTATTAAAGCTAAAGGTTAAATTTATATTTTTATTTTAACTATACAGTTAGCAATGAAAATATAGTAATAGTATAGAATAATTTTTACAAGTTACTAATATTAGATTGAATAATTTGATTCGATACTATAATAAGTATTTTTAAAATATATATAAATCTATTCTATATACTATAGTTATTTAATTTACTTAAAATAGATTTAATAGAAATATAAGTTATACTAGTTAAGTAATTATAATATTAGCTTTACCTACTATTTACTAACCTTTATACTAATTTAGTAATATAATTGTCCAGAAAATAAGAGAAATCTTTATTTCCTAATACTAAAGTTTCATTCTTAATTTAATATTCTCTAGCTATATTAATTAGTTATTTATAAAGTAAACTAAAGTTCTAATAATGAAAGGTAAGTTATACTACCCATTATTTTACTTTAATACTAGTAAAATAAGACTATAAAAGCTAATAATTCTTCTATTTCCTAGGAGGAATATAACTAGATACCTTAAATAATTTATTAGAAATTCTTCTGGAATTCTACCAGAAGATTCTAGAGAGATTCCGGAGAAGGTTTATAGAAACTTCTAGGGAAATTCTGGGGAAATCCTAGGGAAATTCTATAGGAAATTCTAGTGATTTCCTGGTTATTCCCAGTGGGAAATCTCTATAAAATCCACTGGAATCTTAAGCCTTCTGTGGCATTCTGTAACAATTATCTATATAATATACCAGAATAGCTAAATGCTTACTTTTATTAAACGTAATATTAAGTATAAATACGTCTTTATTATAAGGAAATACTTTAAAACCAATCTTATATAAGAAAAGTTTAAGATATAAATACTATAATCTAGGGTTTTATTTTAACCTATATAAAGCCTTATTAAGTAAATATATAAAAGGCTAATTCTTATAATTATTACTAAAACCAAACCTTTAGAATCTTAATTATAGATATAGCCAGTAGGTAACTTAGTATATATCTTTTTATCTACTTTTACATAAATAAATGCAGTAGTAATATTATATTAAATTAAAATTCAGTTATAATAAACAGATATAATAAGTAAATATCTGTACCTTTCAGGCTTACAGATAGTATTAAAGGTCTCTAAATAATTAATATTGAAGTATTAGTTAAAAGTCTAAGTAAACTATCTAGCCTTATATATAAATTTACTAAAATATTAATTAATAGATTTTATTCTGTAAACCTATCTACCCTCTAATATATTAATATTATTCTTTTTAATAAAAGATAAATTAGGTAGAGGTATAATAGTCTAGACGTCTATATACTTAATAGACTTAACCTTCTTATTTATAGCTTAAATTTAGTTCTTATTATTTTGAGAACTTATAGTATTTAAAAAGGTAATAAGCTTGTGAAGAGTATTAACAGATAGAATATAAGAGGCAGTATGAAAACTACTATATTTATTAATAAATAAACTATTACTATAGTTATATTAATTATAGTTAGTATAAAGAAGTAAAGATAGGAAATCTTTAACTATAAGGAGTGTACTTTCTTTATATAAAAACTGTTTATAGTTCTTTTTAACTTCTGGATTTAAAGAAGGAATCTCTATAGATATAGTAGACTTTTTAAAATTCTCAGAATCTATAACCCTATTAGGATAGGTTATAGATAAACCACCTAAATCCTTATTAGGAGAAGGATTTAAGTTCATATTACTATTTTCTACTTTATTAGGAGGAAGTAAAAAATTAGTATCTTTAGTAGTATTATTATTTTTACTAAACTTAACAGTGATAACTAGATTCTCAGAAGAATTATTAGAATTAAGTTAGTTAAACTTAGTTTGTAAAAGTTAACTAAACCTAGTAATAGTAATATTACTAAAAATAGATAAATCTTCTTTCTGTTGAGAATTAAACTGGTTTTTAAGAATATTAATATCTTTAGACTATATAGTATTTTAAGATTTCAAATTCCAAACTAAATAGGTATTATAGCTAAAAGTAACTATAGTATTCATTTTAGCCTGGGGGTCTAGCTTTTTAGAATACTTATTCTTAATCTTATAGTAATAAAAACTACCCTAAATCCTTATATTTGAAATAGAAAGTTTCTTCTTATTTTTTTACCTATATAGAGTTTTGAATTTAATAGAAGAATATAGTATCCTATTATAAATATAGATAGAAATAGTAATAGCTAAACCCTAAAGGTATAAAAGTAAACTAAAGTTATAGAGAAGAATTCTAGCCTTATTAATAATAGTTCTTATTACTTTCTTAATTAAACTATTAAGTTTATCAGTATAAGGTGGTTTTACATTATGGATAATATTATTATTTAGATAGATAACTTTATTCTATTATTAGAGAATTTGGAGCCACTATTAGTATTAACTTCTCTAATTCTCTTATTATTATTATTATTAATTATATTAAAAACCTTTTCAAAGCTGAAATTCCTTCTTTATAACTTTTAGTCTTTAATAACTTTCCCTAGATACATCTACTATACTTATTAATAAATAAGATAAAGTATTTATAGTAATTATAGGTTTCTAGAGATATAGGTTTATATAAATTGAAACTAATATAATTGAGATACTAAAACTTCTTAAAGTTATTAAAGTCTCTATTAACTTTATTAGTAAACTTACTCTTAAGGCAGGCTTTATAAGTAGGTAGTTTATTACTTTTACTATACTTATAGCCTATATTATTTATAGTATTAGTAAGTAACTAAAGAATATTACTAATAAAACCTATTCGATTATACTAGAGTGTTAGGTTATTAATATTATTATTAATAATTATATTAAGAATTGAATTTCTACTAATAAGAAGTTGAAACTTATAAAGATTATTAACCTTAGTTTCTATAAGTAATAACTTATTCCTTTTTATATTAAATAATATTAGTTTATTAGAAAGATAGAAAAGATTCCTATAATATTAAGTCTAGATTAATTTAATAAGTTAATATCTAACTGTAGTATATAATAGATATTTTTCAAAAGATATTTAATCTTATTTCAAGTAATTTTTAAATTACCTTTTAGAGTTGAAATGATTTCTTTTATATTATCCTACTTAATAGGTTTAATAACGTTTATGTTATTAACTAAAAGAGAGTAATCTTTAATTATATAAATAGTAGTATTAGTATTAATAAAGAAAGAAATAGTATTAATTTTATTATTGAAACTAACACTTTCAGTATTTTGAATCTTTTTAGAAATTTAAGAACCTAAAATCTTATTAGTATGAGATTGTAAAAGAGGTTAGGTAAAAGTTATATTTTTAAACTTAACTTCACTCTCTTCCTTATTTTCTTTAATAACTTCTTTAATAGTTAAATTAAGGTATATATGATCTTCAGTTATAGAATCAGAAATCTCTTTAATATTATTTTTATCTATTAAGAGAATATTTACTCTTTTAGAGTTATTATTATTTTTATCTTTTTTCTTCTTCTTCTTTTTCTTATTAATAAAAGTAGAGGAAGAAGAGATTTTATGTTTTAAAGTTTTTATTTAGCTATAGGCCTTTTTAGAATAAAGATTTAAATAGTTTTCTTTAGTATAATTAGTTTTTTTATAGTAATTACAGAAGATACCTTTCTGTTTCTTCTAAGGTTTTTTAATCTTATTAGAATACTACTTAGTAACCTTATTCTTAAAATCCTTCTTAGTTATAAAATTAACTAAAGAAGTATATATTTTCTTCTACATTTATCTATTAAATTAGAGAATAAAAAATCCAACTTACAAGAATTCTTATTAGATCTAAGACTTTAAGTAATAGTCGTAATAAAATCCTTATAACTTTTATTTAAGCGATTTAGAATATAGATAATAACTACTTAATTTAATAGCTTAACCTTATTATAGGCTGAACTATTAATAAGTTTTTCTATTTTATTAAAATACTTTTTTTATAATTTTAAAATTACTAAGAGTAGTATTAAAAAGTTTTTTATAAGTAAGAAACGTATTTGAAAGACTAGTACGCTTGTAAAGCTTTTTTTAAATAACTGAAAGTATTAAATATATTAGTGTTATTCTTAATAACTCTTAAAAGGCTATTTTTACAGTTTAACTATATATAATTGAGAGCTTTATAATACTTCTTAGAATTACTTTTAGTAATAAATTTAGTTAAATTAATAAATATATTTTTGCTAGTAAGTAAAGTTTTTATTTTAATAAACTAAATATTATAATTTTGAGTTTCTTTTATTTTGGGGATAAAGTAAAATTTCAAGTCTTCTATAATCTTTAAAAGTAACTTAAATATATAAAGTAGTTATTTAATAAAGAATTAATTTAGATTCTAGTATAGAATTAAGATACTTATAGACTAACTTTAGTAGAATATTATTAATCGGTAAGATTAATAGATAAATAGCCTAATAGTTAATCTGAAAGATTAATATAAAAACTGTAGCTAGTAGAGGTTTAGAATTCAAATTTTATAAGAGACTATTTTTTATTAATAGTTTAGTAGACTATATAATTTAGTTTATAATAGCTTTAGTAGACTAAAAAAAGATTTCTCATTTATAAAGATTTTAGTAGACTTATGATATTCTAGTTTATAGAAGGTTTTAGTGGATTTAGAAAGCTAAGTTATATAAGATCTTAGTAGACTTAAGAGCTAGTTTATAGAAGATTTTAGTGGATCTAGATATAAAAGATTTCAGCCTCCACTACTTAACTATCTCTTTCTCTAGCTTAGTAGTAAGCTTACTGACTTAATTAGTATAATCCTTTTATAGATTTATTTAGTATTAAATTAATTAATTAATATAAAGGTTAAGTTAGTTATTAGCTGATATTAATAAAGAAATAAACTATAAAGCCTTATAGAAATAATTAAGAGAGATCTTTTGGAGATAGATAGATAAAGGGAGACTTAAGATTAGTTAGTATAATGTTTAGTATAATCTAAATAGATATTAGTAGAAATATAGATAATAATATTAATAGGAGATAAAGATTAATAAATAGGAAAGTAGTAATAATATATAAACTGGGCTTATAATCTGTTAAACTAATACAGAAGATTAGTAAATAGATTAAGGAAATTTAATATTTAATAAATTACAGAAGAATAGGGAATTCAGAAAAATATCTGAAAATAGTACTAATATTAGTAGAAATAGTAATAAAGATAGGAAGTTCTGATTCTACTGAAAGTGGGAAACTTCTCGGTATATTTATTAAAGTAGAGTTTATTTTCAGAAAGGTTAACCTCACATACAACAGATAAATAGAAGCTGTTTACGTACGGGCTACTATATAATCCGTTTATTAGATCTTCTGATATTAAAGGTTAATTAATTTAGAGTAAATTTTATATAGATTATATAACCTAAATTCTAATATTTAATTTACTAGAATAAATAGAAAAGATAGAATTATGAAAGTAAAGTAGAATACCTGACCCTTATTTACCTAATATAGGGTATTTGGAATAAAAAGGAGTAATGGCAAAATGCTATAACTCTAATAAATATCTCTGGAGAAAATGAAATATAAGGAAAAAATAAGATATTATACTAAAGTAGGTGGAAGATCTTTAGTTAAAGTTACCCTTTTAGCTAGTATTCTTTAGTTCTTTTAAGATATTTCTAGATATTTCTATTTATAGCTATAGAATTATATAAGTTATTAACTAAAGGGGGTTTCTAAATATTAAATCTTAAAAGAACTTCTGAAGGTTATAATAAATCTAAAAAATAAACTTCAGCTATAAGGTAAATTGGATATTAGAGAATACTTGAAATATAGGAAAATAGAGACGTTTACTTTAGAAGGTTTATAATAGAGGTTGTTATTATTATTTATATTTTACTTAATAGTATTTACTTACTTACATACTGAGCCTATAGTGGTAACTAAAAAGGCTTATTTTGGAAGTTATATTAAATTATACTTCTGAAGTAAGATGAGTATAGTTTTCATAAGAAGCTTGGAACTTCTAAGTTACCATAAGGTTTATATTTATTAGTTTAATAAATATAAATACCCTCTTGAAAGTAAAACTTTAGCTCATTATTTATACAAATTAATAGCCATAAGATAACTATAAAACCTGTATAGCTACTTTAGTAAATATATTTCTGTAAGTCTTTATAGTAAGTACTAACTATTTTAAGTTTAATTTACTTTAGTATAATATAATTAATACTTTTATTCAAGTAGTATTTCATAAAGTCGTTTATATAAACATACTTTCTCGTTATTTAACGCTTAGGAAGATTTACTATCTAAATAAAGTATCTTATAATCTTTAAAGATTTTCTCTTTTTTACCGTTTAAACCAGTTGTAAGCCAGCATTAGCACGAATGCTGTTGCCGGGTAAACTTTACAGTTAGAATCATATATAGGCTGAAGAGCTTAGATACTACTATAGGTATAAAGTAAAGTAACTAAATAGGGTGAAAAGCTTAGATACCACTACAGATATAAAGCAAAAGTAACTAAATATTAGTGGGGATAAATAATAGGCTTTTTTAAGGTTATTTATTTACTATATTAGATATTTATTAAGTTTCTTAATATCCTCTAGTATTAGACTTTCATATTAGGCTATCACAAAGAGGTTAAAGTATACTTCCAGTAAATATATAGAGGCTATATATACTTCTTATACTTATTATTTAAGACATATTAATTCTATAGTTTTGGATATATAGTTTATAAATTTAATCCTTCTACCTTATCTTTTTAGGTAAGGATAATATTACTATTGTTCTTTAGGGTAATTATATCTCTGTTAAATATAAGGTGTTTATATTATATTAATATCAACTTCAGTTTAGCTGTGGATTCCACTTACTGAAGCTTTTTTTCTTCCTTATTATTAAACTTAAGTAAGTAAAGTCTGGAGGTATTATTTATTTATATATCTATAATACTAAAATATAGATTAATCAATCTGCAGATTATAAGGTATAAATTATATAGTAAGGTTTCTATTAATAGTTAGTTCTTATAGGAGCTAAAGTACATAATACATTAATAAATACCTAACTTTATAAGGTTATATAATAGTTAAATTATAATAATAATAATATCCTCTGGATATAAGCTATATGGACTTATAGGTAACTTTATCAGTATAGGGTAACTTAGTATTATTTTTACTTATATATATACTTAGGTAATTTCTTAGAAGTAAATTTCTATAGAAGTTACTTTTTAAGTATTACTAATTATATTAATATTAAATAATAGCTAATCTATTAGATTATTAGTAACTATATAAGAATATTGATTCTTTTCTAATTATTAAAGTTCTTCATGACTAACTGTAACTTCTTATATAATATATTATTTATATTTTTAATCTTATTAATAAAGTGGAGGCTAAAGATTCTTATATTATTATATTTTTAGATATTATAGTATTTAAGGTAAAGTTTATTTTTCGCTAGTAGAGCGTTTTACTTTATAGTATATAATTTCTAAAATAGCTTCTCTGGTATTTAAATAAGGCTATATTAGTAAAATTTAATAACTTTAATAAATACCTCTATCTTTTTTATAATTAGATAGATTATATAGTGAATATTATTTATAAAGTTAGCCTCTATAATAAGGAATATATTTTATATAGTTATCTTTATTATCTTAGCCTCTTCTTATTTAATAATACTATTAATATTTCTTCTTCTAGATATTCATTTAGTAGCTGGTTATTATACAGTTACTAGCTTTTCATTGTCTTAATATATAATTAATAATATAACTTAATTATTATTAATCTGAAGATAATAAATTGACTATCTATCTTTATAATATATATCTTACTGTTGATTGAAATAAGTCTAAATAATTCTATTTATTCTTAATATTTATAATAAATATATATCTCTAATTATAATAAGAAATAGTACACTAAAGTGGTAAAAAAGTATTATATATATTTAGGGTTTTATAAACTTACCTCTAAATATAAATCTTATATATTTTCTTTACTACCTTCTGGATAGCTACTGTATATTTTATAATATTCAGAAATAATAGTAATATTAAGGTAAGGTATAAATATACTTTAAATATTAGTAAAGTTAGTATAGAGCTATTTAGGTTACTTATATTATTAATTATCCTAACTATATATTATAATACCTTCTCTCTATTAATTTTTATTATCTTATTTTAAATAGTTTTATATACTTTTTATAGGGAAATATAGTAATATTTTACCTTACTAATACTATCTTAAATTCTAAATAACATAGTTCTAACTTTACTATCTATATTATTAGCTTCTTTTTTTAGGCTTTCAGCTATAAAGGTATATTCTATATGAAGAATAATTATATATTAAGGTTTCTGGTATATATTAATTTAATATACTTTCAGTATATACTATATATCCTCTATAGAAATACTTTATATAAACGTTATAGCTATAAATACTATGGAGATATTAATAGTAGATAGTATAAGCTTATTACTATTAAGATATATAATATTAATAATAATCTCTAATATGGTTGATAAGGGATTGAAATAGATAAGTAAGTGGAACATAAAACCGAAACCACTCTACTAATAGAACCTAAAAGTAGCATTAAAACTATAAGATTAATTGAAATTACTTTAAATCTTCTTTTTCTAATATTTCTCTCTTTACTAAGTATATTTATATATTATAATTTACATTTCCACAGATATTATACTGCCGTTAGCCTATTTTAGTTCTCTATTAGTAACTATTACCTTAGTATATTTCCTTCTTAATTTAAGCTATAGTTTCTTTCTGTAATTCAATATTCTCTATATTTACTATAATAAAACTTCCTCTCTATTTATGATACATTTTTTCAGCTTTCTGGCGTTAGCTAAGTAGATTATTCTACTCTTAAAGAATACTATTTTTAGATTTTAATAAGGTAATTTAGTATATAAATCTATATACCTCCTTTAATAAATACTTTATAGTTTTAAGAATTAAAGTAGGTAAGCTATTTTAATAGTGGGAGATTTAAGTCTTAATAAGTTCTAATTAAGAAAATAACTTTATTAAGTTATTTAGTATTTAGAAAGCTTATAATAGTAGTATTATTAGGAGGAATTCTGGGGATACTAGAGTATATAATTTAACATTAAGTTTTGAAAGTATACTTTCGGCATTTAAAGGAATAAGCTTAGCCTCTTTACAATCTCTCTAGATATTTTTAATTATCAGGATTTATATAAAAGCCTTATAAAATATAGGGAAGAAATTTTCTTTTATAATATAAATATTATCTTAGTATATCTTATTCTTAATTTATTAACTATATACTATTTTCAGAAGCCTAAAATATCTAATGTCTAAAGGCTAAAACAAATAAGATATATAAGCTAGGATATTGAATATAATAATATTATCTTTCTTATAATATATTTTAAAGTCTATAAAATAGTAATTTTTATATTTATTAATAATAAGGAGGCGGTAACTACCTTATATATACGGTTTTATATGCTAATTAAAATACTGAAGTTAATTTAGGTTTCTTTTATTTATTATCTATTAATTTTCAGATTATATAATAATCTAGTTGCGTGGGAGATTTCTTTCTATATACTATATAGAGAGGTAATATTACCCTATGATAACAATATATAGTAGAATACTGTAGCCTAATAAACTAATAGCCTGAATAACTGTAATCTATTTACAATTACTAGGCTATATTATTTTTATATTTAAATACCTTTTGGTACTTATAATAACTATTTTGGATGTAATATATCTTATTATAAACCTAGTTTCATTGAAGTTATAAATATTTAAGTTTATAATACTATATTTCGTAACTATATTTACTATAAGCTGAATCTTTATATTTATTACATCTGGGTTTTTATGTTAGGTTCTCTTATAGTTATACTTACGAAAAAAGTCTATTTAAAGTTATAGTTATTACTTAATAAAATTTAAAATCTAATACTTTCTGACTGGGGGTATATTACGGTTAGTAAGTAGTTAATTAGCTATATCTTCTATACTACTAATTTGGGAAGGAAAGAATTAGAAATTTAGATTAAGAATATACTCTACTAACTTCTCCTTCTTTAGCAATATTAGCTTTCAGAAGTTAGATATAGTATTATACTATAATAGGATATCCCTAATATTATATACTGATATAATATAACTAATAAAGTAGAGTTTTGCTGCAATCTTTATGCTAAGATTTAGGTTTTTTTAATAACTTAAAGAGTAAACTATAGACCGGTTTCATTTATAGTATATAGTATTATTTCTTGCGGGAGGAATTTAGAAGATTATGTTAGTATATTATGGTTGCGGTTTTATGTTTCACTCGCTTATCTGTTTCACTTACTTATTAACCACGTTATATTAAATATATAATAGTTTTTAAGGCTGAATATAAACTAATATAATATTGTGCTATTTATTTAATATTAGTGGTAGTTCTTTATAATTACCTTAATTATATTAGTTACTACAGCTTTACCTACTTTTATAAGTATATTATTTTACTTATAGATACTGAGGTAACCGAATTCCTTATAAAGTTACTATATTTCTATTACTATAAGAAAGTTAATAACTTTACAATAAAAATCGTTTTATATAGAAAACTATAGATATTTATTATATGTTTCTATAAATAGTAATACTTCCACTTACTTAATTTTATTATTAAGATTATTAAAGTAAATCTAAAGGTAATTTATATTAGAAAAGCTTAGTAGAAATAATATGGCTGTAAATATAATAGTAAAGTTAATATCTCTAAAAGATATTAGTATTCTAGCTATACTGAAACTTATGGAGTTTCATCTATCTCTGAATTTGATATTTATCTTTAAGGCTATTTTATCTAGAGAGATATTATAAAGAATCCTCTGGAAAACTTGAAATTATTATATATCTCTAATAGAGATTTTTATATCCAGAAGAGTATTTTCAAAATACGTTTAGAATATTATAAGAATAGAAGGATTTCTAACTTATTAGTAATTATTAAATAATAAAAGGTGCGGTTTTAAAGAAATCTTTATAAGTTTTATAGAATTAATAGTTTTCTTCTTACTATCCGTTATAGTAGAATAAATAGCTATAAAGTTATTCTCTAATATTTTATCTACATTATCAAATACCTTATTTATTATCTTCTCTATATAGATTACGTTATTAAGATATATTATAATTTCTTCTGGTAATATCATATTAATAATAAATACCTTCTTAAACTGTAGGGTAGCTACTTTAGATTCCTTTAGAATATACTTCATTAACTAATATTTATTTACTAATGTTAAGTATATTTAGTATTTATTTTTTATATATCCTCCTTATATCGTTTTATAGAATTATTCTAAAATGATATTATTTGTTTTTGCATATATTATAAATCAGTGAGTTAGATGCGGTCAAATTATTAGTTTTATTCTTAGCTATTATATATTTAATTCAGAAGAAATTAATTATAGTCTGTAATATAAATACGTTTTTACTTTAACTATTACTTTTTGCTTTTAAGTATCTCTATTATTTATTGATATAATATTCTAACAGTTAGCTTAACTTTATTAATAATGGTATAAAGTATATTAATTCCATTATATACTTAATATATAGTTATATATTTCTCTTCATTAAGTTTCTTCTATAAATGTTATAGATTTAGATATATATATTAAAGGAGGTTAATTTATATTATTACGACTCTAAATACCTTAACTATATTAGTATATCTTTAGGTTATAGTAAAAGTCTTAAGGTTCATATTTTTTCACTTTCTATAGTAGTTAAAGTGGACTATATGTATTTTAAACTTTTCTTTAATTATTATAGCTACTTAGGTAATTAATAGATTATCTTAAATTAGTAAAGTTAATATTTTAAAATATATATACACTTCCGTTTAACGTAATAGTTTAACGTCTGGCTGGCTTTTTCTATTTTGGCAAAAGCAGTAGGTTTAAATTCTATAACAGGTAATTATAACTGGGAGATTATAATATACCTTCTAGTTGTAAAATTAAATATAATAACTGCTACTAGCTGGTAATATCTACTAATAGTAGGTAATAGCTAGTAATTATTAATAGCTAGTAATAAGTATATTCAGCTAGTAGTATATATTATATAATCTTTATAGTAATTCTTAAAAAGTAACTATAATAAATATAAGCTTATATTTTCCTTTTCTTTATAATATATCTTTTATATTTATAAGCTATTATATTAACTAACTATATTTGCTGCCTAAGGTTTCCTCTATTTAAATAGTTTCTCAGCTTCAGCTTATCTGTAGATATATGAGGCAAGAGCTAACTGTCGGATGCAACTTCCTAAAAAAAGAGAATCTGAGAAGTATATAATTTAGCAATAGATTAAAGTTCTTTAATATAACCACTATTAGAATAATATAAGTATACTTATTCTGCCAGTATATAATTAAATATTCCTTCTAATATATTCCAGCTAATATTATAACTAAGATATTTAGTGATAAATATTTATATCTTATTTTTCAAAATATTATACTTCTCTCTAGTATATTTATTATTTATTTCATATACTTTACTAAATAATACCTTCATCTTATTATTACGTTAGCTAAGGAGAATATAGTATATTAATATTAATTAATATTTCCCTCTAAGGTATATATAAAATCTTAAGGGTTTAGTTAACTTTAGATATCTTTCTTCCTTATTAGTAGTATTTACTATTTGTTTGGTTTTTAGTAAGTTAATATCTATATAAGTATCTAACTTTATTAATTATAAACTTAAATTAATACTACTTTAAATATTAATATTAAAGATATTAATTATAAACTTGTTATCTTTGTTATTAAGTTTCTAACTATGGAGAATTATTATTTATTGGAGATAATTTCTTCCCCTTTCAGGAGGTTATTAATAAAGTTGGAATTCTTGTCAATCTTTTATCTAAAAGCTAAGCATTCCTATTAGCTTTATTTAATACTTTCTACTATCTATTTTATTAGTATCTTCTAATTAAGAATTTCTACTAGCTTTTCTTTTATTATCCTCTTATTTATAGGAAAGTATAATATAATTGATAAGCAAGCGAGATAAATAAGTAAGTAAGATATAAAACTGCTATAATATCCTCTCTATACAGTTAGATACTTTTCTTCTATAATATAATATATTAGAACTAAGTAATGAAGCTAAGTTACAGCTTACTTTTTAAGCTATAAAATATACTAAATTTCAGTATTTAAGTAGTAGCTAAGATTTATTTAGTAAGTTATATAATTTTAAGCTGCTAAGTAAAAAGTATTATATTATAAGTTAATATTATATTAAATATATAGAGGGAGGGGCTAATAGCTTGCTCTCTATTGTGACTATTAGTGGATATATTACCCCCTGAAGTATAACTTCAGCCTTCCCACTCCCCTGCTAACTACTGTAGCTAGCTCTAAGTTAATCCAGACCTAAACCCCTCGTAGCTACAGTAGCTAATATACTTACTCTATATTAACCTTTTTGATAATAAATAACTAATAACTCCTTCTGCGTTAACCTTACACCCTTACGCTCTCACACTTTTATACTATCTATATATAATTTAAATATCTTAAGAGATTTAATTACTACTAACTATAGCTACTCTATTTAAATACTTATTATAACCTCTATATCTGTAACCTTAATATCCTCCAGACTATATTTTACTTACTTTTAAGATAAAACTTCACACTCTTAATATAAAACTTTTCCACTATTAATATTAAAATTCTCTATTATTAATATAAGCTAACTTATAATCTCTATATAAGTATAATAAGATTCAGTCTATTTTTATTAGTAAATAATCTTAATATATTAATTAAATATAATTAATATATAAATAATATTAATATAGATATAGATACTTTTAGTATAACTATATAGTATCTAAAACTCTAATAATTATAATATTATAATATTCTAAAGTATCTAGTAATTTATATAGTATATTAATATTAGAATACTTTCTAATTAATAATTAGTCTCTAAAATTATTAGCTTAGTATAGTAGATTGTGGAATAACTAGATAATTTTCTTCTGAATATCTAGAGTCTGCCTGTTAATATTAGTATTTATAATATTACTTAAGCTTTTTAGGAGATATTAACACCCCCTATTATAGAGGTTATAAAAGAATATTTAGGATCCACTATTATATTACCTTAGTTACAGGTAACTATATAGATTTAAGGGGAATTCTGGTTCTATTATGAAAATATAGATATAGAAGAACGATAAATTATAGAATATTTAGCTTTCAGTCTTTTATTTTATCCTATTTTTAAGAGCTTTATAAAGGTTCTTAACTTTATAACCTTAGTAGTTACTTTCAGCTATATATATTAAGCTCTAGCCTCACTAAGGCTCTCACTATACAGATTATTACTATAAGGTCTTCCTCTACTATAGGGTTAAATATTACAACCAGAGGTATAATTATCCACGATAATAGGTAATTTTAATACTATTTAAACCAGTTATAAGCTAGTATTAGCATGAATGCTATTATTAGGTATATTTTACAGTTAGAACTACATATAGGGTGAAGAGCTTAGATACCACCACAGGTACAGAGCAAAAGTAACTAAATTAAATATATAGAATTTAATAGTATTTAAAGAAGAGAAACTTATTAAGTATATTCTAGATTTAGATTTCTAATTATTTTCTTTCCGGATTAATAGTGTGAAAAATACAGTTAATTAACTACTTACTAACTGTCATATACCTCCTATTAGGAAATATTAGATTTTAAACTTTATTAAGTAATAATTATAACTTTAGATATACTTTTTTTGTAAGTATAATTATAAGAGAATTTAATATAAAGATCCAGATATAATAAATATATAGTTTTAACATATAGTAAATATAATTACAAAATATAATATTATAGACTTAGATATCCATAATTTTAATAAGACTGGGTTTATAATAAGTTAGATTATATCCGGAATAGTTATAATAAATACTGAAAAGTATTTAAATATAAAAATAATATAGTCTGGTAATTATAAATAGGTAATAGTTATTTAGAAAATTAGTTTATTAGGCTATAATATTCCACTATATATTATTATTGCAGAATAATATTATCTCTCTATATAGTATGAAGAAATAGATATTTTATATAATTAAGTTATCATAATATCTGAAAATAAATAGATAATAAATAAAAGAGGCTTAGATTAGCTTCAGTATTTTAATTAGTATATAAAACTATATATAAGTAGTAGTTATTACCTTCTTATTATTAATAGGTATAAAAGTTACTATACTGCTAACTTTAAGATATATTATAAGGAAAATGATATTATTATATTCTGTATATTAGTTTATTTATTTTATCTACTTTAGCTTTTAGATATTAGGTACTTTAAACTACTGAAAAAGGTATATAGTTAATAAATCAAAGATAGAATATACTGAGGTAATATTTATATTATAAAGGAAGATTTCTTTCCTGCATTTGATAATATTTTTATATAAGCTTTTATAGTTAAAAGTATTTAGGGAGATTTCAGAGGGGCTGGATTTATTTCTTTAAATATAGAAAATATATTTTCAAAGCTTAATATAAAGCTATATATTTTAATACCTCTAGAATTCCTCCTAATAAGATTCACTACTTAGACGTTTTAGATACTAAATAACCTAATAGAGGTAATCTCTCAGTCTGAACTTATTAAGATTAAATCTTCTATTATTAAAATAGCTTCCTAACTTTAATTATTAAAGTTATAAAGTATTTATTAAAGAAAGTGTGGGAATTTATATATTAGATTACCTTACTAAAGTTTAAAATCCAGATATTTTAGGTAGAAAATAACTTACTTAGCTGATATAGGAAAGCTAAGAAAATATATTTTAGATAAAGAGGAAATTTTACTGTAGCTAAAATAGAAGATATTTAGTTACAGAGAGAGGTAATAATTTAAATTAAGGAGGAAATATACTAAAGTAGTAGTTACTAATAGAGAACTATAATAGACTAATAGCAGTATAATATCTATAGAGATATAAGTTATAATATATAAATATATTTAGTAAATAGAGAAATATTAGAGGAAGAGAATTAAGAGTAGTTTCAATTAATCTAATAGTTTTAATGCTATTTTTAGGTTCTATTTGTGAAGTGGTCGCGGTTTTATATCTCACTTACTCGTCTGTCTCACTTACTTATTAACTACGTTATACCTCTCCCTATAAGGTAGTTTTTGAAAGCTTATATTACTATTTTCTCTATATTACTAAAATAACTTAAGTTTTATTTTCTAAAGTTATTATGAAAGAATTTCTATAGTTAATTGAAGTAAATATCTTGCTTTCTTTTAGAAATATATTATAGTAAATAAAGTTCTTGTTAAGTTAGATACTCTTTATATTAGTTTAAGGTTTAATATTATTACCCTATTATTAACATATAATCTTTTAGCATTTTTCTATTACTATCTTTACTTTTATATTTCTAATTATCTTCTTATATATATTAATATTAACTAAGGGGGTATTATTATTAATTTTACCTTTATAAGAATTATTAATAGAACCTGGAGAGAAACATATATTTAAAGATTTAGGCTGAAAGAATATCTATAGTTAGTATAACTTTACTATATCTTAATTAGAGATATTTCTCCAAAAGCTGGAACTTTAGAGATGTATATACTTATTAAATAAATTATAACTTTTAGGTAGAAATCTCTTTCTAGTAAAACTCTAATAACTATTATTCTATTTATAAGTTTTGTTAATTTACCAGATATTATTTCTTGCCGGTAATATTAGTAATAAATTAGTATACTTTATTTGCAACCTTATAGAAGCTTACTTCAGAGATATAGATAGGCTGTTATTAAATAGTAATATTATTAAGATCATTTCTAGTTTAGCTTAGTTATATATTATATTAATATACTATCTACAGTGGATAGAAATAATAGGTAGTAATATAAGGATATTATTAGTTATATAATTTTATATGATCTGGTATACTATTTCTCAGTTTCTTATTATTATAGAGAGAGACTTCAAGAATAAGCTATAGTTATTAGCTAGTTAGATCTATTACCTTATTTTTAATTTAAATAATTTCCCTCTTATATTACTTTATACTATTTTCTTTTTTTATTTCTCTAATTCTACCATTAGTATAAATATCTCTTCTTTTTATTTCTCGTTAGAATATAGTGTATTAGAAGGATTCTTCCAATAAGAGTTATTTAAGTAAAAAGTAATATTATTGGTAATAATGTTCTTTATTTCTTAAACCAGTTGCGAGCCGGCATTAGCATGAATACTGTTCCAGAATACAACTTACAGTTAGAACTGTTAGAGTTATAGCTATTTTACTATCGCTCCTTTTATTCCAAATACCCTGTATTAGGTAAATAAGGGTTAAGTATTCTACTTTACTTCTATAACCCTATGTTTTCTATTTATTCTAGTAAATTAATTATTAGGGTTTAGGCTATATAGTCTATATAAATTATACTCTAAATTACTTAAACGTTAATATCAGAAAATTTGATAAATAGATTATATAGTAGCCTGTATATTAATAGCTTCTATTTTATCTAGAATATATAAGGTTAATCTTTCTGAAAATAAACTCTATTTTAATAGATATATCCGGAAGCTTCCCACCTTCAGTGGAATCAGAACTTCCTATCTTTATCACTATTTCTACTAATATCAGTACTGTTTTCAGATATTATTTTGAATTCCCTATTCTTCTGTAATTTATTAAGTGTTAAATTCCCTTAACCTATTTACTAGTCTTCTATACTAGTTCAACAAGAACCATATATAGGATGAAGAGCTTAGATACTACTATAGGTATAGAGTAAAAGTAACTAAATAGAATATCTTCCAGAAGTAACTTACCTAGTTAGATTCTCTATTACGTATAATAAAGTATAGTATTTTATATAATCTATAATAATAATGAAGAAACTACTGGATATATACCTCCACTTTTATTGCATATTTTATTTTTAGTTTTAAGATTTTATTTGGTTAATTTATAATAACGTAGAAGTAATAGCTATCTTGTTTTGTTTTGGGGATAAAGATAATAATTACGTTTATTAATAAATTAGAATATAATTAGTTATATATTTATAGAAGCTTTTGGAATTTCTTTTTAGTTTACCTTTAAATATAAATATTTCTATATATATTATAGTTATATATAAATTAGTGCATAATTTATAATTATTTAGGTTAGAAGAATTAATAGCTTATAATTTCTAGTATACTATTATATTCTAGGTAGCCTATAGTAAAGAAGTTATATAACTTCTAAATTAATTTAGTTTTAAGCTTATTAAGAAAATCAGTATTAGTCTTACTATTTAGTATCTAAAGGTTCTTCCTAAAGGTAAGTTACCTTAGTATATTAATAGTATATTTAGTAATCTGGATTTTAATAAAGAGGTTAGAGGGAAAGTTATATTTTTCCTACTAGATTACTGTAAAAGATTATTAATATAAGAAGTTTCTTTTAGTAATATAATTCTATATTTTTATAGGTTTGGTTTTCCTTTAAAAACCTAGGTATTAGTAATATCTATATATCCTACCTGGAACTTTATAGAAATAATAATATTTAGAATAATCTATATTATCTATTTTTACTATCTTGTATTATTTTATCTTTAAGAAGTATTCTTTTTTCTTCTGAAGAGAATATTAGAAGCTACTATTTAGATATCTAGTTAATATTTAAGGTAAAGTCTATAGTAAGATAATTTCTCCACCTATTAACTTTATCTTTCTGTAAGGTATTACTTTTTTATAAAATACTTAAGGTTTTTATAATTAGTAAGAATCTGAAACTTTCTGGTATTTTATAGTTTTATACTTTATATTTATAAGTAAGTTAGTATTATAAGATATCTCTTATTATAAATTAGATAATTAAACTCCATAGAGATTAGCTATTAGAAGTAGAAGGCTATTAGATATCTTACTTTAATTTTATTATTTTTGGTTAATATACCTTCCAAGGTAAATTCAGAATAGTTAGTTTCCACTATTATTAGAATATTAAGATTATATGTGTATTGTTAGTTTTATAGTAAATAGATATTTTAATATAAGGAATATTTCTTACTACTTTAGTTTCCAGTAGAAGGAAATAAGCTTCTAAGTTAGATAATTTAAAGACTTTATAATAATATTATATTTAATATTTTAATATAAAGAGTTTATAATAATTTATAAACTCAAGGAAATTATAGATATTCTTCAGTAAGTTAGAGGAAAGTTAGCTAGTAATAGCCTCTAATATTTCTGAATTATAAGAGAACTTCTTTCCAGCTAATATAATAAACTTAATATATTTAATTATTATAATAAAGAATTTATACATTTTAGAATTTAACTTTAGGTTTATATTAGTAAGGTAACTAAATATTCAGTAGCTTTTCTCCTCATATTTATTTTATAAGTTACTACTGTAAATAAGAATATTATTAATATATATTATAATAAGGTTATTTAGAGACTATTATAAGTAGCTATTAGTATAATATTATAATATAGTGGGAATATTAGTAAGTCTAAAGAAATATACTATCGATTTAAAGAAAGTACAATATATCTAAAAAGCTATTTTCTTCTAGTTTAATTTACTAATTTTAATATATATATTAAACTTAGTATATTAGTAAGTTATAGTAATCTTCCGGAGGATTTCTAATATAAGAGGAAGAAGGTAATAACTTATCTTATAATTATATTAAGGACTTTATAATTAATATAAAAGTATATTCCTCTATCTAGCTTCCTTATAAAACAAATTAAAATATAAATAGAGAAGCTACTTATTTTAATAAAGTTTTTATTAAATAAATTCTCTTTAATTATCTTAAATACTGAAAGCTTCTTCTATAATATATTATAGAGGAATATCTATAGAACATTTAGTTTCTATTTCTTATTATTAAAAACTAATAAAGTATAGTAATTTATCTCTAATTAGCTAGAGGGTAGCTAGTATACTGAATTTAGATAGAATATATTTAGGAATATCTTTAAAATACTTATACAAATACAAATCCTTAAATTAACCTTTACTTTTAAAATTAATACTTTTTTAATATCTATAAAACTAATATATATAATTTAGTAGAGGCTTAGTATATTACTAATATATTATATAATATATTAGTAAATAAGTATAAATAAATTAGTATTAAATAGGTAAGCCAACTAGACTTTTTTAAGTTACATTAGTTTATTTCAGTATTTTAAATAAGCTATTATATAGTCTTTCTTATAGATTATCTATTAGATTCTAATATTATAATTAATATAACTATTCTCTATTTATAGCTACCTAAAGTATAGAAGTTACCAGAAGCTTTCTATAAAATATATATAAATTATCTATTTACAGCTACTAAACTTTAAAGTTATAATACTTATTCCCTAAATATCACTAGATAATAGTTTAATAATATAGTTTCTTATTTATTTCTTTAACATATTAACTTTTAGGAGGTAAAGTCCTTTTATAAGGAAGATATTAATAATAGTATAGATATTATAACTCATATTAATAAGTATCTTACAAGCTTCACGCAAATATAGCGGGACTTAGCCTACTCTTATTAGTAAATAATCTTAATATATTAAGTACAGGCAATATATAAATAATACTTATATAGATACAGACACTTCTAATATAGCTAGATAGCTTTTAAAACCTCTATAATTATATTACTATAATACTACAAGATATTAAATAACTAATATTACTATAGTATATTAATATTAAAATATGATCCAATTAATAACTAATCTCCAAAATCGTTAACTTAATATAGTAAATTATAGAATAACTATATGATTTTCTTTTAAACATCTACAGGCTGCCTGTTAATTATAGTATTTAGAATAATTTCAGTAAAGTTTAGTTTAATAAACTAATATCTTTAGTTATAGTAATTATAGCTAAATATTTCTTTATCTATTTTATACTTTTTTAGTAACAGATAGCTATAAAGATTTCAAGAAAACTTTAATTTTTTTATAAAGATATAGAAAAATAATAAATTATAGAATATTTAACTTTTAGAGATTTTTCATTTAATTTTATTTTTAAGAAGTTCATAAACGTTCTTAGTTTTATAACCCTAGTAGTTACTTTCAGCTATATATATTAAACATTAGTTTTACTAAAACTGTTACTATATAAATTATTACTATAAAGTTTTCCTCTACTATAAGGTTAAATATTATAACCAGGAGTATAATTATCTATAATAATAAGTAGTTTTATTACTATTTAAATTAGTTATAAGTTAGTACTAGCATAAATACTATTGCCAGATATATTATATAGTTAGAACTATATATAGGGTAAAAAGCTTAAATACCACCATAAATATAAAGCAAAAGTAACTAAATATTAATAAGTATATTAATAAAATAATCTTAATTATTTCTAGCTTAACTAGTAGCTAGCTATTAGTTACTTATCTTTCTCTTTTTCTATTACTTTTCTTATTCTATTATATTTATCTCTATTAACTTTAGGATCTAATTTTACTTTAATTTAGTTACTTTTACTGTATACCTGTAGTAGTACCTAAACTCTTCACCCTATATATAATTTTAACTATAAAATTTACCCGGCAACAGCATTCATGCCAATACGAACTCACAACTAATGTAACTAATTTTACTTTAAAGTTACTTTTTTCCTACGTTTTTACTATTACTAGGTAGGAAAATATTATCCTCCTAATTAATTTTAATATAATCTAAAGTTACTATAACCTTTATAATCTTATAATAGCTTTCTTATACTTTTATACTATATAATCTCTATATATATAATTCTTCTTACTATATCTAAAATATTAGTAGGTATTTTAGTAGTTTTTAGGATACTTCTTAAAGGTAGAAAAAAAAGCTACTAACAGTTTAATATTATCATTACTTTCTAACTACTTCAGTTATTATAATATTATTCTCTATATTATAAATAGTAAATATTTAGGAAGGTAGCTAATAGTAAACTAATATTTTCTTTATATATTTAAGCTTTTAAGTTATATTCTAAATTTTAGATAATTAGAATTTATATTTAATAGAAAGATAAATTATAATAAGTAGCTTCTTAAAGTAGGAAAGTAAAGTAACCTCTAGTAGGAGAATATAAATTATATTTAGCTATATATATTCTCCAGTATTAATTAACATTTTCCAAATTAGAATAGTAAGATAGTTAAATACTATTTTTCTTCTATTTAAAACTTTATAGTTAGGTAATAATATAAAGCTAGCTATTTAAATATATATAAGTTTTATTTAGGTAATTTATAAAATTATTTAAATTATAGACATTCTCTAGCTTTTGTATTGTATAAAAAATCTTAACTACCTACTGGAAATTAGAGTTTAAGTAGAAGTAAATTAGATATTAATATTTCTAATTACTATTAAAAAGATAATAGTTAATCTTAAGTTTAACTTTTATCTATTAAGCCTATATTTAATATTCCTTCTACTTACCTAAAAGCTTTAGAGGTAAGAGAAAAGACTTTCTTTAGTAGTTAGTTACTAATAAAAATATAATAATATTATTAACCTAAAAGATTAGTATTTTAATAGATATTATTCTAAAAATTACTAAAGTATCTTAATATAAGTTAGAAGTATTTATTATAGTAGCTATCTGGAGGTTACTATCTACTATAATATTTTTTCTTACTAAGTTATATATAAGCTTATTAATTATCTAGTAGAGGGAACGTAAGGTATATTATAACTACTACTAAAACAGTTTAATTATAATATTACTGTTAAAAGAGATATCCTGGGGAATTTCAATATTTCTTATTATTTTTTATATTAGTTAGTTAGTTACATATTATATAATATTATATTTTAGAAGTTATATTTAACTAAATTATATACTTAACTGGTAGAAAGCTGCATTTTACTTAATATTATCTATATAGTAAATAGAATTAAGTTCTAAATATATAAAAGGTTAAATTTTAATTTATTTAACTAAAAGATAGTATAAAATACTATTTATTTAGAATAAACAAATAAAAGAAAAGTTTTTGAAAATATATAGAAAAGTCTGCATATATAATACTATATAGAGCCTACTGAGACCCCACCTGAATAAGGAAGTTAGCTTCAGATACTTAGATATAACTTTAGCTAGATATCCAGATATAGCCTATAAAAATATTATCATAATAGGCTATATTATTATTATTAGAATACAATTATTATATTATAATAAGCTTTTAATAGTATAAATATTAGCTTTTAAGTTCTATAGATAGTTCTTATTCAAAAGCTTTACTATTTTTATAATAACTAATATTTCAACCTTTTAATTTTAAATTATCTAGATAATATAGAAATCATAAAGGTTAATATATACTAAATAAGATTATAATTTCTTCCTAACTATTTCCATTAGAAACTACTTTCTTTCCAGTATTATTTATCATATTTTTATTTTAGTAACTTTCTTACTCTTAAAGTTATAATCTTAGGTAAAATATCTAGCTTTTCTATAGTTATAGTAGGTATATTTACTTTTCTTAATAAGTATATTATAAATTTTACTTTTACTTATCTAGATCATAATAAACTAGAGAATAAGTAATTTCTTACTATAAAGATAAAATATATTTATAGAATTCAACTATGATACCTCTAGGCTTACTACATCTTTATATTTACTTTCTAGTTCTATTCTAAATATCTAGTTTTAATATTAAAGGTTTATTTTATATATAAATAAGTAAATAAGATCTTTATTTAAAATTATTTCTTTACTATTTTAAACTTATTAAGTAAGTTTATTAAACATATAATATAACTTATAAAGTTAGACGTTTCAAGTATTAGTAAGTAACATTAGTCTCTAATTTGACCTTTTAGGATAATTATTATTTCTGTATATATTTATAAGAGGATTTCCTAAACTTTCAGTTTTTATTAATATAGATAATTAACATTATTAGTATTATTAAAATATTATTCTTTAGTCATTTACCTTTATATAAATTATTAGTTTTACTAATTTAATATTCTGTTATAAAATGAAACATCTTGAGTTTATAGATTATTTCTATAAACTATATAAACTAATTTCAATTATCTTAAAGAAAGTAATTCTTAAGTATCTTTAACTAGAAATTCTTAAATAAATTCTTAGAGGTTTCCTTAACTTTAAGATTTTATATATCATCTTCAAAGTTATTAGGGTTTTCCTTATTATAATATTTAATTGGATTAGTAATATAGAGATATTATAATGAATAATAAATCTAAAATAAGTTATATTAGTTAATAAAGTTATTCCTATCTAGGATATTTATAGTAAAATTCTATATAACTTTAGTATAATATTATTCCTATTTACTAATATTCTAGATTAAGTTTAATACCACTTATATAAGGTAATCTTTATTTTTAATAACTTAATAACCACTTAAGTATTGAAAGCTTCTTAATCAGCTTATTTATTATAAGCTTACTATTATTATTACTTAATTACTTCTTAATTAAATAGTGTTAGAATTATAGCATTTTGCTATTACTCTTTTTATTCTAAATACCCTATATTAGGTAAATAAGGGTTAAGTAATCTACTTTACTCTTATAACCCTATATTTTCTATTTATTCTAGTATATTAACTATTACAGTTTAAATTATATAACCTGTATAAAATATACTTTAAATTAGTTAAACTTCAATATTAGAAAGTTTAATGAATAGATTATATAGTGGTCTGTATATTAACAGCTTCTATTTATCTATTATATATAAGATTAATATTGCTGAAAATAAACTTTATTTTAATAAATAGGTCTGGAAGCTTCCCACCTTTAGTAAAATTAAAACTTTCTATCTTTATTACTACTTTTACTACAATTAGTATCAATTTCAGATATTATTCTAAATTCACTATTCTTCTGTAATTTATTAAGTATTAAATTTCCTTAATCTATTTCCTAATCTTCTATACCAATTTAATAAATTATAAGTTTAGCTTATATAATTCCATTACTCTATTATATACTAATCTTTATTTTCTATTAATATTAATATCTATATCTTTATTAATATCTATTCAGATTATACTAAATATGATACTAACTAACCTTAAGTTTCCCTTTATTTATCTATCTCTAAAAGATCTCTCTTAACTATCTCTGTAAAACTGTATAGTTATTTTCTTTTTTAGACTCAGCTAATAACTAACTAAACCTATATATTAATTAATTAGTTTATTACTAGATAAATCTCTAAGAAAATCTTACTAATTAAGGTAGTAAACTTACTACTAAACTAGAGAAAGAGATAGTTAAGTAGTAGAAGCTAAGATTTCCTATATCCAGATCCACCAAAATTCTTTCTAAGCTAGCTTTTTAGGTTTACTAAAACCTTCTATAAACTAGCTTTTTAGGTTTACTAAAACCTTTATAAACTAAAATACTATAGATTTACTAAACCCTTTATAAATTAGAATATCTATTAGTTTATTAAAACTATTATAAACTAAATTATATAGTTTACCAAACTGTTAATAAAAAAAGCCTCTTATAAAATTTAAACTCTAGACCTCTACAGGTTATACTTTTTATATTAATGTAATAAATTAATTGTTAGGCTATTTATCTATTAACCTTATTAATAAATAATATATTACTGAAGTTACACTATAAGTATCTTAATTCTACATTTGATTCTAGATTAATTCTTTATTAAATAATTACTATATATATTCAAGTTGTTTTTGAAGATTATAGAAGACTCTAAATCTTACTTTATTTCTAAGTTAAATAAAACTTAGAATTATAGTGTTTAGCTTATCTATATAAAGGCTTTCTTTAGTAGCAAAAATATATTTGGAAACTTAACTAAACCTATTGCTGAAAGTAACTTTAATAAGTATAATAAGGTTTTCAGTTATATAGAATTAAACTATAAGGACAGATTTTAAAAGTTATTAAGAATAATACTAAAATATATAATACTTTCAGTTATTTAAAAGAAACTTTATGAGTTTACTGGTTTTTTAAATATATTCCTTACTTATAAAGAACTCTTTAATACTACTTTTAGGAATTCTAAGTTTATAGACAAGTATCTTCATAAATTAAAAGAACTTATTAATAGTCTATTCTGTAATAAAATTAAACTACCAAATTAAGTAGTTATTATCTATATTCTAAATAGTCTAAATAAAAGTTATAAGGATTTTGTTACTACTATTACTTGAAATCTTAGATTTAATAGGAATTCTTATAAGTTAAATTCTTTATTCTCTACTTTATTAGATAAATGTAAAAGAAAAATATATACTTCTTTAGTTAATTTTATAATTGAGAAGAATTTTAAGAATAAGGTTACTGAGTAATCTTCTAATAAGGTTAAAAACCCTTAAAAGAAACAGAAGAATATCTTTTGTAATTACCATAAAAAAACCAACTATACTAAGGAGAGCTATTTTAATTTTTATTTTAAAAACGCCTCTAGCTAAATACAAACCTTAAAATATAAAGGCTCTTTTTCCTTTACTTCTATTAATAAGAAAAAGAAGGAAAATAAAAATAATAAAAATAATAACTGTGAAGGGGTAAATATTCTAAATAGAAAATAATATTAAAGAAATCTTTGATTCTATAACTGAAGATCTTATATAACTTAATTTAACTATTAAAGAAGTTAAAGAAGATAAGAAAGAAAGTAAAGACAATATCAAGTTTAAAGAAATAACTTTTACCTAACCCCTTTTAAAATCTTACATTAATAAGACTTTAGGTTCTTTAATTTATGCTAAAATTTAAGATACTGGAAGTTTTAGTTTTTATAATAAGATTAATACTTTTTCTTTCTTTATTAATATTAATGCTACTATTTATATAGTTAAAGATTACTCTCTTTTAGTTAATAAAATAAAAGTTATTAAATCTATTAAGTGGGGTAATACTAAAGAGATTCTTTCAACTTTAAAAGGTAATTTAAAAATTACTTCAAATAATAATAAATATCTGTTAAAGAATATTTATTATATATTATAGTTAGATATTAAGTTATTAAATTAATTAATGCTTAATTTTATGAAAATCTTATCTATCTTCTTTAATAAATCTATATTATTTAATATAAACAGGAACAAGTGTTTACTTATAGAAACGAAAGTTAATAGCTTTTATAAGTTTTAACTTCCTATTAGTAAAAACTTAGTTCTTAATACTATTATGAATAATAATATTAATAACTTGAAGCTTTAGTATAATTAAATAGGTAATACTAGTAATATTCTTAAGTTACTTATTAGTATTAAACATAATATAACTTATAAGTATAGTAAAGATGATAAACTACCTACTTATAAAGCCTACCTTAAGAGTAAGTTTAGTAATAAAGTTAATAGAGACTCTAATAATCTTAAGAAATTTAAGTATCTTAATTATATTAGTTTTAATTTTTATAAATCTATATCTTCAGAAATATATAATTACTATAAATATTTTATCTTATTTATTAATAAGTATAGTAGATTTATCTGGGGAAAGTTATTAAAAACTAAACGTTCTAATAAAGTAACTTTAGCTTTTAAAGAGTTTATTAATATAACTAATAATAATAATAATAATAATAAGAGAATTGAAGAGGTTAATACTGATAGTAGCTTTAAATTCTCAAGTAATAAAATAAAACTCATCTATCTAAATAATAGTATTATTTATAATATAAACCTACCCTATACTTATAAACCTAATAGTTTAGTTAAGAAGGTAATAAGAACTATTATTAATAAGGTTAGAATCTTTCTCTATAACTTTAGTTTACCTCTATACTTTTGGGGTTTAGCTATTACTATTTTAATTTATATTTATAATAGATTATTATACTCTTCTGTTAAATTTGAAACTCTATATAAGTTAGAAAATAAGGAGAAACCTTTTATTTCTAAGATAAGGATTTAGGATAGCTTTAATTACTATATAATTAAGAATAAATACTCTAGAAAGCTAGACCCTAAAGCTAAAAAGAATATGATAATTACTTTTAGCTATAATACCTATTTAGTTTGAAATTTTGAATCTTGGAATACTATTTAGTTTCGAGATATTAATATTCTTAAAGATCAGTTTAATTTTTAATAGAAAGAAGATTTATCTATTTTTAGTAATACTGTTACTACTAGGTTTAGTTAATCTATATAAAGTAAGTTTAACCAACTTAGATTTAATAATCCTTTTAAGAATCTAGTTATTACTGTTAAGTTTAGTAGTAATAATATTACTAAAGATACTAATTCTCTACTTCCTTTCGATAAAATAGAAAATAGTAATATAAACTTAAATCCTTCTCCCAATAAGAATTTAGATAGTTTATCTATAACTTATTCCAATATAGTTATAGATATTAAGAATTTTAAAAGGTTTACTATATTTATAGAGATTCGTTCTCTAAGTTTAGAAGTTAAAAAGGATTATAAATAGTATTTACATACAGAGAGTGTATTTCTTATAGTTAAAGATTCTCTATTTTTACTTCTTAATACTAACTATAATTAATATAACTATAGTAATAGTTTTTATTTATTAATAAATATAGCAATTTTCATACTGCCTCTTATATTCTATCTGTTTATACTTTTGATAAGCTAACTATTCTTTAAAATACTATAAGTCCTTAAAATAGTAAGAACTGAATTTAAGTTATAAATAAGAAGGTTAGGTTTATTAAGTTTATAGAAGTTTTGATTATTAAACCTCTATCTAATTTATTGTTTATTAAAAAGAATAATATTAATATATTAGGGGATAGATAGGTTTACAAAATAAAACCTAATAACTAGAATTCTAATAATTCTATATATAAGGTTAAATGGGTTACTTAGGGTTTTAACTAGTATTTTAATATTAACTATTTAGAAACCTTTAATATTATCTATAGGCCTGAAAGTTACAGATACTTACTTATTATATCTATTTACTATAACTGGATTTTAATTTAGTATAATATTACTACTGTATTTATATATATAAAAGTAGATAAAAAGATATATATTAAGTCACCTACTAGCTATATTTATAATTAAGATTCTAAAAGTTTGGTTTTTAATAAAAACTATAAGAATGGTTTTTTATATATGTACTTAAGAAGGTTTTATATAGGTTAGAATAAAGCCTTAGGTTATAGTATTTATATCTTGAATCTATTTTATATAAGATTGGTTTTAAAGTATCTCCTTATAATAAAGAAGTTTTTATACTTAATATTACTTTTAATAAAGGTAAATACTTGGCTATCCTAGTATAGTATATTTATAATATACTGTTAGAAGCTAATAATTCTACTGTTTCTCAGTATATATATAGTAATCTTAAAAATAATATAAAAATCTAAAGTTTAGGAGAATCTAATACTTTCTTAGGTAATAACTTAGTTATTAATAAAAAGAACAAGGTTATAGAAATACATTAGTTTAAATATATTGATATAATTCTTACTAGATTAAATATAAAAGATCTGTGTAATTTTAATATATTTATATATAATAGATTTAAGGTTTTTAAAAATAAAGATAATATTTCTAAGGAAGAGATATTAGAATATTAAAACGAAGTAGGGGTTTTATTATATTTAGCCTTAAAAATCAGGCTAGATATTACTTTAGCTATTACCATCTACTTTAGACTTTCTTTAAATCCTTCTAAAATATTTTATTACCCTTAATAAAATATGGGTTTACTTGAAAAAGAATTCTAATTATAAGTTAATTTATTGCTGTAAAAATATTAATATCTTTAATTTATTTCGGTTTACAGACTTAGATTGGGTAAGAGATATTAATAATACAAAATCCATTTTAGCTTATATATTTTACCTGGACTTTTATAATCTTATTAGCTATAGTTTAACTAAGTAAAAAATAGTAGCTTTATTTATTTATAAAGCTAAGTATATAGCTTTAGTAGATGCTGCTAAAGAAGCTCTTTATTTATTTAATAATTATACCCTTTTAATAAGGTTTTTGAATATAGTGTTATTAATAAGCTTATTATCTTTATTAATAATTAATTAGCTAAAAAGCTTACTGAAAATACGTAATTCCATACAAAAGCTAAGTATATTAATATTTATTATTATTATTATATTAGAGATCTTATAGAAGAGGCTAATAGCTTACTTTCTATTGTAACTATTAGTGGATATATTACCACCTAAAGTATAACTTTAGCCCTCCTACTCCCCGCTAACTGCTACAGCCAGCCTTAAGTTAATTTAGGTTTAAACCCCTTGTAGCTACAGCTAGTATACCCACTCTATATTAACCTTTTTAATAATAAATAAATAATAACTTCTTTCGAATTAACCTTATATTCCTACGCTCTCACGCTATATATAATTTAAATATCTTAAGAGATTTAATTACTACTAACTATAGCTACTTTATTTAAATACTTATTATAATCTTAATATCTGCAACCTCGATATTCTCCAGACCCCCCAGATAAAACTTTACGCCACTAATATAAACGTTCTCCGCTATTAATATAATCTAACTTATAAACTTTATGTAAGTATCATAGAATTTAGCCTACTCTTATTAGTAAGTAATCTTAATATATTAAGTGTAGCTAATATATAAATAATACTTACATAAATATAGATATTTCTAATATAACTAAATAGCCTTTAAAGTCTCTGTAATTATACTACTATAATACTGTAAAATATTTAGTATCTAATATTACTATAGTATATTAATATTAGGAATTTTATCAAATTAATACCTAATATTCAAAGTAATTAGCTTAATGCAGTAAATTATAGAATAACTATATAGTTTTCTTTTAAATATCTACAGACTATTTATTGATTATAGTATTTACAATAATTTCAGTAAAATCTCGTTTAATAAGCTAATAGTCTTAATTATAATAGTTTTAGCTAAATATCTCTTTACCTATTTTATACTCCTTTAGTTACAAATAGCTATGTAGATTTTAAGGAACGTTTAATTTTATTATATAAACACAGAAAAGTAATAAATTATAAAATGCTTAGGTTTTATATATTCCTTATTTTATTCTATCTTTAAGAAATTTATAAAGGTTCTTAATTCTATAACCTTAATAGTTACTTTCAGCTATATATATTCAGCTCTAATTTTACTAAACCTCTCACTATATCAATTATTACTATAAGGTCTTCCTCCACAATAAGGTTAAATATTATAACTGGGGATATAATTATCTATAATAATAGGTAATCTTATTACTATATAAACTAGTTATAAGCTAGTATTAGCATAAATACTATTGCCAGATATATTATAGAATTAGAATTATATATAGAGTAAAAAGCTTAAATACTACCACCAGTATAAAGCAAAAGTAACTAAATTAGAAATCTTATTAGAGATAATAGGATAAATCTCTCTTATATTAATATAAATAATAATATTACTAATTTTTAATAAAGCTTTTAGGCTAAGTCAAATTTAATAATATTATCAAGAGGATTTTGCAGAATAATTTTAAAAGTAATATTCTACCCTCTTATAAAGAAAATAATACTAATTATCTATTTTCTTAAAAAGATTCTTTTCCTTCTTACCTATATAAGAGTTTAGGCTTTTTAGATTTTCTTTTCTTTCTTCTTAAAGTTTTTTCCTTTATATTTTTTATAGTTTTAGATTTTTCAGACTTTTATTTTCTCTATTTTTCCTATGTAGTTTTTAGGATTTTTACTGCCTTTTTAAGCTATAAAAGATATTTATCTTATATATCTTACGGGGGGATATTAAAGTTATAGCATTTTGCATTACCTTTTTATTCCAAATACCCTATATTAGGTACATAAGAATTAAGTATGCTACTTTACTCTTATAATTCTATATCTTCTATTAATTCTAGTAAATTAATTGTTAGAGTTTAGGTTATATAATCTATATAAAATATACTTTAAATTAGTTAAACTTCTCTATTAGAAAGTTTAATAAATAGATTATACACTGGTCTGTATGTTAACAGCTTCTATTTATCTATTGCATATAAGGTTAATATTTCTGAAAATAAACTTTATTTTAATAAATATATCTGGAAGCTTTCCACTTTTAGTAAAATTAGAACTTTCTATCTTTAGTACTACCTTTACTAATATTAGTACTATTTTCAGATATTATTCTGAATTCCCTATTCTTCTGTAATTTATTGAGTGTTGAATTCCCTTAATCTATTTACTAGTCTTCTATACTAATTTAACAAATAGATATTATCTAAAACTATTCCTATAATAGTTAATTAATATTCTATAAGTATTTTATTGTGGCTATATTAAAGGACGCTGATTTATTGCTAAATTATATATCTCGCGGAATTCTATTTAGGTAAGTATATCTAAAGGTTAGCTTTTACCTAATATACTTTATAGATAGACTAAAGCTAAGGAATTATTTAAATAGAGAAAACCTTAGGTAATATGTACAGTTAGTTAATATCATAGCTAATAAATAAGAAGATATATTTTATAAAGAAAAGAAAAATATAAGTTTATTTATTATAGTTACTTTTTAAGAATTGCAATTAGTTATTATATAATATTAGCTGCCAGCTAGCTATATTTATTACTAGCTATTAATAGTTACTAGCCGTTAATAGCTATTAGTAGATACTACCAGCTAGTAGCAGTTACTATATTTAGTTTCATAACTATAAGGTATATTATAATTACTAGTTGCGGTTATCTGTCGCAGAATTTAAATCTACTATATTTACTAAACCGGTAAATACCAGCCAGACGTTAAACTTCTACGTCAAACGCAAAATAAGTATTTTATAGATAATTTACTATTATATTAACTATAGTAAACTATTTATTTCACTTTGAATAGCTAGTTATATTACTATATAATAAACGCTATAAATAGAAATAAGAAATATAAAGTAGTAGAATATATAATAAATATATTATATTTAATATTATATATAGAAGGTAAGCTTCCTAGTTATATATTTATATAGTATAATCTAAATGAAAATATTTTATATTCTTATAGCTATTTATTATGCAGTCATTACTAGAGTTTAAGCTATTATACCTATTTTGCTATAGTTTTATGGTAATTTCCTGGAACTTTCTAGAACCAGATTTCCTGGGGAAATCCCCAGGAAATTCCTCGTATTCTTCCATAATAGGTTACTGGTAACAGTTAAGTTGATTACTAATAAGTGTTAATTTACCTATTAGGGATAATTGCATACTACATATAGTTTTTACTATATAGATACAAACTATTCTTCTGGTAAATTATTATTCTTCTTCTTTAGTTATATTATATAGTATGGAGATTATATATATATATCGGTTACGCTATACTATAGAGTATACGGTAACCGTATATGCTGCTATATATATAGTAGCATACCCTCTATAGCCTACTAGCTATAAATATCCAGTATTCTGCGCCAGCTATAGCTGAATAATATGGCAATTAGTAAGTAATTATTATACTATAAATCTAGAGTTATATATAATGCTATATACTATATAATATAGTAATAATCATAACTAATTACCAGAATATCAGTTATACTTATATAATAAAATTACATATAGTATATAATTACCCTAATAATTAAACTAACACTAATTAGTAATTAACCTAACTATTATACTACTATATTACAGATTAGTAAAGTCTATTATGCTAAAAGAAGTAATTGCAAGATCTTTACCTAAAGTTTATATAGGGTAAAAGAATTAAAGTAGTTATTATTACTTAGATATCTTTTAGGTTAATAGATATTTCTAAATTATATATTAACTTCACTTTATAAGGCTATAGAGAAGTTAATTATTATTATACCCTCTATATTTACTAACTAGAGTGTATTTAGTAAGTATAATAAACTTCTTTAAGTTATTACTAAATCTTTCAACACTGGAGATTTATAATATCTTTAACCTTAATTTCTTAAGAAACCTATATAGCCTCTTAAAAGCTTGTTTACTACTTCTCTTTATATAGATCTTGCAGAATTAATAGCCCTTCCTTATTCTATATTCCTCTTACTTTTATAATAATGTCTAAATTAACTCCTACATGCAAAATACCTACCTTAGAAATTAATATCCCTATATCTATAATAGCTTCACCGGCTGTTATTCCTATCTTTATAAAGCTTTATTAATATTTTAATCTAACGCTTCTTAGCTGAATTCTTAGTATTAACCATAAGAATATTACGGCTGAGAGTTTTATAATAATCTTAACTTATATAGTCTACTAAGCAGTCTTCTATAAGTATATAAGGATTTACAGTTTAAAACTCTTTTAAATATTTAAAGGTAACTTTAAGTAGTAGCTTATTCAAATATAGCAATAGGTTAATATTAATTTAGTCTGCTACTTTAGAAATCACCATATAGTAAAGAATATTAAAATAAATATAAATAGTAAGTAAATTTATATAGTTTTATATTAAATTACTTAATAAGAGAAGTTGAAATTATAGATTCGTAAGGAGATTAATAATATTAATAGATATTATAATATTCTTAGAAGTAATCTTGAAAGGTATTCTAAGTAACTTAATAATGTTATAATAGTAAAGTTAGACTTTCTACTACCTCTCTATAATATCCAACTAAATATTAAAAATATTATATTAGTTATATTCTTACTATAAGTAATTAAAGAGAAATATATACCACTAAACTAGCTAACTTATATATATATAATCTAGAGTAAGAAACCTCTATTATAACTATCAGTCCTACTAGTCTTCTATTCCTCTATCTTAAAGTCTCTTTAATAATAAGAGAATCATTAAACTTACAGCCAAAATTTACTTAGGTATTAAGAATATTCTCTATTTATTATTATGATTACTTCTTTCGATAATATATCCGCCAAATATACTACAAACCTCATAAAATTATATAATAAGAGTATAAAGTATAATAGAGGTTTCTATAATATCCTTAAGTTAAAGATTTATATTATTTATAATTACTATTTTAAGCTTAGTATTCTATAGTATATCTAGGTAGAATTCTTTTTAATTATACTTAAAAATAATATTTTTAAGTTTTATTTTAACTACTTAAGTAACTTAACTTTCCCTTTTATCTAACTAAATACTCTAACGGATTAAGAATTACTTTAAGAATAATAAGAACTTATAGCTTTACCGTTCTAATTAGTAAAATATTATCTTTTAAAATATTATTACTAAAGATTCTAATAAAAGTAAAAAGAAGGCCCCTAAGCTTCTAATTTCAAAGCTTATATATATTTAAAAAGTCTTTCCTACTAAATTCTTAATAGATAATATCCTCTACCTTCAGTTTATAAATATATACTGCAGTATACTAAAATACCAGTTAGCTTTTTTTAACCTTATAGTAACTTTCCAGAGTTTCTGTAACTAGTTATAATTTACTATAAGTAATACCTTTTTGATTTAAAAAGAATAATATATATAAGATAATAGAGATATTTACCAGAGGGTAACTAGAAACTAATTTTAAACTAACTATACATATAATTTACGTTAAGGTAATTCTTAAGATTATAATTATACCTCTATACATATATAATTCTACACTCTAAGTGGCTATTACCTACCTTTAATCTCTAGATATAGTTATACTAATTAAAAATACTATATATATATATATATATAGTAAATCCGGTTGTTAGTCTATAAGATATACCTCTAAGAAGAGATATATTTTATTTAATGAATATGACTTAATTTCTAATATTAAGATATATTTTGCAATAATATACTAAGTTTTCCTTATTAGCTATAAAGATACTAATAACTTTAATAATAATAACCCTAAGACTTTACTGGAGGTTAATATTAATAAAGATATTTTATATAATACTAAATAGATATTAAGCTTAAGAAGAATTACTTTATAAAATCTACCTTCGAGGTTTTCTCTATATTATTTTATAGTAAGAAACTTATTATTTTTAATAGAGGTAAAATTACTAGAATTCTCCACAATTAGGTATTAATTTATATTCTTACTAAAAGTATTACTATTAGTAGCAAACCCGTAAATAATATTACTATCTCTATATATATCTTTATATCTAAAGGCTACTACTTAAATATAGTATTTTAAGATATTTTATCTAACTTAGATATTATTAATTTCTTAACTACTAGGTACTTTCAGTTTACTATATTAAAGTAATTAGTTATTTTCTTTATTATCTTTAAATCTCTATAAGGTAAATTAAGTATAATTGTCGGTTACGTTATACTGTAGGGTATGCGGTAACTGTACGCGCTGCTACGTACGTGGCGGTATGCTCTCTATAGCCTACTGGCCACGGGTGCCTGGCACCCGGCGCTAGCTGTAGCCTAGCGGCGTGGCAATTAGTAAGTAATTGCTATGCTGTAGATCTAGAGCATTACGTGGCGCTGCGTGCCACGTAACGTAATAATAATAATAACGAATACTAGAATACTAGCTTACACCTATACGATGAGATTACATATAGCATACAATTACCCTGAAGATTAAACTAACACTAATTAGTAGTTAATCTAACTATTATACTACTATACTGCAGATTAGTAAAGCTTATTACGCCAGAAGAAGTAATTATAAAACCCTACGTCTAAGGTCTATATAAAGTGAAAAATTATAAGATTATTATTTAGACGCCTCAGACCCTCTCCACTTTAGGATTTTATTAGGAGCCTCTAAATATATACTAACTTCTTAAGGAAATTATTATTAAGGAGTTTAAATTTATACTCTCACTCTAGTTAAGTTAAGATACTCCCTATAACTATACTAAAGAGTTTAAATTTATATCCTTATTATTACTAACTAAAGTATATTTAGTAAATATAATAACTTTCCTTAAGTAACGCCAGACTTTTTAGTATTAGAGATTTATAGTATCTCTAGCTTTAACCTCTTAAGAGACTTATATAGCTTCTTAAAAACTCTTCTCCTACTTCTCTCTATATAAATCCAGCTAAATTAATAATCTTCTCTTACTCTATACCTCTCTAGTTTTTATAATAATATCTAAATTAACCCCTTCAGATTAGATACTTACCTAAAATATCCCTACACTAGTGATAATCTTACCTATAAGTATCTCTATACTAATAAAGATCTCACTTTATCTAAACCTAGAGTATTTTAAATAGATCCAGAAGATTAACTATAACTTTATTATAATAAATAATATTAGTAAGATTAATATTTACTTAGGATACTAACTAGCTTTTTATATCTAACTAAAATTCTATAGTTAAGAGTTTTTTTGAACGTTTTAGGATAATTTTATTAAATAGTCTGAAGTAATATAGTAACTAAGTAACACTAATATAATCTACTACTTTAGGAACTACCTTATTACCTATAGTATTAAAATTAAGCTGAATAGTAAATATCTCTACTTAATTTTATATTAAGTTATTTAGTAAAACAGTTTTACCTTATAGATCCTTCTAGAGATTAAGGATTTTTACTACTACTTTCCCCTATTAAGAGAGAACCTCTAAAAGTTTCTAGAGTAGTTAGATAACCTCACGATAGCTAAATAGTATATTCTATTACCCTCCCGTGAGGCCTAACCTAAGGTTGAAAGTTTAGTATAAATAATACTCCCACTATAAACAGTTAAAGAAAAATATCTACTACTAACTTAGCTAACCTAGATACCTATAGCCTAAAGTAAGAAATCTCTATTTTAACTTTCAGTCTTACTAACTCTCTATTCCTCTATATTAAAGCCTCTCTAACAGTAAGAGAATTACTAAGACTATAGTTAGTAGCTACCTAAGTAGTATAAATAACCCCCATAAGCTAACCTCACTATCCCTTTTAATAATATATCCGCTAAGTATACTATAAACCTCACGAAGTTATATAATAAAATTATAAAGTATAGCGGAGGCTTCTATAATATCCTTAAGTTAAAGATCCACATATTTCAAGATTGCTGCTTCAAGCTTAGTATCCCATAATATGCGTAAGTAAGGCTCTTTTCGATTATACTTAAAGACGACACTCTCGAGTTTTACTTTAACCACTTAAGTAACATCTTATCAATCTAAAAGGCGTAATATATGTAAGATAACAGAGATAACCACCAGAAGGCAGCCAGAGACTAATTTTAGACTAACTGCATATATAACTCACCTCAAGGTAACCCTCGAGACTATAGCTATACCTCCGCACGCATGCAGCCTCACGCTCCAGATAGCTATTACCCACCTCCAATATCCACACGCAGCTATGCTAATCAAAAATACTATATATATAGTAAACCTAGTTGTTAGTCTATAAGGTATACTCTCGAGGAGAGATACACCTTATTTAATAGATATAAATTAACTACTAACCCTAAAGTATACTCTATAGTAGTATACTAAACCTTCCTTATAAGCTATAAAGATATTAATAACCTTAATAATAATAGCCTTAAGGCTGCACTAGAAGTTAATACTGATAAAGATATTATTATATAATACCAGATAGATATTAACCTTAAGGAGGACTATTCTGCAGGATCTGCTCCAGAGATATTTTTTACATCATTTTACGGTAAGAAGCTTGTTACTCTAGATAGAGGTAAAATTATAAGAATCCTCTAAAATTAAGTAATAGTCTATACTCTCACTAAAAACGTCACTACTAGCAGCAAACTTATAGATAATATTATTACTCTTAATACTTCTATATATATCTTTACACTTAAAGGCTGTTACTTAAATATTATATTTTAAGGTATTTTACCTAACTTAGATACTACTAGCTTCTTAACTATAGGATACTCCCAGTTTACTATATTAAAGTAGTTAGTTATTCCCTCCATTATCCTTACACTTCTATAAAGTAAATTAGTTATAATACACTTTAGAGAAGCTACCTCTATTATAATATTTAGAATAGTTAATATACTTATACCACTCAGTATTATTATATTTTACATAATATTATATAATATACCCTTCCTACTCTACCTTATAGATATAGATTACCTTAATATTATATTCGATAATATCTATAATAAGCTCCACTAAGGTAAAAAGATTATATTTATTATTTGAAAATAGAGGTATCTATAGATACTTCTTAATAAGGAGAGAATAATTACTTCTATATATTTTATAGAGATAGAGATATAGAGACTTTACTACTACTTTAGATATCTAGCTGTAATATACCTCTATAATATCCTCACTAAGGTGGAATATCCAGTTAAATAATATATTTTTAAAGCTCTCAAGAGGTATTACTACTACTACTAAATATATAATATAGCTTCCTTACAATTTCATTTTACTATCTAAGGTGATATTAACTTTAATTTTAAGATTATTATTAATATTATCTATATTAATAACTATAATATACTTTATATTATTAATACTACTATAGTGTTTAATACTACTTAATTTCTACCTAACCTATCGGCGAAGGTAATATAGGAGGCCTTTAAGGTGTATTAGATTAATATATACTAAAGCTCTCCCAACTATATTACTACTAATATAAATATAACTTTCTAATCTGAAAACTTTAGATTAGAAGTGAAGATTATAAGATTAATATTTTATATTATATTTATTAAAATATATAATAGTGTCGGTAAAGTTAAGTGTTACTATTTACTTCTCTACTATATATATAAGATTTACTATATAGAGTTTCTTACTGCCACTCGAGAGATATCCTTTTAAATAGTATATAAGGTAATTAATAATACTACTAGCCTGAATAGCCTTATATCTATCCTACTTATATTTAGAGTATACTTATACCTCACGGAAGATTCAGCTTCCTCTCTGGATATTATTACCTAAGCTTAAGCTATATATAAAACTACAGAAGAGGTCCGCTATAAGTATACTAAATACACTATTAATACTGCTTTAGTAATATATAATAGCCCTAATACCTCTCGTATAATAACCTTTCCGCTTTAGACTCTCGTGCGTATATAGTAAGAGAAAAAAGGCTAGTAAGGGCTATATCCTCTCGTTGCCACCTACAGTGAGACTTATATTCTTAAGCTCCCTTATAGCTCTTAAGAGTTTTAATTAACAGCTATAAAATAGTATTTTAAAAGTGATAAATAAGAGATTAATAATAATATAGTTAAAGTTATAGCTTTATAAGAGTTAGTATTTATAGCTTTATATACTAACCCTCAGCTAAGCTAAGGATCTCTAAGTAACCTAATAGTAAATAGAGACTTACAATCTTATATAACTACTCTAATTTCGTCTGTAACTATCCCCGAGGCTCTAAATACACAGCTAACACTTTATATTACTTCTGTCGTAAGAGATAATAATACCCTCCCTCCCTAAGTAGTTAGCAACCTACTATTTTAACCTTAAATACTTCAGACTAGACTAATACCTCTAAGTTATATAACTTACAGGTATATAGTTAGTTTACTACCTCTAAGGTTTAAATAAGAAGCTTATTTTATAGTATACTTTATAACTAAGAAGTAATTAGATCTAGCATTCCTACTTACTCTCTACGTAAAAAGCGTAATTATAATATCTAACTTACTATTTAAAAAGTTAATTCAAAAGAAGGTTAAGAGTATTATTAATAATAGTATTATAAAGATTATCTAATATAATCCTATCCTCCACAAGAGCTATAAGTACTTTAAGTTTTATATTATTAATAAGATTAAGAATAAAGATACTAATAAAGTATATAAGAAGTTAAGACTTATAATCTAAAGCTTTAGAGACTATAGTAAGTTCGAGATTTTAACGTAATTACTAATAATCTAATAGAGCAGCTAGCAATTAATTTTAGCTATAGTCTTAACCCTCCTTAAGTATAAAAGTATAATAATATAGCTTTATAATATTATTTAAGCTTATACTTAAGCTAAAATGGAGCTTATAAAGTATATTATAGCTAATCTACCCTTATATCTTAAAAAGTAGTATCCTCCAGACTCTATAATAATTATTATTAAGCTACTTTATAGCCTCACTGAGGCTGGAACTTACTAGTAGGTAATTTACTTTATATATTATAAGAAGTAGTTATAAATAGAGACTTTAATATATAATCTATATTTCCTCGTCTTACATACTTAAAATAATACCTTTAGCCTTATTAGTATATAAACTAACGACACCCTTAGCCTCTCTGATATAATATTCTCTCACTGAGAGGATAAGGAGCTTAAAAAAGCTTTATTTAAGGTGAAGCTTAAAATTATACTCTCAGAGACTATATCTCTTACATTTAATAGAAGTATCCTATCACTCTATAGTAATTACCTCTACCTACACTGAAAGTATTAAAAGTAAAAGCTAGCTTTAATTAACATATATACTATACCTAAGGCACTCAAGAAGGTGTATATTAAATAACATACATATAGTGTATACCTTACCTCTATATATTAACTAGAGGCTCTATTTAACCTCTCGCATGCAGCGTAAAAGTAATAACCTTCAAGTGATAATACTACTATACTTAATAAATAGCTTAAATAGCAAATAGAGTATCTTAACTAAGGTCTTAACTTTATACTACTGAACTTCTCTAAAGTATACTTTTACGTTTTCATTAACAGCTCTTTTGCTAATAATACTAACCTCTCATCTTAGTTAGAATTCATAATAATTCTAGGCTAAGAGACTGTAACTAGTAATAGCTAGTTTAACCTCTATAGTAACTTTATATATTACTTATCTACTAAAAGTAAGAAAGTTACTAGGAGTATATTTACCTTAAAGATCTATACTATAGTAACTAATATAGACTTTACCTATATTATAGCTATATTACTTAAGAAGATCCTTAACTACTAAAAGCTCCCTCNNACTAAAAGCTCCCTCAGATCCTAACTATTATATATACTAACTTATACTTACTTTATAAGTATCTTATAAAGTTTAATACTACTAAAGAGAAGTATCTAATAATTAATATTATAGTGTTAAGATAGTTATATAAGTACCGTAAGCTCTATAAGGTATAGTAGATTAATAGAGATAATAATATCGCTAATACTTTTATAAAGGATACTCTAAACTGTATCCTTAAGAGATTTATCGATTTAAACTATATAACTGTTTGAATAGAGGGATAGGTAACTTAAGTAGAGTAGATAAATAAGTATTCAGACGTTATTCAGATAAAGAGTATAGATTGCAAAAAGTACCATTTTTTATATAAATAGATAGGCACTAAAGTATACAATAAAAAGAAAAGTTGCTAGTATTAGTTATACTATATTATAGGGTATATAGTAACTATATATGCTGCTACGTACGTCGCGGCATACCCTCTATAGCTTACTGGCTATAGGTGTCTAGCATCCGGCGCCAGCCGTAGCCTAGTAGCGTGGCAATTAGTAAGCAATTGCCATGCTGTAGATCTAGAGTATTATGTGGCGCTACGCGCCACGTAACGTAACAATAATAATAACGAATACCAGAACACTAGCTTACACCCATATAACGAGATTACGTACAGCGTGCGATTACTCTGACGATTAAACTAATAATAATATACTTTAGAGAAGCTACTTTTATTATAATACTTAAAATAGTTAATATATCTATATTACTTAATACTATTATATTTTATATAATTCCTTATAATATATTCTTCCTCCTTTATCTTATAGATATTAATTACCTTAGTATTATGTTTAATAATATCTATAATAAGCTTCACTAAAGTGGAATAATTATATTTATTATTTAAAAATAAGATTATTTATAAATACTTCTTAATAAAGAGAATATAATTACATTTATATACCTTATAGAGATAGAAATATAGAAACTCCACTACTATTTCACATATTCAGCTATAGTATATCTTTATAATATTCTTAATAAGATAGAATATCTAGTTAAATAATATACTCTTAAAGCTTTTAAGAAATACTATTATTACTACTGGATATATATAGTATAACTTCCTTACACTTTCAATTTACTATTTAAGGTAATATTAACTTAAACTTTAAGATTATTATTAATAATATTTCTATTAATAATTTGTGATGAAACGTGTGGCCACGTAGGCTACGTAACTAGGCTATAGGCTATAGCTTAAAGGCTACATTTCAAGGGTTTAAATACTCCGCATATTCTATATTTCTATTAGAAATAACGCATTCGAGCGTTAGAGTTTACACTATTCGAGCCTCAGGCACTTATAGCGTCTCTATAAATTTTGCTCCACTTAGATTAGTTAAAATAAAGCCTTGCGTGGTGCGTGTGGCTATATTTAGCTATATATAATATATAACAGATTTTGCCTTCTAATTATATATAATAATTAAGAGTCTTATAATACTAAAAAGCTATTAGGCTAAAAAAGTATATATTATAATAATTCTATATATCTTAAATGTTAGAGTATTTACTAAAGATACCCCTACATTAATACTTAAGGAGGCTGATTAGTAGATTACGTAATATAACTTCTTTAAGGTGGAGGCTAAATTTTATAATTTATAGAACTACCTTAATCTTAAATTAAATATTTAAAAAGCCTCCTTTTAGTGGCTTCTTAAAAGCCTCTTATATATAACTTTGCTAATATAAAGAAAAATAAAGTATTTACTATAATATCTAAAGCTAATACTCTAAAGATCTTAATCACCTCTAATACTCTTAATAGATTTATTTCTATAACTTTAACTTATTCTGAAGAGTTCTAACTTCCACTTAAAGTCTCTAAATAAATTTATATTTAGAATATTATAAACTTTATAAAGAAAAGTCTGAAAGTCTATATAGCTATCTATAATCTTTATAATAAGAGAGTTTAAAAATATAAATATAAATAGTTAAACTAAGTCTATATGTTATCTTAAACTCTTAAGTATATTAGTAATATATTTAAATACTAGTATTCTAATTTAGAGGGGGATCTTACTATATAGTTAATAAACCTTTATAATTACTTTAGTATTTTAAATAATTTCTATCTTTAGTAAGTAACTACTATGTACTCCAATATAGTTTAGTTTCCTAAAATTGAATATTTTACTATAAAGGTAGTAACTAAAATATAGTTTTAAAAGTAGTAAAATATTATATATAAAACTTAAATAGTTAGCTATACTTTCTTTATTATAGAGACACTTGAAATTAATACTTTTATACTCTTATTAACCTACTTATAAATTAAATCATATACCTAAGGCTATATATCTATAGTTTATAGTTAATTAGATATAATACTGCTAAATAAAGTTATTTCAGCTATTATAGAGGCTATATAGTAGCTTCCTGAAGCCCTCTATTAAGGTAAAATTAGCTATAGAGTATTTAATACTATTTTGGAGGCTATAGATAGTAGCTTAAACTTTTAAGATAGTAAGAGATACTTTGATAGCTTAGATAAATCTCTATATTCTCTTAAGTATAGTCAAAATCACCCGCTTTTATACTATTATTATATATATCTATTACTTATATATAGAAGCTGAATACTAAATACTATAATAAAAAAGAGAATTAAATAGTAAATAACCTTAAATTTAGATTTCTTAAAGAGAATTTAAAGTTTTAAATAATTGTAATTATATAGCTAGACGTTTAGCTAAAATAACTATAACATTATATAGTAAGCTTAGTATATAGAGAAACCTTAATAATGTTCTTTCTAAAACTTATTTATTCTTAATTTAGATACTTTAGGTTATATTTTTCAAGATATTAAATACTTTATAATCCTCTGAGAAGCTTTCTCTAGAAATTATATTTTATATGATATTAAGCTAGTATTTATTAAACGCTATAGAGATACTAAAATTAATATTATAATCTTGGAAGGTAAAGAGACTAAATTATATTTTTGTAATATTATTTTTTATATCTTTCTAGCTATAAATCTTATTTCCTTTTAGTAGTTATAAGAATAAGGTTACTAGTGGAATATTAGGTTAAATTATTCCTCTTAACTATAAAGAAGTAACTATTTAGAAATTATAGCTATTAATATTTAATATAGCTAATAAGTTCTTAAATACTATATATCTTATAAAACGTTAAATATTTTAGTAGTATAATTAGTATAATATAAGCTTTCTTCTAAATACTTTTACTATTAGAGATATATTATAGAGACTATTTAAAGATTTCTGAAAGATAATAAACAGCTTTAGTATTAGTAGCTAGGGTATTCTGGAAGAAAGTTTATTAACTACCTTATTTTAGTTATATATAGTATTTATACTACTAATAGTTACTTAAAGTATAATAAATATTAGCTTACTTAGGGGGTATATAAAGCTTGCGGCGTCAGTAAGGTAAAATAGATTATTTACTATATAGAGTATAAGAATATATTTTATATATTACCTCTAGAGAGTATATTATATCTAACTTTCACTCTTATTACTAAGGCTATAATAACTATGTCTCTTTCTTAACATTTATAGATAAAGCTACTAACTACTTATAGAATTTATATTTTATGAATTATATTGAAACTATTATAACTGCAGTATTTAATAACTTTATCTTACTTTTTAAGTATTAATATAATATCAATATTAAAGCTCTTAATTATAATAATAAGGTTTCTAGATATAAGAGGCTGAAAGTTACCCTAACTGATTAAGGTATTTACCTCAAGCTATTTATATTATATATATAAAGTTAAAATAATAGTATAAAGTATATCAAAGTTATTCTTAAAGATTATATAAAAACTATAAGGTAAGAAAGTAAACTACTCTATAATCTTTAGCCTGAAATTTTATAAGTAGCAATATGTCTTTATAACTATATATTAATAAGCTTTTTAGACTGGCAAATATTATATTAGACGTTCTATAAGGTTACTTAAAAAGATAGTATTATAAGGCTAAATTTAATCTACCTTTATATATATAGCTATAAGTATTTTATTCCTACTATAGATATAAGACTTAAGTGTAACTATTTTACCTACCTTAAGAAGTATACTTTTATTAACCTTTTAGTTAGCTATATTTTACTTAACCAGTTTTGAGTGTAGAATGTTTTAGAAAATAAGGTTATTATAACTTAGAATATTGTTTCTAATAAGATAATATTTTTAATAGAAATGTAGCCTCTCTATAAGATAGTTTTAAGAGATTTAACTTTAATAAGGTTTCTTATTAGTTATAAAAGTAATTAGCTGCGGTAAAGCTATGTAAAGTTAGTTTAAATACTTACTTAGGTTTAAGTGAAAAGCCTAATAAGGTAATTTATATTCAAAATACAGAAGATAACTATAAACGCTCAAGGCTTTATATTCATATTATAGCTTACTTTAAGCTCTCTAAAACTCTATATAAAACTATAAAGTTTATATTATTAATTCCTCTCAATTTACCTCCTATATTCTTCTATAATCTTATTTATATAAATAAAATTATAGAAGGGTAAGAAAATTAAATACCTCCAGAGAAAGTTAAGTATAAGAAATAAATAAGATACTATACTAAAGTAGCTGGAAGATTTTTATTTAAAGCTACTTTTTAGCTAGTATTCTTTAGTTATTTTAAGATACATCTAGATATTTTTACCTATAGTTATAAAATTATATAAGTTATTAGCTAGAGGGCGTTCCTAAGGTTTAAACTTTAGGAGAATTCTAAAAGGTTATTATAAGTTTGAAAAATAAACTTTAGCTATAGGGTAAATTAAATATTAGAGAATACTTAAGGTATAGGAAAGTAGAGGCTTCTATTTTAAAAAGTCTATAATAGAGCTTATTACTGTTACCTATATTTTACTTAGTAGTATTTACTTATTTATATACTGAGACTATAATAGCAGCTGAAAAGGCTTATTTTAGAAGTAATATTAAATTATATATCTGGAGTAAGGTTAGTAAAGCTTTTATAAGAAGCTTAAAAATTCTAGATTACTATTAAGTTTATATCTATAAGCTTAATAAATATAAATATCTTCTTAAGATTAAGGTTTAGCTTATTAGTTATAGTAACTAATAGCTATAAAATAACTGTAAAATCTATATAGCTATTTTAGTAGGTGTATGTTTTAAAATTCTTATAATAATACCTCTAGTTATAGGGCTTATGATTGAATATATAGTTCCCGCTATTATATTCCCCTAGTTACAAGTGGCCGTATAGATTTAAGGGGAATTTCAGTTTTATTGTGAAGAATATAGAAGAGCGATAGATTTTAGAATACTTAGCTCTCGCAGGCTCTCTATTTTATTTTATCTTTAAGAGGTTTATAAAGATTCTTAACCTTATAACCTTAGTAGTTACTCCCAGTTATATATATTAAGTTTTAGCTTTACTGAGGCTTTTACTAATTACTACTATAAGGTCTTCTTCTGCTGTAAAGTTAAATATCATAACTGGGAGTATAATTATCTATAATAATAAGTAATGTTATTACTATTTAAACTAGTTATAAGCTAGTATTAGTATGAATACTATTACAAGGTAAATTTTACAGTTGGAACCATATATAGAGTAAAGAGCTTAGATACCACTATAGGTATAAAGTAAAAGCAACTAAATAAACTCTTATAATAATTACTAACTACTTTAACTTTAAGCTACTTCAGAATAATATAGTTAATATTTTTATTTAAGTAATACTTAATAAAGCTATTTATATAGAGATATTATTTTGTTATTAAAAGCTTAGAAAGATCTACCATTTAAATAAAATACTTTATAACTTTTAAAAGTTTCCTCTCTTTTAGTAATATTATTTAAAGATAAACCTTAAATATTTTAGTTTTAAGTCTGCTGCGGAAGAGTTATATTACTAAGTTAAGGAGTATCTTATTTTCTCCTTCTATATTAATAACTATATATTTTCCTTTCCCTCAGAAAATATATCTAAAATACTTATACTATTAGTAGACTTTTAAAAAAACTATTATTTTAAGGAAGGTAAAATTCTATAGTAGTTTCTTAATATTAAGGTTATTTAAAATTAAATAATATATTAACTATAGCTTTCTTAAGTAATTAATATTAAAAAGCTTCTTAAATATCTTATAAAGTATATATAGTATATTAAATAGTTTAATATTTCCCTTAAGTCTAAATAACTTGTTCCATAATATAACTAAGTTTTTTATATAGAAATTAAATACTTCTAGAAAGATATTAACTTTATTGATTATACTATAGTAATAATAAAACTAGATTTTATCTATATAGCCAACTAATTACTTTATTTTTACTAGAGTTCTGGAGATAATTACTGAGTTAAGGTTAAGTAAATAATATAGTCTCTTAGTAATACTAAAAGCCTCTACCTTAAGTTTAACTATAAGGCTGGTAGTTTATAAAATAATCTTATTATTACTATAAATATTAACTTTATAAATAATAGTAAGAATTAAAAAAGCTTTCAGATATATTTTATACATCTTTAGCAGTCTTATAATATAGTAAGCTAATAAAGAAAATACTATTACCACTTTAATAACTAAAGTAAAGCTTTTAAAACTATTATAAGTAAAACAAAAAGCTATTTTTACCAGCTACCTTATTATTATACTGTAAGTAAACTTTATAATAAATACTTTTAGTAAAGGTAAAATATATAAATCTTATTTAGCAGTTTAAATTCAGTATAGTAATTAGTAAATAATATATCTTATAATTACTAAAATAGTATAACTATATATAAAGCTATAATATATAGATATTTATAACTACTGACTATAATAAGAGGCTTAGTAAGAATACTTTAAAGTTAAATATATATTCTTAGGAAACCTTATAGCTAATAACCTTAGAAAATCTCTCTAAAGCTATCAGTTTAGTATCTTTATTACTTAGATTAATATAATAAATTAGTTAAACTACCTGAAAGTATAATAAGAGAAGGAACTTTAAGAAACGCTACCTATACTAATATTTAAAAATCTTGATAAGGTTCTTAACTATTAGTTAGAATTTATAAGTTCTAACTTAGGTAATAATATAGTTTTAAAAGAACTTAGAGGTATCTAAAGAATATAAAATATATAAAGTATATAAAGTATCTAGAGATATCCTCAGCCTATATAATAAGGATACCTAAATAATCTATAAATAGTATAACTCTTTCTACTATAGAAGTGGAGGTTTCATAAGAGTAATAAGGCTGTAAAAGAAGTTTCTTACAAAATATTAATAAAGTATTTAAACTAACGTTATTTAAAAAGCCCAGCCTATAGATATAGCCTTCAAGGCTGAAGGAATATATTAGAAATAATATATTTAAGCGTTAGAGTCTATATTATTTAGGCCTCAGGCACTTATAGCGTCTCTATAAGCCTCGCCCCACTTAAATTAGTCAAAATGAAGCCTCACGCGGTGCATATAGCTAAATTTAGCTATATATAATATACACCAGACTTTGCCTCCTAATTATATATAACAATTTCAGCTATAATAATATAAGCTATTTTACTTCCTCACAAACCCTCCGTACGATGCAAAGAGGACTCTACTAGAGGCCTCCGCTATATTCTCACATAACTATACTAAATATATTATTAATACCACTTTAGTAATATATAACAGCCTGAATATCTTTTACATAATAACCCTTCTATTCTAAACTTTTATATATATATATATATAGTAAGAGGAAAAAGGTTAGTAAAGCCTATATCCCCTTTTTACCACCTATAGTAAAACTTGCATTCTTAGGGTACCTTATAGCTCTTAAGAGTTTTAATTAACAGCTATAGAATAGTACTGTAAAGGTAATTAATAAGAAACTAATAATAATATAATAATAGCTATAACTTAATAAATATTTGTATTTATAGTTTTATAGATTAATTCTCAGTTAGGCTAAAAGTTAATATATAACCTAATAGTAAACAGAAACTTATAATTTTATATAGCTACTTGAATTTCATTTATAGCTATCTTTAAAACTTCCAATATATAGCTAATTTCTTTACTATTTTTATTTTAAAAGATAATAATATTCTTCCTCCTTTAGTAATTAGTAATATACTACCTTAATCTTATATATCTTAAATTAAGTTTATACCTCTAAGTTTTATAATTCATAGATATCTTATTATATATTATTTTAGTAGCAGTTATATACATATATATATATAATATAATTAATATTCTGTTACTATAAATCCTGTAAACTATAGTTACGCGTAAGTTTTACCTTTCTATATTATTATTGATTTATAAATAAACTATATTTTAGCTATATATAAACTACTAAAGGTAGTTTAGCTTCTTAAATAGGCAGTACTAACTATCCCTTCCTGTTTTTCTGTAATAAATAATAATATAACTAATATCTTACTATTATTGTCGGTTATGCTATACTGTAGGGTATATAGTAACCATATATACTGCTACGTATATAGCGGCATACCCTCTAGAGTCTACTAGTTATAAGTGTCCAGCATCCAGCGCCAGCTTTAGCTAAATAGTATAGCAATTAGTAAGTAATTACTATATTATAGATCTAAAGCTGTATATAGCGTTATATGCTATATAATATAGTAATAATAATAACAACTAATTACTAGAATACTACTTTATATCTATATAACGAGATTATATATAGTATATAATTACTCTAATAATTAAACTAATATTAATTAGTAGTTAACCTAACCGTTATACTATTATACTGCAGATTAGTAAAGTTTGTTATACTAGAAGAAGTAATTATAAGAATCTATATCTAAGATCTATATAAAGTAAAAGAATTATAGTAGGTATTATTACTTAGATACTTTTTAGGTTAATAAATATTCCTGAAAAGTATATTAACTTTCACTCTATAAGGCTATAGAGAAGTTAATTATTATTATACTCTCTATATGTACTAATTAGAGTATATTTAGTAAGTATAATAAAACCTCTTTAAGCTATTACTAGACCTTTTAGTATTAAAGATTTATAGTATCTCTAGATTTAAACTCTTGAGAGATCTATATAGTCTCTTGACTTTACCTCTCTCTATATAGATTTAGTAAAATTTATAATTCTCCCTTACCCTATATTTCTCTTACTTTTATAATAATATCTAAATTAACCTCTATGGGTGAAATATCTATCTAAAGTATTCCTATGCCTATAATAATAATAATATTAAGTATTCCTATATCTATAAAATTTTATTTATATTTTAAGCTAATGCTTTTTAGTTGAATTCTTAATATTTACTATAATAATATTATAGCTGAGGATTCTATAATTATTTCTATTTATATAGTTTATTAAGTAACCTTCTATAAGTATTTAGGGATCTATAGTTTAAAGTTCTTTCAGATATTTAAGGGTAACTTTAAGTAGTAGCCTATTGAAATATAGTAATAGGCTAACGTTAATATAGTTTATTACTTTAGAAACTACCTTATAGGATATAGAATCAAGATAGATATAAGTAGTAAGTGAACTTTTATAATTTTACATTAAATTACTTAATAAAAGAAGTTTAATCTATAAACTCTTAAGGAGATTAATAATATTAATAGATATTATAATATTCTAAGAAGTAACTTTAAGAGGTATCTTAAGTAGCTTAATAAGTTTATAATAGTAAAGTTAAATTTCCTACTATCTTTCTGTAATATCTAACTAAAAGTTAAAAATATTATATTAGTAATATTCTTACTATAAGTAGTTAAAAAGAGATACCTACTACTTAAAAAGCTAGTCTATATATATACTACTTTAGGTGAGAGACTTTTATTATAACTATTAATCTTACTAGCCTCCTATTTAACTATCTTAAAGCTTCTCTAACGTTAAGAGGATTACTAAAACTAGAGCTAAACCTAATCTAGATATTAAGAATACCCCCTATATATTACTATTACTACTTCTTTTAATAATATATCTACTAAGTATACTATAAACTTTATGAAATTATATAATAAGAGTATATAGTATAGTGGAGGGTTTTATAATATTCTTAAGTTGAATATTTATATCTTTCATAATTACTACTTTAAACTTAGTATCTTATAGTATATATATATAGGATTCTTTTTAATTATACTTAGAAATAATATTCTCAAGTTTTACTTTAACTATTTAAGTAACTTAAATATTAATCTTATATTTAACTAAATAATTTAGTAGCTTAAGGATTACTTTAAGAATAATAAGAATTAATAACTTTATCTTTCTAACTGGTAAAATATTATTTTTTAAAGTATTACTACTGAAAATCCTAATAAAAATAAAAAGAAGGCTCTTAAGCTTCTAATTTTGAAACTTATATATATTTAAAAAACTTTCCCTACTAAAATCTAAATAGATAATATCCTCTACCTCCAGCTTATAAGTATATATTATAGTATATTAAAATACTAGTTAGCTTTTTTTTAGCTTTATAGTAGCTACGTAGAGTCTCTATAATGAATTATAATCCTCTGTAAGTAATATCTTATTAATCTAAAAGATATAATATATATAAGATAATAGAGATAACTACTAGAGGGTAGCTAGAGACTAATTTTAGACTGACTGTATATATAATTTACTTTAAGTTAATTCTTAAGATCATAGTTATATTTCTATATATATATAACCTTACGCTCTTAGTAGCTATTATCTACCTCTGAAATTTATATATAGCTATACTAATTAAAAATATTATATATATAGTAAATTTAGTTATTAGTTTATAAGATATATTCTTAAGGAGAGATATACCTTATTTAATAGATATAAGTTAACTACTAACCCTAAAATACACTCTATAGTAATATACTAAGTTTTTCTTATAAGCTATAAAAATATTAATAATCTTAATAATAATAGCCTTAAGGTTCCACTAGAGGTTAATACTAATAAAGATATTATTATATAATGTTAAATAGATATTAACCTTAAGGAGGATTACTTTATAGAATCTACCCCAGAGATACTTTATATATTGTTTTATAGTAAGAGGCTTATTACTTTTAATAGAGGTAAAATTACTAGAATTCTCTAAAATTAGGTAATAGTTTATATTCTTACTAAAAGTATTACTTTTAGTAGCAAACTTATAGATAGTATTACTATTTCTATATATATTTTTATACTTAAGAGCTGCTATTTAAATATTATATTTTAAGATATTCTATCTAACTTAAATACTACTAGCTTCTTAACTACTAAATACTATCAGTTTACTATATTAAAATAGTTAGATATTCTCTCTATTATTCCTATACCTCTATAAATTAAACTAATTATAATATACTTTAGAGAGGCTACTTTTATTATAATATTTAAAATAGTAAGTATATTTATACTACTTAATATAATTATATTTTATATAATTCCTTATAATATATCCTTCCTCCTCTATTTTATAAATATAGATTACTTTAGTATTATATTTAATAATATTTATAATAAGCTCTACTAAAGTAAAAAGATTATACTTATTATTTAAAAATAGAAATATATATAAATACTCTTTAATCAAAAGAAAATAATTACCTTTATATACTTTATAGAGATAGAGATATAGAAACCTTACTGTTACTTTAGATACTTAACTATAGTATATCTCTATAATATCCTTACTAAAGTGAAATATCTAGTTAAATAGTATACTCTTAAGGTTCTTAAGAGATATTATTACTACTACTAAATATATAGTGTAGCTTCTTTATACTTCTAATTTACTATTTAGAGTAATATTCACTTTAACTTTAAAATAATTATTAATATTGTCTAAATTGATAATTATAATATACTCTATATTATTAATATTATTATAATATTAAATATTACTTAATTGTTACCTAACCTATTAGTAAAAGTAATATAGGAGGCTTTTAAGGTATATTAAATTAATATATACTAAGATTCTCCTAATTTTACTACTGCTAATATAAATATAATGTTTTTATCTAAAAACTTCAGATGAGAGGTAAAAGCTATAGAATTAATAGTGTAGATTATACTTATTAAGGTATATAATAGTATTAGTAAAGTAAAGTATTACTATATACTTCTCTACTATATATATAGGATTTACTATATAAAACTTCCTACTGCTATTTAAGAGGTACTCCTTTAGGTAGTATATAAGGTAATTAATGATACTACTAACCTAAATAGCTTTATACCTACCTTACTTATTTTTAAAGTATATCTATACTTTATGGAAAATTCAGCTTCCTCTCTGAATATTATTATTTAGACTTAAGCTATATGTAAGGGTTTAGAGGAGGTCTGCCATAAGTATACTAAAGATATTATTAATACTACTTTAGTAATATATAACAGCCTTAATATCTTTTATATAATAACCTTTCTGCTTTAAACGTTTATATATATATATATATATAGTGAGAGAAAAAAGGCTTGTAAGGGCTATACTCTCTCGTTACTACTTACAGTAAGATATATGTTCTCAAGCTACCTTATAATTCTTAAGAATTTTAATTAATAGCTATGAAAAAGTATTTTAAAAGTAATAACTAAGAGATTAATAATAATATAACTGAAACTATAATTTTATAAAAGTTAGTAATTATAACTTTATATACTAACCTTTAGTTAGGCTAAGGATCTCTAAATAACCTAATAGCAAACAGAAGCCTATAACTTTATATAATTACTTTGATTTTATCTGTAGCTATCCCCAAGATTTTAAATATATAGCTAATATTTTATACTACTTTTATCTTAAGAGATACTAATATCCTTCCTCCTTGAGTAGTTAGTAATTTACTACCTTAACCTTAAATACCTAAAACTAAGCTAATATCTCTAAGTATTATAACCTATAGATAGATAGTTAACTTACTACCTCTAAAAGCTAACTAAGAAGCTTATTTTATAATATACCTTATAGCTAAGAAGTAGTTAAACCTAATACTCCTACTTACCCTTTATATAAAGAATATAATATAATGTCTAGCTTGCTATTTAGAAAGGTAATTAAAAAGAAGGTTAAAAATATTATTAACAATAATATTATAAAGATTATTTAATATTACCCTATTCTCTATAAGAACTATAAGTATTTTAAATCTTATATTATCAATAAAATTAAAAATAAGAATATTAATAAGGTATATAAGAAGTTGAGACTTATAATCTAAAGCTTTAGAGACTATAGTAAATTTGAGATTTTAATATAATTACTAATAATTTGGTAAAGTAGCTAATAGTAAATTTTACCTATAATCTTAACTCTTCTTAAGTATAAGGATATAATAATATAGCTTCATAATATTACCTAAACTTTTATTTAAGCTAAAATGAAGTTTATAAGATATATTATAGCTAAACTATCTTTACACCTAAAAAGGTAATATTCTTTAAATTCTATAATAATTATTATTAAGTTACTTTATAGTTTTATAGAGGCTGAAACCTACTGGTAGGTAACTTACTCTATATACTATAAGGAGAAGTTATATATAGAAACTCTAATATATAATTTATACCTTCTTATTTTATATACTTAAAATAATATCTTTAGCCTTATTAGTATATAAACTAATAATACTCTTAGTCTCTCTAATATAGTATTTTCTTACTAAAAGAATAGGAAGCTTAAAAACTTTTTATTTAAAGTAAAGTCTAAGATTATACTCTTAGAAACTATACTTCTTATATTTAATAGAGATATTCTATTACTTTATAGTAATTACTTTTACTTACGCTAAAAATACTAAAAGTAAAAACTAGCCTTTATTAATATATATACTATACTTAAGATATTAAAGAAGGTATATATTAAATAATATATATATAATATATACTTTACCTCTATATATTAGCTGGAGGCTTTATTTAACTTCTTATATATAGTATAAAAGTAATAGCCTTTAAGTAATAATACTACTATATTTAATAAATAGCTTAAGTAGCAAATAGAGTATCTTAATTAAAGTCTCAAATTTATATTACTTAACCTCTCTAAAGTATACTTTTACGCTTTTATTAATAGCTTTTTTACTAATGATATTAGCTTCTTATTTTAACTGGAATTTATAATAATTCTAAGTTAAGAAACTATAACTAGTAATAATTAGTTTAACCTCTATAGTAACCTTATATATTACTTATTTACTAAAAATAAGAAAGTTACTAAACCTATACCTACCTTAGAGATTTATATGATAGTAGCTAGTATAGACTTTACCTATATTATAGCTATAATACTTAAAAATACTCTTAAATACTAAAAGCTTCTTTAAATTCTAACTATTATATATACTAACTTATACTTACTTTATAAATACCTTATAAAGCTTAATACTACTAAGAAGAAGTATTTAATAATTAATATTATAATATTAAAGTAGTTATATAACTACTATAAGCTCTATATACTATAGTAGATTAATAGAGATAATAATATTACTAATACTTTTATAAAAAGTATTCTAAATTATATCTTTAAGAAATCTATTAATTTAAACTATATAACTATTTAAATAGAGGAATAGGTAACTTAGGTAAAGTAAATAAATAGGTATTTAGATATTATTTAGGCAAAAGAATATAGATTATAAAAGATACTATTTTTCATATCAATAGATAGGTATTAGAATATATAATAAAAAGAAAACTTACTAATATTAGTTATACTATACTATAGGGTATATAGTAACTATATATATTATTATATATATAGTAGTATATTCTCTAGAGCCTACTAGCTATAGATATTCAGTATCTAGCGGCAGCTATATCTAAATAGTATAGTAATTAGTAAGTAATTACTATACTATAAATCTAGAGCCTTATATAGCGTCACACACTATATAATATAGTAATAATAATAACTAATTACCAGAATACTAGTTTGCATCTATACGACGAGATTATATACAGCGTGCAATTACCCTAATAGTTAAACTAATAATTATAAATAATAAGGCTACTATAGCTATATTATATTACTTTTACTAAACGTATTATAAGGTAAAAGCTACTTTATTAAGTATCTCCAGAGTTATATCTACCTATATTATATATTTTATAATATTTTCCTCTATTAGTTTAGGAAAGTAGAAACCTCTTTCTTTTTATTAATTATAGCTACCTAATTATAGAAACTAATCTGCTGTATAAACCCCAGCTAAGTAGGATAATAATATTATACTATATTATCTACAGTAAGTATAGTAAGTATAGCAAATATAGTAAAGAGAGTAAGTAAAAAAGCTAGCTATAATATCTATCTTAATAATATTATTAACTATACATCTATATAATCTATATAATTTATATAAAGTAATAATATTATTTATACTTCTATAAGAGGCTATAGTAGTTATATTATAATCTATAGTATCTACTCTCTATATAATAATTCTAATAATAATAATAATAATAATAATAATAATAGTAATAATAACCTAAAGTCTACTTATAATAAATAGGTATATAATAATAACTATACTTCTACTAATTATATTAGCAACTATAATACTTCTAATAATTATATTAGTAATTATAATATTTCTAATAATAATTATATAGGTAACTATAATACTTCTAATAATTATATTAGTAACGCCGCAGTAGCAAATATAAATAATAGTAGCAGTTACTTATATTACTATAGTAATTTGAAGTAGAAGGTGGAACTATAAGGATATAGCTTCCTCTTTAAGAGAGGGGCAATTATTATATATCATTTTAGTGGCAATTATATATATGTGTATATGTATAATTAATATTATATTACTATAAATCCTGTAAACTGTAGTTATATATAAATCTTACCTTTCTATATTCTTATTTATTTATAAATGAATTATATTTTTGTTATATATAAACTACTAAAGGTAGCCTAACCTCTTAAATAGGTAATATTAACCACCCCTTCCTGCTTTTTCTGCAATAAATAGTATTATAACTAATATTTTACTATTATAAATGATAAGGCCACTATAGCTATATTATATTGCTTTTACCAAAACTATTATAAGGTAAAAGCCACTTTATTAAATATCTCTAAAATTATATCTACCTATTTTATATATTTTGTAATGTTTCCCTCTATTAGTTTGGAAAGGTAGAAGCCTCTTTCTTTTTATTAATTATAGCTACCTTATTATAGAACCTAATTTACTATATAAACTCCAGCTAAGTAGGATAATAACGTTATACTATACTATTTATAGTAAGTATAGTAAGTATAGTAAATATAGTAAATATAGTAAGCAAAAAAACTAGTTATAATATCTACCTTAATAATATTATCAACTATATAATCTATATAATTTACGGATAGCTATACGATTTTCTTTTGAATATCTATAGGCTGTCTGTCGATTATAGTATTTAGGATAATTTCAGTGAGGTCTAGTTTGATAAACTAATAGCCTTAGTTATAGTGGTTATAGCTGGATATCTCTTCACTTATTCTATACTTCTTTGGTTGCGGGTGGCTATATGGATTTCGAGGGGGTTTTGATTTGATTATAAAGATATAGTGAAACAATAAATTATAGAATATTTAGCTTTTGTAGGTTTTTTACTTTATTTTATCTTTAAGAGGTTTATGAAGATTCTCAACCTTATAACCTTAATAGTTACTTTCAGCTATATATATTAAGTTCTAACTTTACTAAAGTTCTTACTATATAGATTATTACTATAAGGCTTTCCTCCACTGTAAGGTTAAATATTATAACTGGAGGTATAATTATCTATAATAATAGGTAATTTTATTACTATTTAAACTAGTATAAAGTAATAATATTATTTACACCTCTATAAGAGGTTATAGTAGGTATACTATAACCTATAGTACTTACCCTCTATATAATAATTCTAATAATAATTCTAATAATAATAATAATAATAATAATAGCCTAAAGCCCACTTATAATAAATAGATATATAATAATAACTATATTTCTGCCAATTATATTAGTAACTATCACGCTCCTAATAATTATATTACTAACTATAATACTCCTAATAATAATTACATTGGTAACTATAATACTTCTAATAATTGTATTAGTAACACTATAATAGTAAATGTAAGTAACAGTAGTAATTACTTATATTATTATAGTAATTGAAAATAAAAGGTGAAACTATAAGGATATAGCTTCCTCTTTAAAAGAAGGGTAATTATTATATATTATTTTAGTGGTAATTATATACGTATATGTATATAATGTAATTAATATTCTATCACTATAAGTTCTGTAAACTGCAGTTATATATAGATTTTACCTTCCCACATTATTACCTATTTATAAATAGACTATATTTTAGCTATATATAGACTACTAAGGGCAGTCTAGCTTCTTAAATAGGCAGTACTAACCACCTCTTTCTGCTTTTTCTATAATATATATTGTTAGTTTACTACCTTTAGAATTTGACTAAAAAATTTATTTTATAATATTTATTACAGCTAAAAAGTAGTTAGATTCAATATTCTTACCTACCCTCTATATAAAGAATATAATTATAATATCTAACTTACTATTTAAGAATTTAATTAAAAAGAAGATTAAAAGTATTATTAATAATAATATTATAAAAATTATTTAATATAATTCCATCCTCTATAAAAACTATAAATACTTTAAGTTTTATATTATGAATAGGATTAAGAATAAAAATACTAATAAGATATATAAAAAATAATAACTTATAATTTAAGATTTTAGAAATTATAGTAAGTTTGAAATTTGAATATAATTACTAATAATCTAATAATATAGCTAGTAATTAATTTTAGCTGTAATTTTAACTTTCCTGAAATATAAGAATATAATACTATAACTTTATAATATTACTTAAGCTTATATTTAGGCTAAAATAAAGCTTATAAGATATATTATAGCTAATCTATCTTTATATTTTAAAAGGTAGTATTCTCTAAACTTAATAATAATTATTATTAAGCTACTATATAATTTTACTGAAACGAGAATCTATTACTAAGTATTTTACTTTATATACTACAAAGAGAAATAATAAACAAAAACTTTAATATATAATTTATATTCTCTAATTTTATATATTTAAAATAATATCTTTAGTCTTCTTAATATATAAACTAATAATATTCTTAATTTCTCCAATATAATAATCTCTTACGAAGAAAACAAGAAGTATAAAAATGTTTTACTTAAGGTAAAGCTAAAAGTTCTATTTTTAGAAACTATATTTCTTATATTTAATAAAGATATTTTATTACTTTATAGTCATTACCTCTATTTATACTAAAGATATTAAGGGTAAAAGCTAACTTATATTAATAAATATACTATATTTAAAATACTTAAAAAGATATATATTAAATAATATATATATAATATATTATATACTTCTATATACTAACTAGAGGCTTTATTTAACCTTCAATATATAATATAAAAGTAATAACCTTTAGGTAATAATATTACTATACTTAATAAATAACTTAAATAGTAAAAAAAGTATCTTAAATAAAACTTTAACTTTATATTACTTAATCTCTCTAAGATATATTTTTATACTTTTCTTAATAGCTTTTTTATTAATAATACTAATTATGTATCTTAAATGGAATTTATAATAATTTTAAACTAAAAGATTATAATTCATAGTAGCTAATTTAACCTCTATAGTAATATTATATACTATTTATCTACTAAAAGTAAGCAAATTACTAAAAAATATACTTACTTTAGAAATATATATTATAATAGTTAATATTAACTTTACTTATATTATAACTATATTATTTAACAAGATTCTTAAATACTGAAAACTTCCTTAAATTCTGACTATTATATATACTAACTTATATTTACTTTATAAGTACTTTATAAAACCTAATATTACTAAAAGAAAATATCTAATAATTAACATTATAGTATTAAGGTAGTTATATAAATACTATAAACTTTATAAGATATATTAAATTCATAAAGATAATAATATTACTAATATCTTTATAAAAGAAACTTTAAACTATATACTTACGGAATTTCTTAATTTAAATTATATAACTATTTAAATAAAGAAATAGATAACTTAAATAAAGTAAGTATATAAATATATAGATATTATTGAGGTAAAAGAATATAAATTATAAAAAATATTATTTTGTATATAAATAGATAGGTATTAGAATATATAATGAAAAGAAAAATTACTAATATTAGTTATATTATACTATAAAGTATATAGTAACTATATATATTACTATATAAATAGTAGTATACTTTCTATAACCTACTAACTATAGATACTTAGTATCTAGTGTTGGTTATAGCTAAATAATATAGTAATTAGTAAATAATTACTATATTATAGATCTAGAGCTTTAAATAATATTATATATTATATATTATAATAATAATAATAATTAATTATTAAGATATTAGTTATATTTATATAATGAAATTATATATAGTATGTAAGTATCTTAATAATTAAATTAATAATATAGTGTTGGTTTAATTGTTAGGGTAATTGCACACTGTATGTGATCTTGTCGTATAGGTGTAAACTGGTGTTCTAGTTATTAGTTATTATTATTACTACGTTATATAGTGTGTGGCGCTACGTAAGGCTCTAGATCTACAGCGTGGCAATTGCTTACTAATTGCCACACTATTTAGCTACGGCTGATGCTGGATACTAGGTATCTGTAGCTAGTAGGCTATAGAGGGTATACTGCTATATATATAGTAGTGCGTATAGTTACTATATACCTTAGAGTATAGCGTAATTAATACTAGTAACTTTTCTTTTTATTATATATCTTAATACCTATCTATTTATATAAAATAATACCTTTTACAATCTATATTCTTTTGCCTGAATAACGTCTGAATACCTATTTATCTACTCCGCTTAAGTTACTTATCCCTCTATTCGAACGATTATATAGTTCAAATTAATAAATCTCTCGAGAGTATAGTTTAGAGTACCTTTTATAAAAGTATTAGTAATATTATTATCTCTGTTAATCTACTACACCTTATAGAGCTTATAGTATTTATATAACTATCTTAATACTATAATATTAATTATTAAGTATTTCTTTTTAGTAATACTAAGTTTTATAAAGTACTTATATAGTAAGTATAAGTTAGTATATATAATTATTAAGATCTAAGGGAGCTTTTAGTACTTAAGGATCTTCTTAAGTATTATAACTATAATATAAGTAAAGTCTATACTAACTATTATAATATAGATCTCTAAGGTAAGCATACTTCTAGTAACTTTCTTACTTTTAGTAAATAAGTAGTATATAAAGTTATTATAAAGGTTAAACTAACTATTACTAATTATAGTCTCTTAGCTTAGAATTATTATAAATCCTAATTAAGATAAAAAGTTAGTATTATTAGTAAAAAAGCTATTAATAAAAATATAAAAATATACTTTAGAGAGGTTAAGTAGTATAAAGTTAAGACTTTAGTTAAAATACTCTATTTACTACTTAAGCTGTTTATTAAGTGTAGCAGTATTATCACTTAAGGATTATTACTTTTACACTATATACAAGAGGTTAAATAGAACCTCTAGTTAGTATATAGAGGCAAGATATACACCACACATATATTATTTAATATATACTTTCTTGAGCGCTTTAGATATAGTATATATATTCATAAAGGTAAGTTTTTACTTCTAGTACTTTTAGTATAAGTAGAAGTAATTATTATAGAGTAATAGGACACCTCTATTAAATATAAGGAGTATAGTCTCTGAGAGTATAATCTTAAGCTTCACCTTAAATAAAACTTTTTTAAGCTCCTTATCCTCTCAGTAAGAGAATATTATATTAAAGAGACTAAGAGTATTATTAGTTTATATACTAATAAGACTGAAGGTATTATTTTAAGTATATAAGATAAAGAAGTATAAGTTATATATTAAAGTTTTTATTTATAATTCTTTTTTATAGTATATAGAGTAAGCTACCTACTAGTAAGTTCTAACTTTAGTAAGACTATAAAGTAGCTTAATAATAATTATTATAAAGCCTAGAGAATACTACTTTTTGAAGTGTAAAGGTAGTCTAGTTATAATAAACTTTATAAGCTCCATTTTAGCTTCAATATAAACTTAAGTAATACTATAAAACTATATTATTATACTCTTATACTTAAAGAGGGTTAGGATTATAGCTAAAATTAACTATTAGTTACTCTACTAAATTATTAATAATTTTATTAAAATCTCGAATTTACTATAGTCTCTGAAACTTTAGATTATAAGTTTCAACTTCTTATATACTTTATTAGTATCCTTATTTTAAATCTTATTAATAATATGAAACTTAAAGTATTTATAGTTCTTATAGAGGATAGAGTTATATTAAATAATCTTTATAATATTATTATTAATAATATTCTTAACCTCCTTTTTAATTAACTTTTTAAATAGTAAGCTAGATATTATAATTACATATTTTATATAGAGAGTAAGTAAGAATACTAAATATAATTACTTCTTAGCTGTGAGGTATACTATAAAATAAGCCTCTTAGTTAAACTTTAGAAGTAGTAAACTAACTATATACCTACAGATTATAAGATTTAGAAGCTTTAGTATAATCTAAATTATTTATAGTTAAGATAGTAAATTACTAACTACTAGAGGGGGAAAAGTATTATTATCTCTTAAGGTAGAGGTAGTATAAAGTATTAGCTATATATTTAGAGTCTCAGGGACAGCTACAGATAAAGTTAGAGTAGCTATATAAGATTATAAGCTTCTATTTACTATTAAGTTACTTAGAGATCCTTAGTCTAACTGAGAGTTAGTATATAAAACTATAAATACTAACTCTCATTAAACTATAGCTTTAGCTATATTATTATTAATCTCTTATTTATTACCTTTAAAATATTATTTTATAGCTATTTAAAACTCTTAAGAACTATAAAGTAGCTTAAGAATATAAGTCTCACTATAGATAGTAATAAGAGAGTATAGCTCTTACTAGCTTTTTTTTTCTTATTATATATATATAAGAGTCTAGAGTGGAAGAGTTATTATATAAGAGGTATTAAGATTATTATATATTACTAAAATAGTATTAATAGTATACTTAGTATACTTACGGCAGACCTCCTCTATAGTTTTACGTATAGCTTAAGCCTAGGTAATAATATCCAAAGACGGAGCTAAATCTTCTATAAGGTGTAAGTACGCTCCAAAAATAAGCAGTATAAATATAAGGTTATTCAGGCTAGTAGTGTTATTAATTACCTTATATACTACCTGAAGGAATACCTCTTAAGTGGCAGTAGGAAGTTCTATATAATAAATCTTATATATATAGTATAGAAGTATATAGTAACACTTAACTTTACTGACACTATTATATATCTTAATAGATATAATATAAACTATTAATCCTTTAGTTTTTACTTTTAATTAAAAGTCTTCAGATTGAAAGATTATATTTATATTAGCAGTAATAGAATTAGGAGGACTTTAGTATATATTAATCTAATATACCTTAAAGGCTTTCTATATTACTTTTACTAATAGGTTAGGTAAATATTAAGTAGTATTAAATATTATAGTAGTATTAATAATATAGAGTATATTATAATTATTAATATAGATAATATTAATAATAATCTTAAAGTTAAAGTTAATATTATTCTGAATAGTAAATTAGAAGCGTGAGGAAGCTATACTATATATTTAGCAGTAGTAGTAGTATCTCTTGAGGGCCTTAAGAATATACTATTTAACTGAATATCCTACTTTAGTTAGGATATTATAGAGGTATACTATAGCTAGATATCTGAAGTAGTAGTAGAGTTTCTATATCTTTATCTCTATAAAATATATAGAGGTAATTATTTTCTCCTCATTAAGGAGTATTTATAGATATCTCTATTTTTGAATAATAGGTATAATTTTTTTATTTTAGTAGAGCTTATTATAAATATTATTAAATATAATATTAAGAAAATCTACATCTATAAAGTAAAAGAGGAAAGATATATTATAAGAGACTATATAAAATATAATAACACTAAATAGTATAAGTATATTTACTATTCTAAATATTGTAATAGAGATAGCTCCTCTAAAATATATTATAACTAGTTTACCTTATAGAAGCGTAAGAGTAATAAAGAAAATAACTAACTATTTTAATATAGCAAACTAAAAATACCTAGCAGTTAAGAAGCTAGTAATATCTAAATTAGGTAGAATACCTTAAAATATAGTATTTAAGTAGCAGCCTTTAAGCATAAAAATATATACAGAAGTAGTAATACTATCTGTAAGTTTACTACTAATAATAATATTTTTAGTGAGAATATAGACTATTACTTAATCTTAGAGGATTCTAGTAATTTTATCTCTATTAAGAATAATAAGCTTCTTATTATAAAATAATATAAAAAATATCTCTAAAGTAGATCCCACAGAATAACCCTCCTTAAAGTTAATACCTATTTAGTATTATATAATAATATCTTTATTAGTATTAACCTCTAGTGGAACCTTAAGATTATTATTATTAAAACTATTAATATCTTTATAGCTTATAAGGAAAGTTTAGTATACTGCTATAGAATATATCTTAAAGTTAATAGTTAATTTATATTTATTATATAAAGTATACCTCTCCTTAAGAATATACTTTATAGACTAATAACTAAGTTTACTATATATATAGCACTTTTAATTAGTATAACTACATATAGATATTAGAAGTAAGTTAACAGCTACCTAAAATATAAAGCTATATATATATATAGAAGTATAGCTACAATCTTAAGAATTACCTTAAAGTAAATTATATATATAGTCAGTCTAAAATTAGTCTCTAGCTACCCTCTAGTAATTATCTCTATTATCTTATAAATGTTATACTTTTTAGATTAATAAGATATTACTTATAGAGGATTATAACCAATTATAAAAACTCTAAGTAATTATTATAAGATTAAAGAGGATTAACTAATATTCTAATATACTACAGTATATATTTATAAGTTAGAAGTAGAAGATATTATCTATTTAGATCTTAATAGAGAAAACTTTTTAGATATATATAAATTTTAAGATTAGAAGCTTAAAGATCTTCTTTTTACTTTTATTAGGATTCTCAGTAATAATATTTTAAAAAGTAGTATTTTACTAGTAAGAGAGGTAAAGCTATTAATTCTTATTATTCTTAAAAGTAATTCTTAACCTATAAGATTATTTTATTAAATATAAAATTAATATTTAAGTTACTTAAATAGTTAAAGTAAAACTTAAGAATATTATCTTTAAGTATAATTAAAAAAAACTGTACCTATATATACTATAGGATATTAAACTTAAAATAGTAATTATAAAAAAAATAGATTTTTAACTTAAGAATATTATAGAAGTTTCTACTATATTTTATATTCTTATTATATAATTTTATAAGATCTATAGTATATTTAGCAGATATATTATTAAAAAGAGTAGTAGTAATGATATATAAGGAATATTCTTAATATCCAGATTAGTTTTAGTTAGAGTCTCAGTAATCCTCTTAATACCTGAAAGACTTTAAGATAATTAAATAGGAAGTTAGTAAGACTAATAGTTATAATAGAGATTTCTCACCTAAAGCTATATATATATATAAACTAACTAATTTAGCAGCAGGTATCTATTTTTAACTACTTATAGTGAGAATATTACTAATATAGTATTTTTAACTTTTATTTAGATATTATAAAGAAATAATAAAAAATCTAACTCTACTATTATAAAGTTATTAAGCTACTTAAGATATCTTTTAAAGTTACTCCTCAGGATATTATAATATCTATTAATATTATTAATCTCCTTAAGAGTCTATAGTTTAAACTCCTCTTATTAAGTTATTTAATCTAAAACTGTAAAAATTCGCTTACTATTTATATCTATCTTAATTCTATATACTATGAAGTAGTCTCTAAGATAATAAATTATATTAATATTAACCTAGTATTATATTCTAATAGGCTACTACTTAAAATTATCCTTAAATATCTAAAAAAGCTTTAGACTATAGATCCATATATACTTATAGACAGCTACTTAATATACTATATAGGTAGAGATAGTTATAGAATCCTCAGCTATAATATTCTTGTAGTTAATATTAAGGATTTAACTAAAAGTTATTAGGTTAAAATATAGATAAAGTTTTATAAATATAGGGATACCTAATAGTATTATTATTATAAGTATAAGGATACCTTAAGTAAGCATCTCGCCTATAGGAGTTAATTCAGATATTATTATAAAAACGAGAGGAGTGTGGAATAAGGGAGGATTATTAATTTTACTAGATCCACACAGAGAGAAGTAAAAGAAGAATTTTCAAGAGGCTATATAGATCTCTCGAGAGTTTAAAGCTAGAGATACTATAAATCTCTAATACTAAAAGATCTAACGATAGCTTAAAGGGGTTTATTATACTTACTGAATACACTCCAGTTAGTAAATATAGAAAGTATAATAATAATTAACTTCTCTATAATCTTATAGAGTGAAAGTTAGTATATTTTTTAGAGACACCTATTAACCTAAAAGATATCTAAGTAATAATAACTACTATAATCCTTTTACTTTATATAGACCTTAGGTATAAAGTTTCACAATTACTTCTTCTAACGTAATAAGCCTTACTAATCTGCAGTATAGTAGTGACAGTTAGGTTAACTATTAATCAGTATTAGTTTAATCATCAGGATAATTGCACGCTATACGTAATCTCGTTATATAAATACAAACTAATTTTCTAATTATTAGTTATTATTATTACTACGTTATATGGCGTATAGCGCTACGTAAGGCTCTAGATCTACAGTATAGTAATTACTTACTAATTACTACGCTATTCAGCTATAGCTAACGCTAGATACTAGGTATCTATAGCCAGTAGGCCCTAGAGGGCATACTGCTACGTATATAGTATCGTATACAGTTACTATATACCCTACAGTATAGCATAACTAACAGAATTAAAACTAAAGATACTATAAATCTCTAATATTAAAAGTTTAGTAATAACTTAAAAAAGATTATTATATTTACTAAATATACTTTAGTTATTAATACTGAGAGTTTAATCTTAAGTTTTAGTAGAACTATAGAGAGTATCTTAATATAAATTATAGTAAAAACTTAATCTTAAATCTTAATAACAATCTCTTTAAAAAGTTAGTATATAGTTTAGAAGTCTCCAGTAGAGTTATAAAGTAGAGAGAATCTAAAATATCTAAATAATAACTTTATAATCTTTTATCTTATATAGACTTTAGATATAAATTTTTAAAATTACTTCTTCTAGTATAATAAACTTTACTGATCTGTAATATAATAATAATAATTAAGTTAACTACTAATTAGTATTAGTTTAATTATTAAGGTAATTATATATTATATATAATTTTATTATATAGATATAAACTAATATTCTAATATTTATTATTATTATTACTATATTATATAGTGTATAATACTATATAAGGCTCTAGATCTATAGTATAGTAATTACTTACTAATTACTATACTATTTAGCTATAGCTAATACTGGATACCTAGTATCTGTAGCTAGTAGGCTCTAGAGAGTATACTATTACGTATATAGTATTATATATAGTTACTATATACCCTACAGTATAGTATAACTAATAAGTATTTACCCTCACTAGAAAAACTTCACTAAGTATATCACTAGATATATTAATTTCGTAGTAAATTATATTATTAGTTATACTATACTATAGAGTATATAGTAACTATATATAATACTATATATATAGTAGTATACTCTCTAGGGCCCACTAGCTATAGATACTAAGTATCTAGCGTTAGCTGTAGCTAAATAGTATAGTAATTAGTAAGTAATTACAATACTATAGATCTAGAGCCTTACGTAGTATTATATACTATATAATATAGAAATAATAATGATAAATACTAAAATACTAGTTTATATCTATATAACGAAATTATATATAGTATATAATTATCCTAATAATTAAACTAATACTAATTAGTAGTTAATCTAACTGTTACTACTATACTGTAAATTAGTAGGATTTATTATACTAAAAGAAGTAATCGTAAAACTCTACACCTAAAGTCTATATAAGGTGAAAGATTATGAAGTTATTATTTAGATATTTTAGATCCTCTCTACTTTATAATTTTACTAGAAGTTTCTAAATTATATACTAACCCCTTAAGGAGACTATTATTAAAACTTGATATTAGACTCTCACTATAATATAAGCTAAAATATTCTTTATAGTTTTATTAAAACTTAAAATCAGGCTCTAAGTATTGATAATTAGAATATATTTGGTAAATATAATAATTTTTTTTAAGTTATTACTAGACTTTTAATATTAGAGATTTATAGTATTTCTAGCTTTAATTCCTTAAGAGATTTATATAGCTTCTTGAAAGTTCTTTCTTTACTTCTCTCTATATAGATTCAGTAAAATTAATAATCTTCCCTTACTTTATATTCCCCTAATCCTTATAATAATATCTAATATAACTTCTAAAGCTGAAATATTCTTATTAAATATTACTACTTCTACTTTTATAATAATAACTTATATAGATATTATAATATCTATAAAGATCTCTCACTATCTAGATATTAAACTATTTAAGAAAATCTAAAATATTAACTATATTAATATTATACTAAATAATATTATATAAGTTTCTAATTATATTACTTACTATATAGTTTAATATAAGAAGCTAGAGATATATAGCTAAAGGTTTTTTTAAATATTCTAGAGTAATTTTAAGGATTAGCCTGAAATAATATAGTAATTTAGCTATATAGAGGTTATATACCACTTTAGAGACTACTTTATATTATAAGCTGTATCCAGATATCAGGCTAGAGTTATACCTAGGTATCCGAAGCTAACCCTCTCGCCCGAGTGGGGCCCCAGTAAGCTCTATATAGTATTATATATGCAGATTTTTCCACGCACTCATAAAAGTTTCCTTTTTACTTCTTAGTTCTAAATAAATAGTATTTTACGCCACCTTCCAGTTAAATAAACTTAGGTCCAGCTTTTTATATATTTAGAACTTAGTTTTATTTACTATATAGATAATATTAAGTAGAGTATAGCTTCCCACTAGTTAAGTATATAATTTAGTTAAATATAGCTTTTAAGATATAATATTATATAATAAGTAACTAACTAACTAATATAAAAAATAATAGAAAATATTAAAGCTTCCTAGAATACTCCTATAGATAGTAACTTTATAAGTAAACTACTTTAATAGTAGTTATAATATACTTTAAGATTCCTCTACTAGAGAATTAATAAGCTTTTATATAAGTTAGTAAGATAAGATATTATAATAAGTAGAAACCTCTAAGTAGCTACTATAATAGATATCTCTAGTTTACCCCAAAATACTCTAGTAACCTCCAGAATAATATCTATTAAAATAATAGTCTTTAGGATTAATAATATTATTATATTTCCACTAGTAGCTAACTACTAGAGGAAACCTCTTTCCCTACTCCTAAAGTTTTTAGATAAATAGAAAGAATACTAAATATAAACTTAATAGATAAAAACTAAACTTAAGATTAACTACTATTTCTTTAATAGTAATTAGGAATATTAATATTTAATTTACTCCTATTTAGATTCTAATTTTTAGTAGATGGTTAAAACTTTCTATATAGTAGAAAAGCTAGAAAACTTCTATAATTTAAATAATTTTATAAGTTACCTAAATAGAATTTACCTAAATCCTAACAGCTAGCTTTATATAATTATTTAGCTATAAAGTTTCAGATAAAAGGAAAATAAATATCTAATTACTTTTCTATCCTAATTTAAAAAGATTCTAACTAATACTAAAGAGTATATATAACTAAATATAATTTAGATCTCCCTACTAGAGGCTATCTTACTTCCACACTTTAAGAAATTATTTATTATAATTAACTTTCCTATAAAATATAAACTTTAGTTATATAAAATTTAAGATATAGTTTAGAAGCTTAAATATATAAAAGAGATATTAATATACTACTAACTACTCTACTAGAAACTTACTATCTATAATATAGAAGGTAATATTATAATAACTAAAGTAGTTAAAAAGTAATAATAATATTAAAATTTTAGTAGCTTTTTCTCTACTTCTACAGAATACTCTAAAGACTATTAAAATACCTATTAATATTTTAGATATAGTAAGAAAAGCTATATCTATAGAAACTAAAACGTCTAAAAATATAAGAAAATTAATATAAAAGTTATAAAAGCTTTAGTTACTCTAGATTATACTAGAGATAACTAGAGTGATAGTATTACTCTACTTAGTAATAGTAAGGATTCAGGAGAAAAGTAACTTTAAAGTAAAATTAGACTTTAAAGCTAACTAAAATAGAAGTAATAAAATAGAGAAAATAATAGAAAAAGAAATAAATAAGTAACTAATAGTTAGCTACTATTTAGGCTAGAATTAATAAAAGTTACTTTATTAATATACTTATTAATATAGATTATAATATCTATACTATTATTAATATCTCTCTTATAAAGAAACTTTACCTCCCACTAATTAATAAGTTAAAAAACAGATAAAGAAATATACTACTAAGTTATTACTTAGTAATATCTAGAGGGTAGCTATCCTAACTCTAGAAGTTAGTAGCTATATATAGAAAATCTATATATATATTATAGAAAACCTCTAGCTACTTCTATATTTTAGATAATTATAGATAGAGGATAATTATATTATCTATAATACTAAAACCTAATAGATAACTTATAGGAAGGATAATATAATAACCTACCTAAAATATTAAAATAAGTTAATATAGCTTAAAGAAACCCAGTCAGTCTATCTACTTAATACTAATTTATTTATATTTATCTACTAATATACTATATAATATATTAGTAATATACTAAGTTCCTACTAAATTATATCTATAAGTTTTATAGATATTAAAAAAATATTAATTCTAAAAGTAGAGGTAAACCTAAGAGATTATATCCCTATAAATATCTTAAAAGAATTTCTAGATCTCTTCCACTTAAATTCAGTATACTAACTATCCTCCAGCTAACTAAAGATAAATTACTATATCCTACTAATTCCTAATAATAAAAAATAGAAACTAAATCTTTTATAAAGATTCCTCTATAATATATTATAGAAAGAACTTCTAGTATTTAAGAAAATCCTAAAGAACTTACTTAATAAAAAGTTTATTAAAGTAAGTAGCTTCTCCACTAATATCCTAATCTTCTTAATAAGGAAGCTAGATAGAGAGATATACTTCTATATAAATTATAAAACTCTTAATATAATTATAAAATAAAACTTTTACCCTCTCTTTCTAATATTAGAAACTCTCTAGAGAATTACTACAGCCTACTAATATACTAAACTTAATATTATTACTATATTCTATAAAATTAGGATTAATAAAATAGACCAAGAGAAAATAACTTTCCAGATATATTATAATCTCTTTAAGTATATAATATACCCCTTTAGACTTACTAATATTCCCACTATATTCTAATAGTATATTAATAGCTATCTATAATAGTTTCTAAATAACTTTATTATAGTATATATTAATAATATCCTTATTTATACTAGTAATTTATAATAAAAATATAAAGAGAAAGTCTACTAGATACTTAGCTATCTTACTAATATAAACCTAAAGTTAGATCTAAAGAAATATAAATTCTCTATTACTATAGTTAAATATATTAAATTTATTATATTAACTAGAAAGGATCTCTCTTATAATCTAGAGAAATTAGAAATTATTACTAACTAACTCTCTCCTAACTTACTAAAAAGTATCTATAGTTTCCTTAAGTTTATAAACTATTATAAGATTTTTATACTATAATATAATATAATTATAAAGTCTCTAAACTATCTAACTTAGAAGTTTATCTCCTTCTATTACAAACTAAAATAGTAAGAAACTTTCCTAATACTAAAATATTTCTTTACTCTAGAATTAATATTATAGATATTTAATCCTAATATCCTAATAATAATAGAGACTAACTATTCTAAGTTTATCCTAAAAAGTATATTAATATAAGATAATAAAGTTAAAGTAAAATACTTAGTAACTTTCCACTCTTAATATCTAACTCCTACAGAATTTAACTACCTAATTTATAATAAGAAACTTCTTATAATACTAATCTACTTATAAATATAAAAAGTAAAGCTATAAAATACTAAGAAATTCAAAATCCTCACTAATTATAAAAATCTTAAATACTTTATAAAAAAGTAATAACTTATAGAGAGGTAAAACTAATAAGTAGAAAAATTATCTTAATATAATTTTTACTTTAAATACTAACTAGATATCTAGATAGTAGCTTCTAATATCCTCTCCCAGAGGAAATAGAATATCCCTAAGAAGTAGAATAATAAGAAGTAATAAAGATAAATAATATAAATTATCTTAAATACTACTATCCTTATAGAGTCCCAGGTAGAATATATAGATATTATTAGTATTTAGGTTTTTAAAAGAAAACTAAACTTATAGAAGATATAGAATTATATTACTAAGAGAGACTCTTCCTACTAATAGATATTTATAGCAGTCCAGTAGGAGGAGTATAATTTTCCCCCTAACCTCTATATTAAGGTCCAGATTACTAAATATACTATTAATATACTAAGATAGCTTCCTTTCAGAGAGAAACTTTAGATACTAAATAGTAAAGAAAGTAATAACCTCCTTAATAAACTTAGGACTAAACTAATATAGAAGTTATATAATTCCTCTCCTATAGACTATTTAGAGTATAATAGTATACTAGAGATTATAAGTTAATAGTTCTACTAGTCTGGATAGTTATAAAGTATATACTAATTTATATATAATTATAATATATATAGAAATATTTATATCTAGAGGTAAACTAAGAAAGAATTCCTAAAATCCCTACTAATACCTAACTAGTTATATTCTAATCTGTTAATAGACTTTATTACTAATTTACCTTCCATAAAAAGATAAGGTAGCTATTACGTCTAGGTTATTATTAATTAACTAGGTAAAATTCCTATATTAGAGGAGATAGATATAATAGAGGCGGAAGTATATACCTAGTAGTTTCTTAATTACTATTATAGGTTTTTGTAAGAGTGTAGCTAAAAGCTTAAGTAAGAGAAGGGAAAGTAGTAAAAGGTAGGTCTCTGTAGGTTGTAAGATCTTAACTTATGTAGGCTAACTGGTGGTAGCTATAAGAGGGCTTTTATCCCATAGGAGACCTGGTAGCCTCAGGCCCTATAGGTTACGTAATCCTAGCTATCCCAGCTTTCTATATAGACTATAGGATATATATCCTTATAATTATCCCCCCCTTTAAAAGCCTTAGCCCCTAAGGTCTGTAAATACTATATAGCTATTTTTAATATATAATTTCGCCGACTATTCAGTAGTAGCTTAGAGTGTAAAGATAAAATAATAGATAAATAATAGTTGAAATAATAGTTAAAATAATGGTTAAAATAATAGTTTAAAATAATAGTTTGAATTAGCAGTTAAAATAAGAGACTTTAAGCGATTATAAGAAGAAATTAAAACTATAAGTATATTAACCTATATTATTCCTATAGATATATTAACCTGGGAGGTTAATAACTTTTCAGTAAAACCTCCCTATAAGTATATTAACCTATAAGGTTTTAGTATATTAACTAAATATCTTAAGGTAATTACTAGAGTATCTAACTCCTTCAGTATATTAACTGGATATCTTTAGGTAAATACTAAAGTGTCTAATTCCTTCTCCCTAAAGTATCTTACAGTAGATTAGGTATATGAGGCTTCCTATAGCTAATTAAGCTACTGAAGTATAAGTAGATATTCATTAGTTACTTCACTCCCAGAAAGAGGCTACTATTACTATATCCTAATAATCTTCTAGCTTTAAGCTTAATATAATCTTAAAGTTTTTTTAGTAGTAAACCCTCAGTAGCTAGATAGTTATAGTAAACCCTTATAGAGTAACTAGGTTTCTAGCAGTATATATAGAACTTATTTTAGTAATAAGTAATTATTAAATAACCTAACTTACTACAGACCTTATATATTTAAGTCTCAAGGTAGAGCCTCTTAGCTAAAGTTAACTTATTAACTATTTCGCAGTATATATATATTAAACTAGTAGTAGTATTATAACTAGTAGCCTTTCTAATAACACTACTTAAGGTATCCTCATAAAGCTATAATATCTCCCAGAGATACTCAGCTACTAAAGCTACAGCTTTTAGTAGCTAGTTATTAAACTTCTGGCGCTATAAATATCTCTATATTCTAACCTTAAAGTAGTAGAAGAAAGTAAATATATAAAATTAAGATATTTTTAATCTAATAGTTCCTAGAGACTTATAGATTACTAACTATTCAGTATAAAACTTCAGTAAGAATATCTCGTTATTATACTAAAATATATAAAATATACTATAGAGATATAGCTTTTATAAAATAAGGTTAGTTAATAAGTAGTAAGTAAATACTATAAAGTCAGCCTATAAAGAATTTAGTAAAATATAATAGTAGTTATACTACTAAGTCTATAAGTTATATAATAGTTTAGTTATAACCTACTGAATCTTCTATACCTTTAAGGCTTCTAGCTATAGAGTATAGCTATCTTAGATTACTATTAGCTAATTCTCAATTTTATATAGAGTAGCTTCTTTATAAAGAAAGCTACAGAAGTAACTAGGAGGTTTTAAGTAATCTTAATATTTAGAGACTATAGATAAAACTAGTAATAACAGTATTAAGCTTACTATAAGTATACTACTAGAGAGGCATTCTACTATAACTTCTATGAAGGAGAACTATTATTTAAGAAAGTATATAAATACTATTATAGTTACTATTACTATACTAATAGCTATATTACCTAAGTTACTTATTTCAGCTGCTTATATTAATATAGTTAGTATAGAGATTACTATATACTTACTAATTAAAAGTATATTTTCGGAAGGTATATTTTCAGAGGCTATATTTTTAGATACTAAATTTTTAGATACTGTAGGTGTTTAGACTACTAGTGTAGTTATTTTTAATATAATTACTAATTAGTCAGCGGACGTTTATTATAGAACTATTACTGAAACTCCAGTCTTACCTCCTTAGAGAGATAGAAGTTGAAAAATTATAAGAGTGTAGCTAAAAACCTAGGTAAGGAAAGGGAAAGTAGTAAAAGGTAAGTCTCTATAAGTTATAAGATTTCAACTTATATAGGCTAACTAGTAGTAACTATAAGAGGGCTTTTATCCTATAGGAGGTTTAGTGGCCTCAGGCTCTATAGGTTATATAATCCTAACTATCCCAGCTCTCTATATAGACTATAGAGTATATATCCTTACAGTTTTATAAAATACTATACTCTATTATAAGTAATAAAGAATCTAACTAAATAAGTTACTTCTAGAAAAAATTCTACAGATTAATAGATATTATATACTTATAAAATATTAGTTACTACTTATAGACTAACAGAATTATAAAATAGTATAACTAGAAAATCTAAGTAATTTTAAAAGTATTTATATACTAATCCTAGGATAACTAAAGTAGCCTACTACCTATTATATAATTAGCTTTCTATAACTAGCAGTATACTATAATAGGAACTATATCTTTCTTTATAGATTATAAGTATTATATTAACTTTATTTTAGTCGCTACAGAGTATACAGACCTACTTAGTAATAATAAAACTATAGTCTACCAGCTAGTTAAAAAGATATAATTAGTAATAATATATATCTATATAGAGATAGCTACCACTCAGTAGAAATTAGAAACTTAGATAAATAAGATCCAGTTCCCCACAGATTAATACTAAGTTAGTAATAAGATATAGTTAAATATATCTAACTATAAGTTACCAAAACTAAACTAAAAGCTAGCCTAATTATACTATAAGTATATAATAGTAAAGATCCTCTTACTATATATTATAAAACTAGATACTTTAAAATCTATTTACTTATAGTTCTATATAAATTTACTCTAGAAGGTTACTACTAACTTACTACTTAGGCAGATTATAGTTAATAGCTAGCTACTACTATTAGTAAATAATAACAGAGAAACTAAATAGCTAGTTAAAAATATTCTTACTATAAGGATATACTAAATAGAGAGAGGATACTAATAAGAAGCTCTTATTAAATAGGAAGGATATATAAACTCTATATAAAAACCTATTAATATTATTATAGATATAGTAATTCTAAAGTAGTATAAAGTAATATATAAGCTAATTACAGATAATAATAGAAACTTAACTTACAGCCTCTAACTAAGTAGTAGCTAGAGAGGAGGAAGGTAATATTATAAGTTATATTTAGATATCAGGCTAGAGCTATACCTAGGTATTTAAAGCTAACCCCCTCGCCCGAATGGAGCCCCAGTAGGCTCTATATAGTATTATATATACAGACTTTTCTATATACTTATAAAAACTTCCCTTTTACTCCTTAGTTCTAAATAAATAGTATTTTACGCTACCTTCTAGTTAAATAAACCCAGGTCCAGCCCTTCACACTTTATAAACTATAATATTAAGATCCCTATTACTAGTAGCTATATTTATATCTATTTTCTACTACTTACTAGCTAAGAAAACTTTAATATATAGATTCTTAAACATATTATAGAGATTAGTAAGTAATATCCAGCTTTTAAAGCTAACTTTAAGTGTTTCCCTAATCTTCTTAATAATATAATATTTATTAAGTAGTATTCTATATTACTCTCCTGTGAAGTTAGATTTAAAATTAAAGATATAATATTAGTAGTATTCTTACTATAAGAGGTTAAAAAAAGATACTTATAGCTAACTTAAATAATCTATATATCTATAGTGTAGAATAAGAGATCTTCACTATAGATATTAGTTTCACTAGCTTCCTATTTAACTATCTTAAAATCTCTCTAATATTAAGAGGATTACTAAGACTATAGTTAAAATTAACTTAAATATTATAAATATCCTCTATATATTACTACTATTACCTCTTTGAATAATATATTTACTAAATATATTATAAACCTTATAAAGTTATATAATAAGAGTATAAAATATAGTAGAGATCTCTATAATATTTTTAAATTAAAGATTTATATCTTCTATAATTACTACTTTAAGTCTAGTATTATATAGTATATATAAATAAGGTTATTTTTAATTATACTTAAAAATAATATTCTTAAGTTTTACTTTAACTATTTAAGTAACTTAACTATTAACCTTATATTTAATAAAATAGTCTAAAAAGTTAAGAAATACTTCAAGAATAATAACAATTAATAGCTTTATCTCTCTAACTAGTAAAATACTACCTTTTAAAATATTATTACTAAAAATCTTAATAAAAGTAAAAAGGAAACGTTTAAGCTCCTAATCTTAAAGTTTATATATATCTAAAAAGTCTTCTCTATTAAAATCTAAATAGATAATACTTTCTACCTCTAGCTTATAAGTATATATTTTAGTATATTAGAATATTAGTTAGCTTTCTTTAGTTCTATAGTAACTACTTAGAGTCTCTATAATAAGTTATAATCCTCTATAAGTAATATCTTATTAATCTAAAAGGTATAATATTTACAAAATAATAAAAATAACTACTAGAGGGTAGCTAGAAACTAGTTTTAAACTAACTATATATATAACTTACCTTAAGGTAACCCTCAAAACTATAATTATACTTCTATATATATATAACCTTATACTTCAGATAGCTATTACTTACCTCTAATATTTATATATAGCTATACTAATTAAAAATACTATATATATAGTAAATCTAGTTATTAGTTTATAAAGTATACTCTCGAGGAGAGATATACTTTATATAATAAGTATAAATTAACTACTAACTTTAAGGTATATTCTGTAGTAGTATATTAAGCTTTCCTTATAAGTTATAAAAATATTAATAACTTTAATAATAATAACCTTAAAGCTCTACTAGAGGTTAATATTAAGAAAGATATTATTATATAATATTAAATAGATATTAACTTTAAGGAAAGCTACTTTATAGAATCTATCCTAAAGATATTTTTCATATTATTTTATAGTAAGAAGCTTATTATTTTTAATAGAGGTAAAACTACTAGAATCTTCTAAGATTAAGTAACAATCTATATTCTCACTAAAAGTGTTACTATTAGTGGTAAACTTACAGATAGTATTACTATTTCTATATATATTTTTATACTTGAGGGCTACTATTTAAATATTATATTTTAAGGTATTCTATCTAATTTAGATACTACTAGCTTCTTAACTACTAGATATTTTTAGTTTACTATATTAAAATAGTTAGTTATTCTCTCTATTATCCTTATATCTCTATAAGGTAAATTAATTATAATATACTTTAGAGAAACTACCCCCATTATAATATTTAGAATAGTAGATATATTTATACTACTTAGTATTATTATATTTTATATAATTTCTTATAATATACTCTTCTTCCTCTATCTTATAAATATAAATTACCTTAATATTATATTTAATAATATTTATAACAAGCTTTATTAGAGTAAAAAGATTATACTTATTATTTGAAAATAGAGGTACCTATAGATACTTCTTAATATAGAGAGAATAATTACTTCTATATACCTTATAGACATAGAATTATAGAGACTTTATTACTATTTTAGATATTTAGCTATAGTATACCTCTATAATATCCTCACTAAGGTAAGATATTCAGTTAAATAATATACTCTTAAAACCCTTAAGAGATACCATTACTACTACTAAATATATAATATAACTTTCTTATAATTTTATTTTACTATTTAAAATAATATTAACTTCAACTTCAAGATTATTATTAATATTATCTATATTAATAACTATAATATACTCTATATTATTAGTATTACTATAGTATTTAATACTACTTAATTTTTACCTAACTTATTAGTAAAAATAATATAGAAAGCTTTTAAGATATATTAGATTAATATATATCAAGGCTCTCTTAATTTCATTACTACTACTATAGATATAACTTTTCAATCTGAAGATTTCAGATTAAACGTAAAAACTATAAGATTAATAGTTTATATTATATCTATTAAGATATATAATAATATTAGTAAAGTAGAGTATTACTATATACTCTTATATTATATATATAAGATCTACTATATAGAACTCCCTACTACTACTTAAGAGGTATTCTTTTAGGTAATATGTAAAGTAATTAATAATACTATTAGTCTGAATAGTTTTATATCTATACTGCTTGTTTTTAGAGTATACTTATATCTTATAGAAGATTTAGCTTTCTCTCTAGATATTATTACCTAAGTCTAAACTATATATAAGACTATAGAGGAAGTCCACTATAAGTATACTAAATATACTATTAATACTACTTTAGTAATATATAATAGCTTTAATATTTCTTATATAATAACCTTTCTGCTTCAGACTCTTATATATATATAGTAAGAGAAAAAAGGTTAGTAAAAACTATATTCTCTTATTACTATCTATAGTAAGATTTATATTCTTAAACTACCTTATAGCTTTTAAGAGTTTTAATTAATAGCTATAAAATAGTATTTTAAAGGTAATAAATAAGAGATTAATAATAATATAACTAGAATTATAACTTTATAAAAGCTAGTATTTATAACTTTATATACTAATCTTTAGCTAGATTAAGAATCTCTAAGTAACCTAATAGTAAATAGAAGCTTATAATTCTATATAACTACTCTAATGTTATCTATAACTATCCTCAAGATTCTAAATATATAGTTAATACTCTATACTACCTTTATCTTAAGAGATAATAATATCCTCCCTCCTTAAGTAGTTAGCAATCTACTACTTTAATATTAAATTTTCAAAACTAAACTAATACCTCTAAGTTATATAACCTACAGGTATATAATTAGTTTACTACTTCTAAAGGTTAACTAAGAAGCTTATTTTATAGTATATTTTACAGCTAAGAAGTAGTTAAATTTAGTATTCTTACTTACCTTCTACGCTAAAGGTATAATTATAATACTAAGCTTACTATTTAAAGAATTAATTAAAAAGGAAGTAGAAAATATTCTTAATAATAATATTATAAAGATTATTTAATATAACTCGATCCTCTATAAGAATTATAAATATTTTAAATCTTATATTATTAATAAAATTAAAAATAAAGATACTAATAAGATATATAAGAAATTAAAATTTATAATTTAAAATTTTAGAAACTATAGTAAATTTAAGATTTTAACGTAACTACTAATAATCTAGTGGAGTAGCTAATAGTTAATTTTAGCTAATATCTTAACCCTCCTTAAGTATAAGGATATAATAATATAATTTTATAATATCACTTAAGTTTACACCTAAGTTAAAATAGAATATATAAGGTTTATTATAGCTAAACTACCTTTATACCTCAAAAAGCAGTATCCTCTAAACTTTATAATGATTATTATTAAGTTACTTTATAGCCTTACTAAAATTAGAACTTACTAATAAGTAACTTACTCTATTTACTATAAGGAAAAGTTATAAATAGAAACCTTAATATATAATCTATACCTCCTTATCTTATATACTTAAAATAATATTTTCAATCTTATTAGTATATAAACTAATAATATTTTCAGCTTCTTTAATATAATATTCTCTCGCTAAGAGGATAAGAAATTTAAAAAGATTTTATTTAAAGTGAAACTTAAGATTATACTTTTAGAGATTACACTTCTTATATTTAATAGAAATATCCTATGACTCTATAGTAATTACCTCTACTTACACTAAAAACAGTAAAAGTAAAAGCTAGTCCTTATTAATATATATACTATATCTAAGGTACTTAAGAAAGTATATATTAAATAATATAAATATAATATATATCTTACCTCTATATACCAGCTAGAAACTCTATTTAGCCTCTCATATATAATGAAAAAGTAATAACTTTTAAGTGATAATATTACTACACTTAATAAACAGCCTAAATAATAAATAGAGTATCTTAATTAAAACTTCAACTTTATACTATTAAACCTCTCTAAAATATATTTTTACATTTTTATTAATAGTCCTTTTACTAATAATACTAACCTCTTATCTTAACTAAGATTTATAATAATCCTAAGCTAAAATACTATAACTAGTAATAGTTAGTTTACCTTTTATAGTAATCTTATATACTACTTATTTACTAAAAGTAAGAAAGTTACTAAAAGTATATTTACTTTAGAGATCTATATTATAGTAGCTAGTATAGATTTTATCTATACTATAGTTATATTACTTAAGAAGATCCTTAAATACTAAAAATTCCCTCAGATTCTAACTATTATATATACTAACTTATACTTACTTTATAAATACCTTATAAAACTTAGTATTACTAAAGAGAAGTATCTAATAATTAATATTATAATATTAAGGTAGTTATATAAATACTATAAGTTTTATAAAATATAGTAGATTAATAAAGATAATAATATTACTAATATTTTCATAAAAAGTACTTTAAATTATATTCTTAAGAAATTTATTAATTTAAACTATATAATTATTTAAATAGAAAGATAAGTAACTTAAGTAGAGTAAATAAATAAATATTCGGATATTATTCAGACAAAAAAGTATAGATTATAAAAATACTATTCTTTATATAAATAGATAGATATTAAGATATATAATAAAAAGAAAAGTTACTAATATTAGTTATACTATACTGTAAGATATATAGTAACTATATATAATATTATATATATAGTAATATACTCTCTAGAGCTTACTAGCTATTAATACTAAGTATCTAATACTAGCTATAGCTGAATAGCGTAGTAATTAGTAAGTAATTACTATACTATAGATCTAGAGCCTTATATAGCGCTATATACTATATAACGTAGAAATAATAATAACGAATACCAGAACACCAGTTTGTATCTATATAAAAAGATTACGTACAGTATGCGATTACCCTGACGATTAAACTAATATATATAGAAATAAATAACCAGCCTAATAGTGTTGTATGTAATTAGGGGGCAAAATCTGGTATATATTATATATAACTAAATGTAGCTATACGCACCGCGTGAGGCTCTATTTTAACTGAGTTAAGTGGGGTAAGGTTTATAGAGATACTACAGATACCTGAGGCTCGAATAGTATAAACTCTAACACTAAAATATATTATTTCTAATATACCTCTCCAGCCTCGAGGGCTACGCCTATAGGCTAACCCTTCGAATAACGCTAGTTTAAATACTCTATTTATATCTCGTGAGAGACTCCCTTTATAGCTTCGTCGCTCTCGTTAAACCTCCACTCCTATAGTAGGAAGAGTAACACTATTTACAGACTATTTAGATATTTATTATTATTTAGGCTAAGGATACCCTCTAATACTTCAGACACCTCAGGTATCCCTAAGCTCTTTTTTAACCTTATTATTATAAGATTTAGGATCTATAAGTTTCAACTAGTAGTTAAAAGCCTCGTTAAGATTTTTGAATATTAGTATAGATAGTCTTTCTTAAAGTTCCTCTTCTTACTATATTTTCAGCTAGTTAGACTGATTTATTATATTAATCTAAATAATAAAAATACTAAACTAGTAGCTCTAGAGAGATTTTATAAGACTATTAACTATAAAGTCTCCTAAAGATATATACTTAACTTTAAAATATCCTTACTAAACCTCTTATTATAACTAATAGTTATAGATATCTATATACTATAGCTTGATATATAGTTATACTATTTTAGTAGTTATAAGGTATATTATTTACTAGTTATTATACTAAATTCAAACTACTGGATAAAGTTTATATATCTTATTTCTACTAAAAATATTTATTATAAAGTCTACTTACAGTATAATAATAAGGTAACTAGTGAAAATAACTTCTTATACTACTTATAATAATACTAAAAACTCTATTTTAGTTATTAAAATAATAATAATATCTTATTTATTAGCTTATTATATTATAAAACTACTAAAGAGGTATATAATATAGATTTAAGAGCTTTTGTAATTCTTACTATTATCTATAAAGCTAATATTTATAGTAATAATAAAACTACCCTATAGATTATTAAGCTTATAGCTAAACTTCAAGTAGAAGTCCTTAGTTTTACTAAAGTATTATATTATTTATTCAGTTTTAACTTAATAGTTATCTCTAAGGTTTCATTTAAAATAGGATAATTAGCTAGCTATATAGGTAATATCTAGTCTTATTATAACTATAACGTAATTAATAAAACTAATATCTTATTAGTAGCACTTACTTTCTATATAGGAGGCTTAATTATACTATAAGAGGAGTTTTTTAAGTCTGAGGGGAATATTAAACTATTTAATATACTATATATATTTTATAAAATACTTAAGAAGCTTTTTAATATAGACTACTTAAGAAAGCTATAATTATCATATTATTTAATTTTAAATAATTTTAATACTAAGGAACTACTATAGATCTTTACCTCCCTCAAGATAATACTTCTTTTAGAGATCTACTAATAGTGTAAATATTTTACATATTTTTTCTGAGGGGAAGGAGAGTATATAATTATTAATATAGAAGAAGAAGATAATATACTCCTTAAGCTAATAATATAGCTCTTCCGCAGTAAGCTTAAAACTAAGATATTTAAAATCTACCTCTAGATAATACTATTAGAAGAGAGGAGACTTTTAAAAACTATAGAATATTTTATTTAGATAATAGATCTTTCTAAGTTTTTAATAACTAAGTAGGATCTCTATATAGACTAATTTATTAAGTATTACTTAAATAAACATATTAGCTATATTATATCAAAATAACTTCAAGATTAAAGTAGTTAGTAATTACTATAAAAGTTTAAAAAAATATATTTACTAGAGTAGCTATATAGATCTTATAGTTATCTTATAGTTATTAGTCTCTATAAATAATAAGCTAAACCTTAATTTTAAGGAGGTATTTATATTTATTAAACTTATAGATATAAATTTAGTAGTAACTAAGAACTTTTAAGTTTCTTATAAGAACCTTACTAATCTTACTTTAGGAGCGTAATTTAATATAACTCTTAAGATAAACTTTTTCAGCTGCTACTATAACTTCAGTATATAGATAAGTAAATACTACTAAGTAAGATATAGGTAATAGTAATAATTTATATTATAAGACTTCTAGAGTGAAAGTTTCTACTTTTCTATATCTTCAATATTTTCTACTATCTAATTTACCTTACAGCTGAAGTTTATTTTTCAGACTTATAATAACTTTTTAGAGTTCTCTCGAAGTTTAACTTTTAGAGATCCTCTCTATTTGATAATTTATATAATTCTGTAGCTATAAGTGGAAGTATTTAGAAGTATCTTAAAATAACTAAAAAGTACTAACTAAAAAAGTAGCTTTAAATAAAGACCTTCTAGTTACTTTAGTATAATACTTTATCTATTTCTTATACTTAACTCTCTCTGGAAGTATCTAATCTCCTTACTTCCTTATAGTTTTATCTATATAAATAAGATTATAGAAGAATACAGTAAGTAACTCTAGAGGGATTAATAATATAAATTTTATAGTTTTATATAGAGTCTTAGAAAACTTAAAGCTAACTATAATATGGATATAAGATTTTTAGTTCTTATAGCTACCTTCTATATTTTTAGTATAGATAACTTTATTAAGTTTTTTATTTAGACTTAAGTAAGTACTTAAGTTAACCTTATATAGCTTTACTATAGTTAATTACTTTTGTAACTAATAAGAAACCTTATTAAGGTTAGACTTCTTAAACTTATCTTATAGAGAGACTAAATTACTATTAAAAATATTATCTTATTAAAAGAGATATTATAAGTTATAATAATGTCGTTTTATAAAGAGTTTTATACTTGAAACTAGTTAGTTAGAATATAGCTAACTAAAAAGCTAATAAAAGTATATTTCTTAAGGTGGGTAAGATAGTTATACTTAAGTTTTACATTTATAGTAAGAATAGAATATTTACAGCTATATATATAAAGGTAGGCTAAGTTTAACTTTATAGTATTATCTTTTTGAGTGATTTTATAAAGTCTCTAGTATAATATTCGCTAGCCTAAAAAATTTATTAGTATATAGTTATAGAGAAATATTACTACTTATAAGATTTTAGGTTAGAAATTATAAGGTAATTTGCTTCTTTCTTTTATAGCTTTTACGTAAGTTTTAATAATAGTTCTAATATATTCTACTCTACTATTTTAACTTTATATATATAGTATAGATAGCTTAAGGTGAATATTTTAAATAGTTAGAGTAACTTTCAGTCTCTTATACTTAGGAACTTTATTATTATATTTAAAGACCTTAATATTAATATTATACTGATATTTAAGAAGTAAGATAAAGTTATTAGATACTGTAGTTATAATAACTTTAGTATAGTCTATAAGATAGAAGTTTTATAAGTAGTTAGTAGTTTTATCTGTAAATATTAAGAAAGAAGTATAGTTATTATAACTTTAGTGATAAGAGTGAAAGTTAAATATAATATATTTTCTAGAGGTAGTATATAAGATACTCTTACACTCTATATAGTAAATAATCTATTTTACCTTACTAATACTATAGGTTTTATATACCCCCCAGGTAAACTAGTATTTATTATATTTTAAGCGACTATTAGTAATATAAAGACTATATATAGTTAAGATAAAGTAGTTAAGAAGTTCTCTCCTAGAGTATTCTAGCTGTTAATATTAAAACTATTTGTTATTTCTTAGAGGTTTTCAAATAGTCTCTATAGTATATCTCTAGTAGTAATAATATCTAGGAGAGAGCTTATACTATATTAACTATATTACCAGAATATTTAACCTCTCGTAAGGTATATAGTATTTAAGGATTTATTAGCTATATTAAATATTAATAGCTATAATCTCTAAGTAGTTACTTTTCTATAGTTAAGAGGGGTGATTTAGTTTAGTATCCCACTAGTAATTTCGTTTTTATAACTACTAAAAAGAGATAAAGTTTATAGCTAGAGAGATATAGAAAATAATATTATAGAGATATAATTTAGCTTCCTTACTTTCTGAGGTTATAATATAGATTTTAGTGTCTCAGTAGCTTTTAATAGGTATTAACTTAGTGTTATACTAAATATAATCTCTAGAGGAAGTTTCTTAGAGGGTTATAAAATACTTAATATTTTAAAAGATATAAACTGAGGCGTCTAAATTAAAAATAAATAAATTTTAGAGAGAATACTACTGAGGTCTCTCTATATAGTAAGCTTACTATATAATATTATAGCTACTTTAGCTGGAAAGTTAGCTATATAGTTACTATTATCTGAAGTTTTAGATCCTCTTTAAAAAGTCTGGATCTGAAGTAATTTATTATTTAATTCTCTCCTTAATTATAATATTAGGTATCTAACTTTTATATATAAGTGATAAGTATATATAATAACAGCGTGAGAGTGGGTAGTGTTTATGTTGGTTTAATCGTCAGGGTAATTGCATGCTATACGTCATCTCGTCGTATAGATACAAACTAGTATTCTAGTTATTAGTAGTTATTATTATTACGTTATGTAGTATATAGCGCCACGTAAAGCTCTAGATCTATAGTGTGGTAATTACTTACTAATTACTACACCACTAAGCTATAGCTAGCGCCGGATACTAAGCACCTATATCTAGTAGGCTATAGAAGATATACTATTATATATATAATAGTATATATAGTTACTATATACTTTATAGTATAGTGTACCTAATACTAATAACTTTGTTTTTATTATATACTCTAGTATCTATCTATTTACACGAAAAATAGTACTTTTTACAATTTATACTCTTTTGTCTAAATAATATCTGAATATCCATTTTCTATTCTACTTAAGTTATTTATCTTTCTATTTAAATAGTTATATAGTTTAAATTAATAAATCTATCGAGGATATAGTTTAGAATGCTTTTTATGAAGGTATTAGTAATATTATTATCTCTATTAATCTACTGTATTTTATAGAGCTTATAGTGCTTATATAACTACCTTAATATTAGAATATTAATTATTAGATATTTCTCTTTAGTAGTATTAAGCTTTATAAGGTATTCATAAAGTAAGTATAAGTTAGTATACATAATAGTTAGGATCTAAGGGAATTTTTAGTACTTAAGGATCTTCTTAAGTAATTATTAGTTTACAACTAGTAAACGTTTGTAATTAATTAATTTATTGTAACTAAGTTGTAACTAGTAGTTTCTATTTTATTATATCTAAGTCTAAGTTACAGTATATATATATATACTATACGCTATTAGGATTAATCTATAGGATAATCCCTCTTATCTAATTAGTCTAAAAAGTAGGATATTTAGTATATCACTCACTACTATAGCTTTTACTATATTAGTATCCAGTTAACCTAATATTAGCAATACTCTCTTTTGTAGCAAAAGCGCAAAATAGTATTAAACGTAAAAACAGTATAAAATACAAAAATAACATAAAACGCAAAAATAGCGTAAAACACAAAAACAGCATAAAATATAAAAACAGTATAGAACATAAGAACCTAGCTACTAGTTATATATATCTTTTTAAGTATACTAAAAACTAATTAAACGCTGCGAATAGTATTTACTTATAAAAATACGCCTTTTAATTATTATTACTTAGATACTTTTAGGTCCTCCTATAATAATACTCTCTGTTTATCCTCTTTATCTTTGTATTCTCCTCTTATTACTTTCTGTAGCCCTTATAATCTATCTTTCTATCCTTATAATTACTTTATTTATAATAATAAATACTTTAAAAGCTTAGTTATCAGATATCTTAATTATACTGTCAGTAAGATAATCTTTACTATTAATCTATTAGATCTTAAAGATCTCTCTTCTTTTATATAATTATTATAATATTATAATATTAATTATAAGATACTTCTCTTTAGTAGTATCTAACTTAATGAAGTATTTATAGAGAAAATAGAAGTTAGTATATATTACTATTAGTATTATTAGTATCTTAAAGTATTTAGTTACTTACCTGAAAGTAATAAATATTATATATTCTATATTAACTTCTGTAGTTATACTATAGACCTTAGATACTAATATACTATATATAACTCTCTTTAATTTAGTAGAGGAGAAGTAAATAATATTACCTCTAAGCTTAAAAGGATTATTATCTTTATTAATATCTTCTATCCCTAGGATAATAATGAATCTAAACTAAAATATTATATTATTATTATTAGTAAAAGATCTATTAATAAATATATATAGCTTTATTATCTTAATATTAGTAGGGATAAATATTAGGCTTCTTTTGGAATTATCTATTTACTATACTAAGTGTTTATTAAGTTTTTCGATATTCTCTATTATTAGGTTTTAGTGTTAGGCTGCAATAGAGAGGTTAAAATATACCTCCAGTTAGTATATAGAGGCTATATATACTCCTTATACTTATTATTTAATATATATTACCTTTACAGTTTTAGATATAGAATTCATAAATTTAATCTTCTTACTTTATTTCTTTTAGGTGAGAGTAATATTACTGTTATTCTTTAAGATAATTACATCTTTATTAAATATAAGGAGTTTATATTATATAAATATTAACTTCAGTTTAGCTGCAAATCCTACTTACTAAAGCTCCTCCTCTTCCTTATTATTAAACTTAGGTAAGTAGAGTCTGAAAGTATTATCTATTTATATATTTATAATACTAAAATATAAATTATTAAAGCTAGAGATTAAAAAATATAAGTTATATAATAAGGTCTCTATTTATAGTTAGCTCTTATAGTGACTAGAATATATTATATACTAATAAGTATCTAACTCTATAAGACTATATAATAATTAAACTATAATAATAATAATATCCTCTAAGTATAAGCTATATAGACTCACTAGTAGCTTCGCTAGTATAAAGTAATTTAGTATTATCTCTATCTATATATATACTTAAGTAATATCTTAGAGGTAAACTTCTATAGAAGTTACCTCTTTAAATATTACTAACAGTATTAATATTAAGTAATAGCTAATTTATTAGATTATTAGTAACTATATAAGAATATTAATCTTCCCCTAATTATTAAAACTCTTAATAACTAATTGTAACTTCTTATATAATATATTATTTATACTCTTAACCTTATTAATAAAATAGAAGCTGAAAATCCTTATATTACTATATTTCTAAATATTAAACTACTTAGGATAAAATATATCTTTTGCTAATAGAATCTCTCACTCTATAGTATATAATTTCTAAAATAATTTTCCTAATGTCTGAATAGAGCTATATTAGCGAAACTTAATAGTTTTAATAAATACTTTTATCTTTTTTATTATTTAATAGATATTATAATAAATATGAAGGGCTGGATCTGGGTTTGTTTAACTGGAAGGTGGCGTAAAATACTATTTATTTAGAATTAAAGAGTAAAAGAGAAGCTTTTATAGGTGCGTAGAAAAGTCTGTATATATAATACTATATAGGGCCCACTGGGGCCCCACTTAGGCGAGGGGGTTAGTTTTAGATACTTAGGTATAGTTCTGGCTGGATATCTAAGTATAGCCTATAATATTACCTTCCTCCTCTCCAGCTGCCGCCCAGCTGGAGGCTGTAGGCTGGGTCTCTATTATTATCTGTAATTAGCCTATATATTACCTTATACTACTCTAGGGCTACTGTATCTATAATAGTGTTAATAGGCTCCTACGTAAGGTTTATATATTCTTCCTATTTAATAAGAGCCTCTTATTAGTACCCTCTCTCCACCCAATATATCCTTACAGTAAGAATACTTTTAACTAGCTATTTAACCTCCCCATTATTATCTACTAGCAGTAGTAGCTAGCTATTAACTATAACCTGCTTAAGTAGTGAATTAATAGTAACTTTCTGGAGTAAATCTATATAGAACTATAAGTAAATAGACTTTAGGGTATCCAGCTTTATAATATACAGTAAGAGGATTTTCACTACTAAATATTTATAGTGTAGCTAGACTAGCTTTTAGCTTAACTTTAGTAATTTATAGTTAGATATATTTAACTATATTTTATTACTAACTTAGTATTAATCTACAGGAGACTAGATTCTGTTTACCTAAGCTTCTAACCTCTACTGAGTAGTAATTATCTCTATATAGATATATATTATTATTAACTATATTCTCTTAACTAGCTAGTAGGTTATAATCTTACTACTACTAAGTAGTTTTATATACTTTTTAGTAATTAGGATAACGTTAGTATAATATTTATAATTTATAAAGAAAGATATAGTTTCTATTATATTATATTACTAGTTATAGAGGGTTAACTATATAATAAGTAGTAGGTTATTTTAGTTATTTTAGGATTAGTAGGTAAATATCCTTAAAACTGTTTAGATCTCCTAGTTATATTATTCTATAATCCTATTAGTCTATAAGTAGTAATTAATACTTAATAGATATATAATACTTATTAACTTATAGAATTCCTTCTAGAAGTAACTTACTTAGTTAGATTCTCTATTATTTATAATAGAATATAGTATTCTATAGAATTTATAGTAGTAACTAAGGAACTACTAAGTATATACTTCTATCTCTATTATATTTATCTCCTTTAATATAGAAATTTTATCTAGTTAATTAATAGTAACCTAGAGGTAATAATTATTTTATCTTTTTATAGGGAGTAAGTTAGTAATAAAGTTTATTAATAAATTAGAATATAATTAGTTAAGTATTAGTAGAGGTTTTAGGAATCTTTTTTTAGTTTACTTTTAGATATAAATATTTCTATATATATTATAGTTATATATAAATTAGTAGATATTTTATAACTATCTAGATTAGTAGAATTATTAGCTTATAATTTTTAGTATACTATTATATTCTAGGTAGCCTGTAGGGGAGGAGTTATATAATTTCTATATTAGTTTAATTCTAAGTTTATTAAGGGGGTTATTACTTTGTTTACTATTTAGTATCTAAAGTTTCTCTCTGAAAGTAAGTTATTTTAATATATTAATAGTATATTTAGTAATCTGGATTTTAATATAGAGATTAGGGGGGAAGTTATATTCTCTCTACTAGACTACTATGAAGATCTATTAGTATAAAGAGTCTCTCTTAGTAGTATAATTCTATATTTCTTATAAGTCTAGTTTTCCTTTGAAAACCTAAGTACTAATAATACCTATATATTCTACCTGAGGCCCTATAGAGATAGTGGCGTCTGGAATAATCTATATTACCTATCTCTATTACTTCTTATTATCTTACTCTTTAGAGGTATTCTATTCTCTCTGGGAGAGAATATTAGAAGTTACTACCTAGGTGCCTAGTTAGTATTTAAGGTAAAAATTATATTAAGATAATTTTTCTACCTACTAGCTTTACCTCTCTGTAAGTTATTATTTCTTTATAAAGTATTTGAGGCTTTTATAGTTAGTGAGGATTTTAAACTTCCTAATACTTTATAGTTTTACTTCTATACTTATAAATATTTTAGTATTATAAGGAGTTTCTTATTATAGATTAGGTAATTAAATTCTGTGGGGGTTAAGTGTTAGGAGTGGAAGGCTACTAGATACTTCACTCCAGTCTTATTAGCTTAGGTTAATATACTTCCTAGAGTATATTCTAAATAATCTATCTCTATTATTATTAGAGTATTAAGGTTAAATATTTATAGGACTGGTTTTATAGTAAAAAGTTATTTTAGTGTAAGGAAGGTTTCCTGCTACTCTGGTCCTTAGTTGAAGGAAACTAATTTTTAAGTTAGGTGGTTTAAGAGCTCTATAATAGTATTATACTGAAGTATAAAGATCTTATAGTAGTTTATAAACCTAAGGAAACTATAGATATTTTTTAGTAAACTGGGGGGAAGTTAGTTAGTAATAGTTTCTAATTTCTCAGGATTATAAGAGAAGCTTTTTCTAGTTATTATAATATACTTAATATATTTAATTATAGTGACTAAGAATTTACATTTCTTAGGATCTAACTTAAGGTCTATATTAGTAAGGTAGCTAAATATCTAATAGATTTTCTCTTTATATTCCTTTTATAAGTTACTAATATAAATAAGGATATTATTAATATATATTATAATAAAATTATCTAGAAATTATTATAAGTAACTATTAATATACTATTAAAATATAGTGGGAGTATTAGTAAGTCTGAAGGGGTATATTATCTATTTAAAGAGATTATAATATATCTGAAATATTATTTTCTCCTAATTTACTTTATTAATTCTAATCTTATAGAATATAGTAATAATATTAAGTTTAGTATATTAGTAGGTAGTAGTAATTCTCTAGAGAATCTCTAATATAAAGAAGAGGGAGTAATAGTCCTTCTTTATAATTATGTTAAAAGCTCTGTAATTTACATAGAAGTATATTCCTTTATCTAGCTTTTTTATAAAAAAAACTAAAATACTAATAGAGATATTACTTACTTTAATAAATTTCTTATTAAGTAAATCCTCTAGAGTTTTCTTAAATATTAGAAGCTCCTCCTGTAATATACTATAGAGGGATCTTTATAGGAAATCTAGTTTCTATTCCTTATTATTAGGAATTAATAGGATATAGTAGTTTATTCCTAGTTAGCTGGGAGGTAGCTAGTATACTGAATCTAGATAGAAAAGATCTGGGAATTCCTTCAAGATATTTATAGGAATATAATCCCTTAGGTTTACCTCCACTTTTAGGACTAATACTTTCTTAATATCTACCAGACTAATAGATATAATTTAGTAGGAATTTAATATCTTATTAGTATACTGTATAGTATACTAACAGATAAATATAAATAAATTAGTATTAAGTAGTTAAGCTAACTGGATCTCCTTAAGCTATATTAGGTTATCTTAGTATTCTAAATATACTATTATACCGCTCTTCCTATATATTATCCATTAGGCTTCAATATTATAGATAATATAATTATTCTCTATCTATAACTACTTGAGATATAAGAGTAGCTATAGACCTTCTATAATATAGATATAGATCTTCTGTATATAACTACTAACTTCTAAAGTCAGGATAGTTACCTCCTAGGTGTCACTAGGTGACAGTCTAGTAGTATATCCCCTTATCTATCTCTTTAATTTATTAACTAATAGGAGGTAAAATTTCTTTATAAGAGAAATATTAATAATAATATAAATATTATAGCTTATATTAATAAGTATATTAATAGAGTAACCTCTATTAATTTTAGTCTGAATAGTAGCTAACTACTAGTTACTTATTTATTCTTTTTCTTATTATTTCCCCTATTTTGTTATTTCTACTTTAGTTAGCTCCAGAGCCTAACTTCACTCTAAAGTTACTTTTTTCCCAAATTCTCACTATTACTAGGCGGAGCAGTATTATCCTCCTAGTTATCCTCAGTATAATCTAGAGTAGCTATAGTTTTTATAACCTTTATATTAGTTTTCTTATACTTTCAGGCTCTATAGTTTCTATAGATATAGTTTTTCTTACTATACTTAAAGTATTAGTAGGTATCTTAGTAATCTCTAGAGCGTTCCTTAGAGGTAGAGGAGAAGCTATTAGAGTTCTAATATTATTATCACTTCTTAACCACTCTAGTTATTATAATATCACTCTCTATATTATAAGTAGCAGATCTCCAGTAGGGTAGCTAATAGTATACTAATACCCTCTTTATATATTTAAGTTTCTAAGCTATATCTTAAATTTTAGATAACTAAAATTTATACTCTATAGGAAAGTTAACTATAATAAGTAACTCCTTAAAATAGGGAAGTAAGGTAGCTTCTAGTAGGGAGATCTAGACTATATCTAGCTATATATACTCTCTAATATTAGCTAGAGTCTTTTTAAATTAAAATAGAAAAATAGTTAAATATTTATTTTCCTTCTATCTAAAACTTTATAGTTAGGTAATAATATAAAGTTAGCTATTAGGATCCAGATAAATTCTATCTAGATAACTTATAAAATTATTTAGATTATAAGAGTTCTCTAGCTTTCCTACTATATAGAAAGTTTTAACTACTTACTGAGGACTAAAGTCTAAGTAGGAGTAAATTAGATACTAATATTCTTAATCACTATTAAAGAAATAATAGTTAATCTTAAGTTTAGCTTTTATCTGTTAGACTTATACTTAATATTCCTTCTACTTATCTAAAAACTTTAGAAATAGAAAAAGAAGCTTCCTCTAGTAGTTAGCTACTAGTGGGAGTATAATAATATTATTAACCCTAAAGGTTATTATCCTAATAGATGTTATTCTGGAGGTTACTAGAGTATCCTAATATAAGCTAGAGATATCTATTATAATAACTACCTAGAGATTACTACTTACTATAATATCTTATTTTGCTAACTTATATGAAAGCTTATTAATCCTCTAGTAGAGAGAACTTAAAATGTACTATAATTACTACTGAAGTAGTTCACTTATAGAGTTACTACCTATAGGGGTATCCTGGGGGGCTTCAGTATCCTTTATTATTCTTTATATTAGTTACCTATTATATAGTATTATATCCTAGAAGTTACATTTAACTAGATTATATATTTAACTAGTAGGAAACTATATTCTACTCAGTATTATCTATATAGTAAATAAAACTAAGTTCTAAATATATAAAAAGCTGGACCTAAGCTTATTTAACCGGAAAGTGGCGTAAAATACTATTTATTTAGAACTAAGGAGTAAAAGAGAAGCTTTCACGAGTGCGTGGAAAAGTCTGCATATATGGTGCTATATGGGGCCCACCGGGGCCCCACCTGAGGGAGGGGGTTAGCTTTAGATGCCTAGGCACAGCTCTAGCCGGACATCCGGGCATAGCCCGTAACAGTAACTTATATTTCAAGATATTTAACTATTTAGTTATTTTTACTTTATACCTATAGTAGTATTGAAGCTTTTCACCCTATAAATAGTTCTAACTATATAATTTATCTAGTAATAGTATTTATACTAATATTAACTTATACCTATTTTGAATAATAATAAAACTACCTATTATTATAAAAGGTTATACCCTCAGTTATAATATTTAACCCTATAGTGAAGAAAGACCTTATAGTAATAACTTATAAAGTAAAAGCCTCAGTAATACCAAAACTTATTATATATATAAAGGGCTGGACCTAGGCTTATTTAGCTAGAAGGTGGCGTAAAATACTGTTTATTTAGAATTAAGAAGCAAAAGAGAAGTCTTTATAAATATCTGGAAAAGTCTGTATATATAGTATTATATAAAGCCTACCGAAGCTTCTCTTGGGCAAGGAGGTTAACTTTAGATACTTAGATATAACTTTAGCTGAATATCTCAATATAGCCTATAATATTATTCTTCTTTCCTCCAGCCGCTATCCAGCTGGAGACTATAGACTGAATTACTATTATTATTTATAATAAACTTATATATCTCCTTATATTATTCTAGTACCACTATATTTACTATAGTAGTAACTAGCTTCTATATTAAATTTACATATTCCTTCCACTTAATAAAAGCTTTTTTGTAGTATTCTCTTTTCACCTAATATATTTTTATAGTAAGAATATTTTTAATTGGCTATTTAGCTTCCCTATTATTATTTATTAATAGTAGTAGTTAGTTAATAGTAACTATTTATCTAGGTAGGAAATTCGCGGCAGCTTTCTAGAGAATATCTATATAGAACTATTGGTTGTTACAGGCTGGGCCCTATAAAAACTAGCTGCAGCTAGTGGAGTTATTCTGCCGCTACTAACTGCGGCAGACCTATTTTCTAGATATTCCGTAGTCTTTCTGACAACTCTTCTCCTTTAGCTTAAATTCTTTTAATTAAGGTATTTCTAGATTTAATTACGTGGGCTATATGCTTTATATATTAAAGCTTCAACTTTTCTATATACCTTATTACTAATTATACTATATAATAGAGATATATAATAAAAATAGCTTGGCTGTAAAGTATATTAGTATCTTTATAAATATAATAATATAATAAAACTAATAGCTTACTGCCTTAGTAGATAATATTATCTAATTATAAGCTTATCTAAATACTATATATATAAATATATCTAGAATAAGTATTAGAGTTACATTAAAGTTAACCTTAGTAACTAACCCTATTATATTTATATAATACTAACCTATACCTAATCCTAATAAATTCTTAGGAAACTATAGTAAATATCCAGCCTGGATATAACAGTTTCACAATAAGCTTACTACTAATAGTATATTTATTATTAATAGCTTAGAAGCCTGGTATCTTACTAACTTATACCTAAATATAAAGATTTACTTGATTATTATAGGCTTTTATTAAAGTGGTAACCCTAAGGATATATATAACCTATACAACTTCCTTTTATATCTAAATCAAATCTGTAATAATTCCAATATAGTAAATTAAGCTTTAATATAATTTCTAAATAAGCATATAAAAACCATAAATACTTTACTAGTTTTCTTCCTTATTTGAAAAAGCTTCTTACTAATATATATAGTATTCTATAGCTGTATATAGTTTAGATATGCTATCAATAAGCTCCTTTATTCCCAAAACTACATTATTACCTTATTAATATTAACATCAATACTAGTAGCTTTAAGAAATATATTAATAGTATCTAATATAAAGCAGAATAATCGGAAGATTATAAAATATTATATTCCATTTTAGGCTGCTAGTTAGTTGAAGTAAACTAGAAATATATTCTAAAGGTAAATAGTAATAGTAATGTAGCTATAATAAATGCTTTATAGACTATAAAAGCTAAAAGTACTTTCCCACAGAATACCTCTTGCCGCTAAAAGTATATAAATACTATAACTATTAAATCTAAAGATATATTACTAGAAATTACTCTAAAAAGTATATTTTCTATACTACTCAAGTAGCTATAAAACAAAACTATTTTGGTAAGAATAATAAAAGCTTAGTTTCTAATAGTCATATGGGAAAAAACTAACTTTAATTTAAAATTAGACTTCAAAATCTATTGAGAAGAAAAGAACCAATTAAAGATATTTTAAAGTTAAATAAAAAATAAGTAACCTATTTATATTATTAGAAATATCAATTAATAAAGAAAATATTACCTAAATGCTTTTAGATAGTAACTATAATATTTATATTATAGTTAGCTACTAGCTAATTTGCTAATTTTATTTACTATATATAAATAGAATATCTAGGAAGCTTAGAAGCTTTATAGATAAAATAGCTTATGTATTAATATAACGTATTATAGTATTTAATCTGAAGTTTAGTAACTATATCAAGAATGTCTATATTTAGAAAGTTAATAAATTGATTATTAATATCTTTTTAGGAAAGCTGTAGATAAAGTATAATGAATTAACTTATAATATTTAGGAGTAATATATTTACTATAGTAAGGATAGAACTTATATTCTTTTTATTAAATAGAAAGAAAGCCTTCTTATTCAAGAACTTTATATAGTTTGAATATTATTAATATCCTTATTTATAGTAATATACTGAAGAGCCTATAAGATTTAAAAGTATGTATATAATATATACTGTATATTAGTAGAGAGTATTAGAATTATTAATCTAGTAGATATTCAGAATGCCTTTTAGATAGACAAAAAGAGAAATAACCTAATAGTATTACTTTACTAAATACATAAGGAATTTAAGAATTTATTTAACTATAATAAGATATACCTTACACTATCTATTAACCTGGAGGTAAGTTATAAAATCCACCTTAAGAGGGAGAAGAATAGGTAAAAATAGCCTTTATTATAGAAACTACTTTATAATGTATTCTATAAGAAACTACTAGTTTTTAAGAAAATACTTTAATATCCTTTTAATAAGGAATTTATATAAGTAAGTAAGTTATATATAGAGATACTAATTATCTTTATAAAAAGACCTGGAGGTAATCTATATTTCTACTGTAACTATAAAGTCTTTAATATAATTATGAAAGAAAACTAATATTTCCTATTGCTAATATTAGAATCCCTCCAGTATATAATCTCTACTATATAGTATATAAAGCTGGATATTATTACTACTTTCTATAAAATTAAACTTATAAAGAAATGCCAGAAGAAAACTATCTTTTATATATAATATAGCTTTTTTAAGTAATGAATCAGTCTATTTAAACTTACTAAAGCTAAATTACCTTTTTATATTATGTTGATAATACTTTCTATAAGTTTCTTAATAACTCTATAACAGTATATTTAGATAACATTCTTATTATACTTTGGGGTTTTAATATAACTATAAGAAGAAGGTAAAGTAAATCCTAAAGGCCTTATCTGTAGCTAAACTTGATCTTAACCCAGCAAAATATATCTTCTCTATAAAATCTGTAAAATATATTAAGTTTATATTATGAGTAGGTAAGGATATTATTTATAACCTAGAGAGAATATAAATAATAGATAGATAACTTATATCTAAAACAGTTAAGATTATATAAAGCTTCCTGAAGTTTACTAACTATTACTATATATTTATAAATAACTATTTAGCTTTTATAGACCCCGTAATTATCTTAATTAGAAAGAGTATTATATTTTACTGAGGAACGAGGAAAGAAAGTATTCTTATTCTTCTTATGAATTCTTTTATAAATATTTTAATTTTATATTACTTTAATCTTCATTTTATAATGGTTAATAAGATAAACTATTTAGAATTTATATTTAGAGATATTCTATTATAGAAGAATATATAGAAATACTATAAGCTAGTTACCTTTTACTTATAAAAGCTTACCTTAATATAATATAACTATCTAATATATAATAAGAAGTTACTGATAGTTATACTATATCCAAATGTGTCGAATATAAAGCTAAGAAGCTATGATAAATTCCAAGTTTTAATAAACCATAAAAACCTTAAGCGTTTTATAAAAAAGAAGAAAGTTAATAAATATTAAAGCTAGTAGGTAGAATAGCTAAGCTAATATCATTTTAAGATTAAGTATCAATCTGGCTACTTAGCTACTATATTTAATTTACTTTTTAGATATAAGTAAAATATCCCTATCAGCTGGGAGAATAAGAGGAAGTAAGGAAAAATAAGTTAACTAATTTCCATATTAGCCTATCTTTAATAAGTATATATTTCTATTATTAGAAGAATATAGAAATAGTATACCTTCAGAATTCCACTATTGTAAATATTTAATAATAATATAAATCTTTAGAGATTTTAGAATATTGCTTTCCCTAAACATTAATAATATTCTAAAGTTTATAAGCTAATAGTAAAGGAAAAGCATATTTTTTCCTATTACTACTGAAATAAGAATCCAAATTACTAAGTATATTCTTAATATACTGGGATAACTAATATAAAGAAACTATATATAAATACTAAGTAATAAAAACTAAACGTATCCAGATAATATTCTTTAAATATATATAATGTAGAAGATTTTTAATTTCCCCTTAATAGAATACTTAGGAAGAAAGAATATATTTACAGTAGGATTCTATCAGTTTTACTAGTTAGATTTCTCTTAAAATATTAGACACTTTATATATGATTATAATACTTATAACGTTAGTATAATCTAGAGAAATACAAACCAAAAGTTATTAAAACTATTATTTATACCAGAAAGAATCTAAAGTAACTTTATAATACACTTTATTACTAACCTTTCTAAATTAATTCAAAATAATATCTATTTTATATAGGTAATTATTAATTAACTTGGTAAATTAGTAATACTTAAGCTAATAATATTAATAGAAATAGAAGAGTATATAAAATAGTTTCCAAACTGCCACTTTTAATTCTATAGAATTCCATAAATAATTATTAGGAATTATAATAGTAACTGGATAAGCTAATTTTAAAGGAAATCCTGTATTCTTACTGATATCAAATAATATCTCAATATTATATATTACCCTCACATTAATAAGCCTACCAAATAGTTTTACTAAAAGATTAAAGTATATCTCTATATATTAGTTAGCTATATATACAATAACTGGAAAACCTATCTTTCTATAATATAACTAAGCTTTAATAACTATATGGTACTAGTAATATATATTAGTTTATTTTTCTTAAAGTAAAGTTGTTATATAAATTCTATCTGAATATATATTATAGAGAATAATACAGAATATCTGCGAAAATAAAATACTAATATCCTAGTTAATAAGTTAGTAAATATAATATAAATTATATAAGTAGCTTTAGTATTCACACAGTAAAAAACCGAAAACTCCATAAATAACCGGCGGAAGGCTAAAAAGAAGGTTAAAAAGGAAAATAAAATATAGTTTTATATAGTAAACTACTAACTATCATATTCTTATAAAATGTTAAACTAATTACACTGTAAATATAAGATACTTAAAGTAATTATACCTATAGTAATTAAGTTAAGTATTCCTGGAAATATTTACTCCAAATTTTTATTAATATTCTATATATAACTATAAAATATTTATTTAGTTAGTTAGTTAATATAGAATTACTAACCTTCCCTATTATAGAATAATAGAGAAGGTAATAAGTGGAAAGTTAAGAAGATATATATAATATACTGGAGGTAAGTTAATTAAGCTTACTACAGAAAAACATACGTTAAATAGATAGGTTATATATAATCTATATGGAAGCTACTATATTTATTAGAGGATACTGTAGTACTAAATATTAATAAAAAGTACTATAGGTTAATTAAAAACTATAATAAAGATTTAATATATATCTAAATTTACCTTTTATAATAAACCTAATACCAAAATACTATAAATAGTAGTTATATATTAATAAAAGTTAGTATAGGGAAATGTAATATTATATCCAAAAGCTAAGAAAGGTATTTTAAATTCTGGAGGATATAAGAGTAATATGATAGTAGTAGTAAAGATATATAGGTAAATAAATAAGAAACTAAAATTAAAGAAAGAATTCTCTAGATATAAAGCCTAGAAGGTATTTCTTTTAATATATAGGTAAAGTAGTAGTTAGTAACCTATATATTAATTAAATAACTGGATTGAAGTAATATAAATAAGATACTTATATAAATCTAAAGCTCCAAAAGGAAGTAATACTACTTAGAGAAAGTAGCAGCCTCCTTATAAGTAAGAAAGATAGAAAGACTTTCAATGTAGAATATTAGGTAGATAGAAAATAGCAAGATAATAATTATATCAGAATAATAATCTTTAGCCTTATAGTAGCTAATAAAGTAAAACTTAGTAGTAATATTTTGGTTCTTAGTTTACTTTATAGTAGCTATATAGAGTGTAATATAAATCTCTCTAAGAATAGTTACCTAATAAATATTAGGGATATATAGAAAATAGCTATATAATAGCTTATATAGTAACCTTAAATATTAAAGTTATGCTTAGCCTTAAAGTTAATATAGATACTAATAAATATATATCAGGCAGTAGTAGGAATTTTATTTATCTATATTTAATATTAAAATAAAATATAAAGATATATAGAGAGGTAACATAAATACTAACCTTATTATAGTGAAAGTTAAGCTTAAGGTTGATATAATATAAGCAGTATATAGTTTTAGTAACTAAATATTTAAGGTTAGCGAGAAATAATAGTTAAGCTGTAATATTAATATATACTAAGAATAGTATAGTAAATATTAATATTCTTATTTCTCATAGAAATATTACTACTAGTAACTATAATCATATAGATAAGGTAGGGAAAATTACGGAAAACTTCCACTATAAAAGTAATAAAGAAGAAATAAATAGTAGAGACAGTATAAATATACTTAGTATAAAGTTATAGTCTTATTAGTAATAATAATCTTAATAAGTTCGAAAGAAAGGTTTATAGTAAGGGGGAAAGTTACAGTATAGTTAGAAAATATAGACTTCTTCTCCTTATTCTTGTTATTATTATTATTCTAGTTTATAGTAGTGGGGAAATAGGTGAATAATATAAACTTAGCGGTAGAAAGGCAGATAGATAATAAAAAACTAGCGGTAGGAAAATAAGTAGATAATATAAGGAGAATAAGCTTCTTAAGAAGAGTAGTATTATTAGCTATATTAGTATTCAGGTTATAAAATACCTTCTTAACTTTAGTGTCAAGCTGCTTAATAGAGGGAGGCTATTAAGTATTAGAAATAGATAAGAAGATATTAAGAAATAAATTATAACTTACTATTATAGTTATAAAGATACTATTACTTATTTCTATAATAAGATGCTATTAGTAAGGTAATATTATAAGGAATATGTTGTATGTAATTAGGGGGTAAAATCTGGTGTGTATTGTGTGTAACTAAACGTGGCTACATATATTGCGTGAGGCTCTATTTTGACTGGATTAAGTGGGGTGAGGCTTATAGAGACGCCACGAGTGCCTGAGGCTTGAATAGTGTAAACTCTACTACTTAAATACGTTATTTCTGACATACCCTCTAGCCTTAAAGACTATACCTATAGGCTAGCTTTTTTGAATAATACTAGTTTAAATACTCTATTTATATCTTGTGAGAGACTCCTTTTATAGTCTTATTACTTTCATTAAACCTCTACTCTTATAGCAGGAAGAGTAGTGTTATTTATAGGCTATTTAGATGTTTTTTATTATTTAGACTAAGGATACCTTCTGGTGCCTTAGGTATTTTAGGTGTCTCTAAGCTTTTTTTTAACTATATTATAGTTAGAGTTAGAATCTATAAGTTCTAACTAGTAGTTAAGAGTTTTATTAAGGTTTTTAAATATTAGTATAGGTAGCTTCTCTTAAAGTTCCTCCTCTTACTATATTTTTAAGTAGTTTAACTAGTCTGTTATATTAATCTAAGTAATAAAAGTATTAAATTAGTAGCTTTAGAGAGGTTTTATGAGGCTGTTAGCTATAAGGTCTCTTAAGGATATATACTTAACTTTAAAGTGTCCTTACTAAGTTTCTTACTGTAGCTAGTAGTTATAAATATTAATATACTATAGTTTTATATATAGCTATACTATTTTAGTGGTTATAAAGTATATTATTTACTAGTTATTATACTAGATTCAGACTACTAGATAAAGCTTATATATTTTACTTCTACTGAAAGTATTTATTATAAGGTTTACGTAAAGTATAGTAATAAGGTAGCTAGTAAAAATAGTTTCTTATACTGCTTATAATAATATTAAAAATTCTACTTTAGTTATTAAGGTAGTTATAGTATCTTATTTATTAGTTTACTATATTATAAGGCTACTGAAGAAGTATATAGTATAGATTTGAAAGCTTTTTTGATTCTTATTATTATCTGTAAAGTTGGTATTTATAGTGATAATAAGACTATCCTATAGATTACGAGATTTATAGCTAAACTTAAGGTAGAGGTTCTTAGTTTTACTAAAATATTATATTATTTACTTAGTCTTAACTTAGTAGTTATCTTTAGGATTCTGGTTGAAATAGGATAATTAGCTAGCTATATAGGTAATATCTAGTTTTATTATAACTATAATGTAATCAATAAAGTTAATATTTTGTTAGTAATATTTAATTTCTATATAGGAGGCTTAATTATACTGTAGGAGGAGGTTTTTAGGTTTAAGGAGAATATTAAACTATTTAATATACTGTGTTATTTTATAAGATACTTAAGGAGTTTTTTAATTTAAATTACTTAAGAAAGTTATAGCTATTATATTATTTAATTTTAAATAATTTTAATAATGAGGAACTACTATAAGTTTGTATCTCTCTTAAGATAATATGTTTTTTAGAGATCTACTAATAGTCTGAGTATTTTAGATATTTCTTCTGAGGGGAAAGAAAGTATATAGTTATTAATATAGAAGAAGAAAATAATATACTTTTTAAGTTAGTAATATAGCTTTCCTGTAGTAAGCTTAAAACTAAAGTATTTAAAGTCTACCTCTAGATAATACTACTAGAAGAGAGGAGATTTTTAAAAATTATAAAGTATTTTATTTAGATAGTAGATTTTTCTAAGTTTTTAATAACTGGGTGGTATTTCTATATAGACTACCTTATTAAGTGTTATTTAAATAGAAATATTAATTATATTATACTAAAGTAGCTTGAAATTAAAGTAGTTAGTAATTACTATAAGAGTTTAAAAAAATATACTTACTAGAGTAGCTCTATAGGCTTTATAGTTATTTTATAGTTCTTAGTCTCGATAAATAATAAGCTTAACCTTGATTTTAAGGAGGTATTTATACTTATTAAGTTTATAAAAATAAATTTAGTAGTAACTTAGAATTTTTAAGCTTCTTATAAGAGTTTTACTAATCTAACTTTAGGAGTATGATTTAATATAATTTTTAAGATAAGTCTTTTTAGTTACTATTATAATTTTAGTATATAGATAAGTAAGTAATACTGAGTAAAATATAGATAATAGTAATAACTTCTATTATAAAACATCTAGAGTAGAAGTTTCTACTTTCCTATATTTTAAGTATTTTCTATTATTTAATTTACTCTATAGCTAAAGTTTATCTTTTAGACTTATAATAACCTTTTAGAGTTTTCGTAAAGTTTAACTTTTAGAAATTCCCTCTAGTTAATAATTTATATAATTCTATAGTTATAGGTGGAAATATCTAGAAATATCTTAAAATAACTAAAAGATACTAGCTAAAAAGGTAGCTTTAAATAAAAACCTTGTGGCTACTCTAGTATAATATCTTATTTATCTCTTATATTTAACTCTCTCTAGAGGTATCTAATCTCCTTACCCCCTTATAGTCTTATCTATGTAAATAAAATTATAGAAGAATATAATAAGTAACTCTAGAGAGATTAATAATATAAACTTTATAGTTTTATATAGAGCCTCAGAGAGCTTAGAGTTAGCTATAGTATAAATATAAGATTTTAAGCTTTCATAGCTACTCCTTATATTTTTAGTATAGATAACTTTATTAGGTTTTTTACTTAAGTTTAAGTAAGTATTTAAGCTGGTTTTATATAGCTTTACTGTAGCTAATTACTCTTATAACTAATAAGAGACTTTATTAAGGTTAGATTTCTTAAAATTATCTTATAGAGAAGCTAAATTACTATTAAAAAAATTATTTTATTAAAAGAGATATTATAAGTTATAATAACCTCATTTTATAAAGAATTCTATATTTGAAACTAATTAGTTGAAGTATAGCTAACTAAAAAGCTAATAAAAATATACTCCTTAAGGTAGGTAAGGTAGTTATACTTAAGTTTTATATCTATAGTAAGAATAAAATACTTACAGCTATATACGTAAAGGTAGGTTAAATCTAGCTTTATAGTATTATCTTTTTAAGTAACTTTGTGAAGTCTTTAGTATAGTTTTTACCAGTCTAAAAAGCTTATTAGTATATAGTTATAGAGAAATACTGCTACTTGTAAAGTTTCAGGCTAGAGATTATAAGGTAATTTGCTTCCTTTCCTTATAGTTTTTATATAAGTTTTAATAATAGTTCTAATATACTTTACTTTACTTTTTTAACTTTATATATATAATGTAGATAGTTTAAAGTGAATATTTTAAGTAGTTAGGATAGTTTTTAGTCTCTTATATTTAGGAATCTTATTATTATATTTAAAGACTTTAATATTAATATTATATTAGCATTTAAGGAGTAAGATAAAGTTATTAAATACTATAATTATAATAGCTTTAGTATAATCTATAAGATAGAAGTTCTATAAGTAATTAGTAGCTCTATCTATAAATATTAAGGAAGAAATGTAATTACTATAGCTTTAATAATAAGAGTGAAAGTTAAATATAATATACTCTCTAGAGGTAGTATATAAGATATTCTTACGTTCCATATAGTAAATAATCTATTTTACCTTACTAATACTATAGGTTTTATATACCCCCCAGGTAAGCTAATATTTATTATATTTTAAGTGACCGTTAGTAATATAAATACTGTATACAGCTGAGATAAAGTAGTTAAGAGGCTCTCTCTTAGAGTATTTTAGATACTAATACTAAAGTTATTTATTATTTTTTAGAGGTTTTTAAATAGTCTCTATAATATATCTCTAATAGTAATAGTATTTAAAAGAGAGCTTATACTATACTAACTATACTACTGGAATATTTAACCTTTTATAAAATATATAGTATTTAAGGATTTATTAGCTATATTAAATATTAATAGCTGTAATCTCTTAGTAGTTACTCCTCTGTAGTTAAAAGGGGTAATTTAGCTTAGTATTTTACTAGTAACCTTATTTTTATAACTACTGAAAAAAGATAAAGTTTATAGCTAGAGAGATATAGAGAGTAATATTATAGAGATATAGTTTAGTTTCCTTACTTTCTGAAATTATAATATAGATTTTAGTATCTTTATAGTTCTTAATAAGTACTAACTTAATATTATATTAAATATAACCTCTAGAGGAAGCTTCTTAGAGAGTTATAAAATACTTAATATTTTGAAAAATATAAACTAAAGTATCTAAATTGAGGATAAATAAGTTTTAGAGAGAATATTACTGAGGTTTCTCTATATAGTAAATTTACTATATAGTATTATAGTTACTTTAGCTAGAGAGCTACCTATATAGTTACTATTATCTGAAACTTTAGACTCTCTTTAAAAAGTCTGGATTTAAAGTAATTTATTATTTAATTCTCTTCCTAATTATAGTATTAAATATCTAACTTTTATATATAAATAATAAGTATATATAATAATAGTGTGAGAGTAAGTAATATTTATTATATTTAAGAGAATATAAAAGTCTATCTAAATTATTAAAATATTTCTTATTACTTTAAGAATTTAAGTTACTATCTGTAGCTTCTAAGGTAATATTAAATACTTTATAGCTAATTTTACCTTAATAGAAGGTTTCAGGAAGCTACTATATAGTTTCTAAAATAGCTAATATAACTGTATTTAATAATATTATATTTAATTAACTATAGACTATTAGTATATAGCTTTAAATATATAATTTAATTAGTAAGTAAATTAGTAAGAATATAAAGTTATTAACTTAAAATACCTCTATAATAGAGGGAGTATAGCTAACTATTTAAGTTTTATATATAATATCTTACTACTTCTGAAACTATATTTTAGTTAATAATTATATAGTGAAATATTTAATCTTAGGGAATCAGAGTATATTATAGTATATAGTAGCTACTTACTAGAGATAGAGGTTATTTATAATACTAAAGTAATTATCAAGGTTTATTAACTATATAGTAAGATCTTCCTCTATATTATAATATTAGTAGTTAAGTATATTATTAATATATTTATAGATCAAAGATAATATATAGATTTAGTTTAACTACTTATATTTATATTCTTAAATCCTTATATTATAGAGGTTATAGATAGCTATATAGGTTTTCAGGCCTTTCTCTATAAAGTTTATAATATTCTAAGTGTGAATCTATTTAGAGGCTTTAAGTAGAAGTTAGAACTCCTTAGAGTAAGTTTACTTTATAGGGGTAGATCTATTAAGAATATTAGAGGGGATAAAGGTCTCTAGAGTGTTTATTTTAGGTATTACTATAGGTATTTTATTTTTTTTCACCTTAGGAAAGTTATATATAAGAAGCTCTCGAGAAGTTACTAAGTAGAGGTTTTTTTAAGTGTCCACTTTGAGGTTAAGGTAATTCTATAGATTATAAGCTTTAGCCTCTATCTTAAAGACGTTATACTAAGTAATTGACTAGTAAGTTTCCTTAAGTATTAAAATAGAGATATTTTTAGTAGATATCTTAGTATTTAAGATATATAAAGTTATTATAATATATACTTTTAGCCTGATAGCTTTTTAGTATTATGAGACTCTTAATTATTATATATAATTAGGGGGTAGAATCTAGTGTGTATTGTGTGTAACTAAATGTAGCTATATATACTGCGTGAGGCTCTATTTTAACTAGGTTAAGTGGGGCGAGGCTTGTGGAGACGCCACGAGTGCCTGAGGCTCGAATAGTGTAAACTCTGCCGCTCGAACGCGTTATTTCTGACAGAATAATACTAATTATAAAGAAACAGTATTACTAAAAAAGTATAAATACTTTAACTGTAAGGTATTGATATTATATTAGAGGGAATAATAAAGGTAGTTAGTAAAGTAATATATAATATTTTAATAATAATTATAGATGAAGAAAAAGAGGGTATAAATTAATGAAAGCTACAGTAAGAATTATATTATAATGTATAGGTATCTATATAATATTAACTAATTATAGCTAATAAAATAACTACATTATAGTTATAGCTTTCTAATTACCTAGCTGGAGGGAAGGTATATATTATAAACTAAACTCTATAAGAACTAGCTACAGCTAGTGGAGTTATTCTACCACTACAGACTGCAGTAAACCTATTTTATAGGTATTCTATAGCCCCTCTGAAAACTCTTCTCCTTTAGCTTAGATTCTTTCAATTAAGATATCCCTATATTTAATCATACAGACTACGGCCTTCATATAGGTAAATAGACTCTAGTTTATCTAACTTAATAATATATAATAATAAGATCTTTACTATTATAACTAAGCTAGCTTCCAGCTTAGCTTTAGGAACTTATAATTAAAGATATTTGACTATATCTTATTACCAACCTAATATTATTCTATAGGGAACTGGGTTTTATTTACCTAAGCCTCTAATCTCCACTGGGTAGCTGCGATTTTAATATAACTATATATTATTACTAAATATATTCCATTAAGTAGCTAGTATATAGTATTTATCCTGCTACTGAATACTAATACTACTTTTTTAGCTACTGGAATAAGGTTAATATAATATTTATAATTTATAGAGAAAAATATAGTTTTGATTATATTATACTGCTAATTATAGGAGGCTAGCTATATGATGAGTGGCAGACTATTCTAGTTATTTTAAAACTATTATATAAATATCCTTAGAATTATCTAAATCTTCTAATTATATTATTTTATAGGTTTATTAGTTTATAGATAGTAACTAATACTTAATAAATATATAATATCTATAAGCTTATAGAACATCTTCTAAAAGTAACTTACTTAGTGAGATTCTCTATTACTTATAATAAAGTATAGTATTTTTTAAAGGTTTTAGTAGTAATTAAGAAACAACTAGATATATACTTCCACCTTTATTATATTTATTTTCTTTAGTGTGAAAATCTTATCTAGTTAGTTTATAGTAATCTAGAGGTCGTAGCTACTTTGGTTTTGTATGGGAAATAAATTAGTAATAAGGTTTATTACTAAATTAAGATAGAACCAATTGGATAATAGTTGGAATTTCAGAAATTCCTTCTAAGCTTACCTTTATATACAAATACCTCCATATATATTACAGTTATATATAAATTAGTAGATATTATATTACTATTTAGACTAAAGGACTTGATAACTTATAATCTTCAGTATATTATTATACTCCAGCTAGCCTATAGTGAAGGAATTATATAACTTCTATACTAATTTAATTTTAAGTCTATTAGGGGAACTATTACTATTCTTACTATCTAGTGTCTAAAGTTTCTCTATAAAGATAGGTTATCTTAATATATTAATAATATATTTAGTAATCTGAATTTGAATATGAAGATTGGGGAAAAAACTATATTATGTCTACTTAATTACTATAAAAACCTCTTAGTATAAGAAGTTTCTTTTAGTAATCTAATTCTATTCTTTTTGGAGATTTAGGCTTTCCTTAAAAGCTTAGCTACCGGTAATATTTATATATTCTACCTGAAGCTTTATAGAAATAATAGTATTTAAGATACTTATATCATTTATTCTTTTTACCTCTTATTACTTTAACTTTTGGGGGTATTTTATTTTCTTCTGGAGAGAATATTAAAAGCTACTATCTGGATATCTTATTATATTATTAAGGTAAAAGTTATATTTAGTTACTTTTACTTTATTTGTATAGTGATATCTAAGCTCTTCACCCTATATATAATTCTAACTGTATGTTATACCTTAGAATAATATTTATACTAATGCCAGCTTACAACTAGTTTAAATAGTAATATAATTACCTATTATTATAGATAATTATACTTCTAGTTATAATATTTAACCCTATAGTAGAGAAAGACCTTATAATAATAATCTATATAGTAAAAGCCTCAGTAAGGCTAAAACTTAATATATATAGCTGAAAATAACTACTAAGGTTATAGAATTAAGGATCTTTATAAACCTCTTGAAGGTAAAATAAAATAGAAGGCTGAAAGCTAAGTATTCTATAATCTATTACTTTTCTATATTTTTTCTAATAAAACTGAAATTCCCCTTAAATTTATATAGCTATCTGTAACTAGGGAAATATAATAGTAGAAACTATATCTTCTATTATAACCTCTATAACTGGGGATATTAAATTTTTTTAGAGAATTTAAATAATATTATAAATACTAATATTAATAGGTAGACTCTAGAAACTCAGAAGAAAATTATCCAGTTATTCTATAATGTATTAAATCAAGCTAATAATTTCGGAAACTAGTTATTAATTAAATAGTATCCTAATATTCATATACTATATTAATTACTAGATATCTTAAAATATTATAATATTATAATTCATAAAGTTGTAGATACTATATAGTTATATTAAATATAGTTATATTTATATTATTATAACTGGTCTCCGAAATTGTTAGCTTAGCGTAGCAGATTGTGGGATAGCTGGACGATTTTCTTCTAAATATCTGGAGTCTACCTATTAATATTAGTACTTATAATATTACTTAAGCCCTTTAGGAGATATTAATACCCCCTGTTATAGAGGTTATAAACGAATATTTAGAACCTACTATTATATTACTTTAGTTGCGAATAGCTATATAGATTTGAGGGGATTTCTGGTTCTATTATAAAGATATAGATACAGAAAAGTAATAAATTATAGAACACTTAGTTTTCGCAGGCTTTTTATTTTATCCTATTTTTAAGAAGTTTATAAAAGTTCTTAACTCTATAACCTTAGTAGTTACTTTCAGCTATATATATTAAGCTCTAGGCTCACTAAAGCTCTTACTAATTATTACTATAAGGTCTTCCTCTACTATAAGGTTAAATATTATAACTGAGGATATAATTATTTATAATAATAGGTAATTTTATTACTATTTAAACTAGTTGTAAGCTAGTATTAGTATGAATACTATTACCAGGTAAGTTTTATAGTTAGAACTATATATAGGGTAAAGAGCTTAGATACTACTATAGGTATAGAGCAAAAGTAACTAAATAACTAAATATTTATATTATTATTATTTATATATTAGCTGCATTTAACTAAAGTATTAAGATTATTTACTAATAAAGGCAGGCTAAACTCCGCTATATTTATATAGAGATTATACGTTAGCTTATATTAATAGCAGAAAACTTTCATTTTAGTAACAGAAAACTTTCATTTTAGTAGCAGAAAGCTTTCATATTAGAGGCGTAAAACTTTATCTAGAGGCTAAAGATATTAAGGTTACAGATATTAAGATTATAATAAGTACTTAAATAAAGTAGCTATAGTTAGTAGTAATTAAATTTCCTAGGATATTCAAATTATATATAGCATAAGGGTGTAAGAGCGTAAGGTTAATAATATAGAAGAAGTTATTAGTTATCTATTATCTATAAAAGAGTTAATATATAGTAGGTATATTAGCTACTATAACTGCAAGGAGTTTAAGCCTAAATTAACTTAGGGCCGGCTGCAGCAGTTAGCGGGGGGTGGAAAGGCTAAAGTTATACTTTAGGAGGCAGTATATCCACTAATAGGTATAATAGAAAGTAAGCTATCGGCCTCTCCCAAAGTAAAAGCTATATTTAAATAACTTCTATATTTATTAACTTACCTCTCTATAAGTTATTAGTTTTTAATAAAATACTTAAGATTCCCATAGTTAGTAAGAATCTTAAATCTTCTAGTACTTTATAACTTCACCCTCTATATCTATTAATAACTGAATATTACAAAAAGTATCTTATTATAGAATAGCTAGTTAAACTGTATAGGAATTAAGTATTAGAAATAGAAGGTTATTAAAAACCTTATTTTAGTTTTGTTATTTTAGGTTAATATACCTCATAGGGTAAATCTAGAAACATTAGTTTCTATTATTATTATAATATTACAATTGAACTTGTGTAACATTAGTTTTATAGTAAAGAGATATCTTAATATAAAACGAAGTTCTACTATTTTAGTTTTCAGTTAGATAAAATATAGTTTTCAATTAGATAGTTTAAAGATTTTATAATAATATTATACTGTAATATAAAGATCTTATAGTAATTTGCAAATTTAAGAAAACTATAGATATACTTTAGTAAGCTGGGGGAAACTTAGTTGATAATATCTTTTAATTTCTCTGGATTATAAAAGAGATTCTTTCTAGCTAATATAATACATTTAATATACTTAACTATTAAAAAAGAGAATTTATATTTCTTAGGATTTAAGCTCAAAATTCTATTAGTAATATAGCTAAATATCTGGTAGATCTTTTTCTTATATTTCTTCTATATATTATTAATATAAATAAAGATATTATTAGTTTATCCGTCAGAGGTAAAATCGCACGCTGCACGTAACGTCTTACTATACGGATGCAAACTATTCTAGTAATTCGTTGTTATTATTCCTAGGTTACGTAGCTGGAGGCTATATATATAGAAGTGGCTATATAGCTATATAGCTACGTAACTACACTAGCTACGTAGCCTGTATAGCTATATAGGCCGACTATTTACCTAATATAGCTATAATGTAGTAAGCTATAAGGTAGTCTAGGTACTTATAACAGTTAAACTAAATAGTGAAACTGACACTAGTAACTTTTCTTTATACTATAGTAATATCGTCTAAATATAAAAAGAAGCCTAAATAGCTAACTACTAAAAACTATATTTTTCGATATTCTCTTTTTACTACTGAATCTATTACCTATCTATCTCTCTATATAATTATAATAGTTATATTAATTACTGAGATCTCTTTAAGTAAATATCGGAGATTAGAGAGGTATAGAGCTCTATTTAAAACTTAAGACTATATAGCTATATAGCTATATAGCTATACAGCTATACAGCTATAGAGGCTATAATAACTATATAGCTATATAGTTATATAGTTATATAGACTAAGCAGCTATATAGCTATAAAGCTGTAAGACTATAAGGCCACAAAGCCACAAGACTATAAGGAGGTTATTACCTCGAGAGGTGAGTAATATTATATACTTTCTAGCAGTCTCTGAGATTATTACTTTTAGAGGCTGTAGGAGAGGATTCTTATTATATAGCCCTCTTAGAACTGTGAGGACTATAGGAGAGAGCTATTATTATATAGCTCTCTTAGAGCTATAATAGCTGTAAAAGAAAGCTATTATCTAAACTATATATATAGGGGGAAGTATTAAGAGATCTCGAGAGGTTATAAAGTTATATAGCTATAAGGCTATAAGGTTTATAGTATTACCTTAAGAAAGTAATAATATTATATACCCCTTAAGTATATTTACTGAATATACTCTAGTTAGTAATAGAGAATATAATAATAATTAACTTCTCTATAACTTTATAGAGTGAATATTAATATATAATTTAGAGATATTTATTAACTTAAACAATATCTAGAGGAAACTAGAGATACTATAAACTCTAGTATCTAAATAGTAAGAATTATAAGACTTAAAAATTATTATTATATTTACTAAATATACTTCTATTAGTAGTATTAAGAGTATAATAATAATTAACTTCTCTATAACTTTAGGAAGTATCTTAACTTAGCTAAAGTTAGATTTTTAAGCTTTCTAATAGTAACTTTCTTAAGGAGATTAATATATAATTCAGAAATATTTGTTAACCTAAAAAGTATCTAAATAATTAATAATTATAATCTTTTACTTTATATAGACCTCAGGTATAAAGTTTCGCAATTATTTCTTCTAATATAGTATCTTGCTGATCTGTAGTATAGTAGTGACAGTTAGGTTAACTACTAATTAGTGTTAGTTTATCCGTTAGAGGTAAAATTATATGCTGTATATAGCCTCTTACTGTATGGATGTAAACTATTCTAGTAATTTGTTATTATTATTCCTAGGTTATATAGCTGGAGGCTATATATATAGAAGGGACTATATAGCTATATAGCTATGTAACCACACTAGCTATATAGCCTATATAGCTATATAGGCTAACTATTTACCTGACGTAGCTATAGCGTAGTAAGCTATAAGGTAGCCCAGTTACCTATAATAGTTGAACTGAATAGTTAAACTCACAGATATACTCCTTTAGTTACGCATAGCTATATAGATTTCGAGGGGGTTTTGATTTTATTGTGAAGATACGGAAGAGTAATAGATTATAGAACGCTTAGCTTTTATAAGCTTTTTATTTTATTCTATCTTTGAGAAGTTTATAAAGATTCTTAATTTTATAACCTTAGTAGTTACTTTTAGTTATATATATTAAGCTTTAACCTTACTAAAACCTTTACTATAAAGATTATTACTATAAGGTTTTCCTCTACTATAAGGTTAAATATTATAACTAGAGGTATAATGATCTATAATAATAGGTAATTTTATTACTATTTAACCTACCTATAAGCTAGTATTAGTATAAATACTATTACTAGGTATATTATATAGTTAGAACTATATATAGGGTGAAGAGCTTGGATACTACTACTAGTATAAAGTAAAAGTAACTAAATAAATAAAGATATTATTCATATATGTTATATTAAAGATATTTAGAAGTTATTATAGGTAGCTGTTAATATATTTTTAAAATATAATAAAGATATTAGTAAGTTTAAAGAGATATACTATTTATTCCAAAAGAGAATAGTATTTCTAAAAAACCTTTTTCTTCTAATTTACTTTATTAACTTTCATATTAAAAAATATAATAATAATGTGAAACTTAATATATTAAAAAACTATAATAATTCTCTAAAGAGTTTCTAATATAAGAGGAAGAAGGTAATAATTATTCTTTATAATAATATTAAGAGCTTTATCATTTATATAGAGGTATATTTCTCCATCTAACTTCCTTATAAAGAAAACTAAAGTATAAGTAAAAAAGCCACTTATTTCAATACATCTTTTATTAAGTAAGCTTTCCAGAATGTTCTTAAATACCAGAGGTTATAATATAATATATTATAGAGAAATTTCTATAAAACGTTAGGGTTTTATTTCTTATTATTAGAAATTCGTGAAATATAATAATTTATCTCTAGTTAGCTGAAAAGTAGCTAATATATTAAGTTTAGATATGAGGAATCTGGAAGTTTCTTTAAGATATTTGCAGAAATCCAATTTCTTAGGTTTACCTTTATCTTTAAAGTTAATATTTTCTTAATAACCACCAGATTAATAGATATAATCTAGTAGAAAGTTAGTATGTTACTAATATATTATATAGTATACTAATAGATAAATATAAATAAATTGATATTAAGTAGATAGATTAATTAGATTTCCTTTAGTTATATTAGCTTATTTTAATATTCTAGGTACACCATTATATTATTCTCTCTATAGGCTATCCATTAGATTCCAGTATGATAAATAATACAGTTATGTTTTACTTATAGTTACCTAAAGTAGAAAAGTAACTAGAGCTTTTCTTTTATATAGATATGAATCTCTTATATATAGCTACTAACGGTAAACATTGAAATACCTACCCCTTGGATATTATACATAATAGCTTAGTAATATATTTCCTTATTTATCCTTTTAATACATTAATTACTGGAAGGTAAAGTTTCTTTATAAGAAAAGTATTCATAATAATATGAATATTATAATTTATATTCATAACTATATTAATAAAGTAATCTTCATTATTTCTAGTTAAAATAGTAGCTAAGTATTAGTTACTTATCTATTTTCTTTTCTATTATTCTCCCCATTTTATTACTTTCACCTCTATTAGCTTCAGAATTTAACTTTACTTTAAAGTTACTATTTCCTTAATTCTTACTATTACTAGGTGAAATAAAATTATTCCCTTAGTCACTCTTAATATACTCTGAAGTAGCTATAATCTTTATAATCTTTATATTAACTTTTCTATATTCTTGTATTATATAGTGTCTGTAAATATAGCTTCCCTTACTATATTTATAATATTAGTGGATATTCGAATAACTCGTAAAGTATTTCTTAGAGGTAAATAAGAAGTTACGAAAGTTTTAATATTCTTATTACTTCTTAATTACTTTAGGTATTATAATATTATTCTCTATATTATAAATAGTAGGTTTCTAGTAAGGTAGCTAATAGTAAACTAATATTCCTTTTGAATACTTAGGCTTCTAAGTTATATTTTAAATTATAGATCGTTAAAAGTTATACTTTATAGAAAGATTAACTATAATAGGTAGTTTCTTAAAATAGGGAAATAAAGTAGTTTTCAGTAGGAAAGTCTAAACTATATTTAGCTATATATATTATTTAGTATTTACTAGGGTGTTATTAAATCAAAATAAAAAGGGAGTTAAATACTTATTTTCTTTCTTTTAAGAATTCTATAGTTATATATTAATATAAGGTTAGCAATTTAAATTTAGGTAAGTTCTATCAAGATAATTTATAGAATTACTTGAATTATAGAAATACTCTAGTTTTCCAGCTATGTAAAAGATTTCAACTATCTACTGGAAACTAGAATCTAAATAGAAGTAGGTTAAGTATCAGTATTTCCAGTTATTATTAAAGAAATAGTAGTTAGTTTTAAGTTTAACTTTTATTTATTAAGTTTATATTTAATATTTCTTCTATTTATCTGAAAACTGTAGAAATTGGGAAAGAGGCTTCTTTTAGTAATTAGTTACCAGTAAAACTTTAATAATATTATTAACTTTAAAAACTAGTATCCTAAGAGATATATTTCTGGAAATTACTAGAGTATCCTAATATAAGTTATAAATATCTATTATAATAGCTATTTGGAAATTACTATCTACTTTAATATTTTATGCTACTAATTTATATATAAGCTTATTAGTTCTCTAGTAGAGGGAACTTAAAGTATACTATAATTACTACTAAAGTAATTTACTTATAAAGTTACTATCTATAAAAATATTCTGGGGTATTTTAGTATCCTCTATTATAATGTATATTAATTAATTAGTTATCTATTATATAATATTATATTCTAGACGTTTTACTTAACTGAATTATATACCTATTTAGTAGAAAGCTCTACTTTACTTAATATTATCTATATAGCAAGTAAAACTAAGTTTTAAATATAAAAAGAATTAAGTCTAGATTTATTTAACCGGAAGGTAGTATAAAATACTATTTATTTAAAACTAAGAAGTAAAAGAGAAGTCTTTATAAGTATCTGCAAGTATCTGCATATATAATACTATATAGAGCCTACCGGGGCCCTATCCAGATTAGGGGGTTAGCTTTAGATACCTAGGTATAACTTTAGCTAGATATCTAAATATAGTCTGGAATAAAATATAGCTAAAAGTAACTACTAAGGTTATAGAATTAAGAACCTTTATAGACCTCTTAAAGATAAAATAAAATAAAGAATCTGTAAAAGCTAAATATTTTATAATCTATTACTCTTTTATATTATACTTTTATAATAAAATTAGAATCCCCTTCTAATCTATATAGCTACCTATTACTTAAGAAATAAAGTATAGGTTAAGAGATATCCAGCTATAACTACTATAATTAAGGCTATTAGTTTATTAAACTAAACCTCACTAAAATTATTATAAATACTATAATAAACAGGCAGCCTAGGGTATAATTGTCCACGATAATAGGTAATTTCATTACCGTTTAAATCAGTTGCAAGCCGGCAATGGCATCAATGCTATTCCGGGATACAATTTACAGTTAGAACTATATATAGGGTAAAGAGCTTAGATACCACTATAGGTATAAAGTAAAAGTAACTAAATAAAACAGGCAGCCTATAGATATTTAAAATAGAATTATAGAAATATTCTATAGTTTGCTATATCAAGCTAACTATTTTGGAAACTAGTTATTAATTAGATAATATCCTAATATCAATATATTATAGTAATATTAGTTATTAGATACCTTATAATATTATAATAATATAATCATAGAGGTTTTAAAAAATGTTCAGCTATATTAGAAGTATTGATATCTATAGAAATATTATTTATATATTAGCTATACTTAATATATTAAGAATATTTGCTAACTAAAGTAGGTTAAGTTACGCTATATTTACATAAAGCTTATAGGTTAGCTTATATTAGTAATAGAGAACTTTTATATTAGGGGCGTAAAGTTTCATCTTAGGGGTAAATAGGGTATAGTAAGAATATTAAGATTATGAATATTAAGGTTATAATAAATATTTTAATAAAGTAGCTATAGTTGGTAGTGATGAAATAACTTAAGATATTTAAATTATATATAGTATTAAGATACAAGGGCGTAAGGGAAGAATATAAGATTAATACGGAAGAGGTTATTAACTATTTATTCTTAAAAAGATTAATATGGGGCGGATATACCAGCTGCTGTAATTATAAGGAATTCAGCCCCAGATTAACTTTAAGCTAACTGCAGTAATTAGTAGAAGTAGAAAGGCTGAAATTATACTTCAGAAGGTAATATATTCACTAATACTTACAATAGAGAGTAAGCTACCAGCCTCTTTAAGATATTTAACTATACTTTATTATTAACCTAATCTTGATCTATAGGAAACTGGGTCTTATTTACCCAAATCTCTAATTTCTATGAGGTGGTTATTCTTTGTATATCAATATATAAAATTCCTAAATTCTATATATCTTTTAACTAGTAATGAAATAGTAACTTTATTACTATTCAATACTAATATAAGCTTCTTAGTAACGAGTATAAAGTTAATATAATAATTTTAGTTTAGAAAGAAAGAGGTAGTTACTTTAATATTATACTATTAATTACAGAGGGTTAACTATATAATAGATAGCAGGATACTTTAATTATGCTGGAATTCAGATATAAATACTATTAATACTATTTCAATATTCTATTTATGTTACTTTATAATATTATTAGTTTATAAATAGTAATTGATATTTAGTAGATGTATAGTATTTATTAATTTATATAACTTCTTTCAGAAGTAACTTATTTAATAAGACTCTTTATTATATAAAATAAAGTATAATATTTTGTAAACTTTATAGTAATAACTAAGAATCTATTAAATATAGATTTTTACTTTCCTATTTAATATAGTAGTCTAACGTCTAGCTGGCTCTTACTATTTTAGCAAATATAGTAGATTTGAATTCTATAATAGGTAACTATAACTGGGGGATTATAGTATACCTTCCAGTTATAAAGTTAAATATAGTAACTACTACTAGCTATTAGCTTTTACTACCAGCTATTAACAGCTAGTAACTATTAATAGCTAGTAATAAATATAACTAGTTAGTAGTATATATTATATAATCTTTATTATTATTCTTCAAAAGTAACTATAATAAATATAAGCTTATATTTTTCCTTTATACCTTCTATATTTACTAGCTATTATATTAACTAACTGTATATATTACCTAAAGTTTCCCCTTTTTAAATAGCTTCTTAGCTTCAGCTTATCTATAGAGTTAATAAGGTAAAAGCTGACTATTAGATATATTTACCTAAAAAGAATCCTAAGAGACATATAATTTAAATAGTTAGAAACCTTTAAAATAACTATATAGATTTTTATTTTTATAAAATTTATTTTTATTAGTTTATAATTAGTAAACGTTCGTAATTGATCGATTTATTATAACTAGGCCGTAACTAGTAGTCTCTATTTCATTATATCTAAGTCTATATTATAGTGTATACGTACACGCTATACGCCGTTGGGATTAATCTGTAGGATAATCCCTCTTATCTAATTAGTCTTAAAAGTGGAGTATCTATTATATCACCCACTATTATAACTTTTGCTATATTAGTGCCTAGTTAACCTAACACTAGCAATATTCTCTTTTGTGGTAAAAGCGTAAAATAGTGTTAAATATAAAAACAGTATAAAATATAAAAATAGTGTAAAATATAAAAACAGCGTAAAACGTAAAAATAGTATAAAATATAAAAATAGCGTAAAACGTAAAAATAGTGTAAAAAAAAACCTAGCTACCAGTTATATATAGCTTTTTAAGTATACTAAAAACTTATTAAATACTACAAATAGTATTTACTTATAAAAGTGCGTCTTTTAATTATTACCACTTAGATACCTTAAGGTTCTTCTGTAGTGATACCCCCTATTTACTTTTTTTATCCTTATATCTTCCTCTTGTTACTTTCTGTAGTTTTTATAATTTATCCTTCTATCTTTATAATTACTTCGTTTATAGTGATGAATACTTTAAGGGCTTAGTTATTAGATACTTTAATTATACTATTAGCGAGATTATCTCTACCATTAATTTATTAGATCTCAAAGATCTTCCTTCTCTTATATAATTATTATAGTATTATAATATTAATCATAAGATACTTCTTTTTAGTGGTACCTAACTTAATAAAGTATTTATAGAGGGAGTAGGAGTTAGTATATACTACTATTAGTATTATTAGTATTTTAAGGTATTTAGTTATTTACCTAAGAGTAGTGGATATTATATATTCTATATTAATTTCCATAATTATACTATAAACCTCAAATACTAATATACTATATATAACTCTCTTTAACTTAGTAGAAGGGAAGTAGATAATATTACCTCTAAACTTAAAAATATTATTATTTTCACTAATATCTTCTATCTCTAAGATAATAATAAATCTAAGTTAGGATATTATATTACTATTATTAGTAAAATATCTATTAATAAATATATATAACTTTATTATTTTAATATTAGTAAGGATAAATATTAAGTTTCTTTTAAGGTTATTTATTTACTATATTAGGTATTTATTAAGTTTTTTAGTATTCTCTAATATTAAGTTTTAATATTACACTATAATAGAGAAGTTCAAGTATACTTCCAGTTAGTATATAGAAGCTATATATACTTCTTATATCTATTATTTAATATATATTACTTTTGTAGTTTTAGATATAGAATTAATAAGTTTAATTTTCTTACCTTATTCTTTTTGGGTGAAAATAATATTACTATTATCCTTTAAAGTAATTACACCTCTATTAAATATAAGGAGTTTATATTATATAAATATTAACTTAAGTTTAACTATAAATCCTACTTACTGAAGCTTCTCCTCTTCTTTATTATTAAATTTAGATAAGTAGAATCTGAAAGTATCATCTATTTATATACTTATAATACTAAAATATAAAATATTAAGTCTGGAGATTATAAGATATAAGTTATATAATAAAGTTTCTATTTATAGTTAACCTTTATAGTAGCTAGAGTATATTATATACTGATAAGTATCTAACTCTGTAAGGCTATATAATAGTTAAACTATAATAATAATAATATCCTCTAGATATAAGTTATATAAACTTACTAATAATTTCACTAATATAAGGTAATTCAATATTATCTCTATCTATATATATACTTAAGTAATATCTTAAAGATAGATCTCTATAAGAATTACTTCTTTAAATATTACTAATAATACTAATATTAAGTAATAGCTAACTTATTAGATTATTAGTAACTATATAAGAATATTAATTTTCCCCTAATTATTAAATCTCTTAATAACTAACTATAACTTCTTATATAGAATATTATCTATATCCTTAATTTCATTAATAAAGTGGAAGCTAAAAATCTTTATACTACTATATTTCTAGATATTAAAATACTTAAAATGAAATATATTTTTTACTAATAGAGTCTCTCACTCTATAGTATATAATTTCTAAAATAGCTTCCCTAGTATCTAAATAAAACTATATTAGTAAAACTTAATAGTTTTAGTAAATACCTCTATTTTTTTATTATTAAATATATATTATAGTAGATATTATCTATAAGCTTAGCCTCTATAATAAAAATTATATTTTTATATAGTTATCCTTACTATTTTAGTCTATTTTTATTTAATATCTCTATTAATATACTCTCTTTTAGATACTTATCTAGTAGCTAGTTATTATATAAATCTAAAGTTTCTATTTGTTTAATATATAGTTAATAATATAGTTTAACTATTATTAATCTGAAGATACTAAGTTTACTATCTATCTCTATAATATATATCTTACTATTAATAGAAATAAGTCTGAAAAGTTCTATCTTACCTTAATATTTATAGTAAATATATATTTCTGATTAAAGAGGTATATAATAGACTAAAATAATAGAGAAATTATAATATATATTGAAAATATTAGAAATTTACTATTAAATATAGATTCTATATATTTCTTCTATTATCTTCTAGATAGTAACTACTAACTTTATAATATCTAGAGATAGTAGTAATATTAGGTTAAGATATAAATACACTCTATAAATTAGTAGAGTTAATATAAGATTATTTAGACTACTAATATTATTAACTACTTTAACTATATTTTATAGTATCTTCTCTCTATTAATCCTTAGTATTTTATTTTAAATAATTTTATATATTTTCTATAGGGGAATATAGTAATATTCTATTTTACTAATATTATTATAAGTTTTAACTAGTATAATTTTAATTTTACTACTTATACTATTAGCTTCTTTCTTAAAGTTTTCAGCTGTAAAATTATATTCTATATTAGTAATAATTCTATCTGAAAGTTTCTAGTATGTAGTAATTTAACATATTTTCAGAGTATACTATATATCTTCTATAGAGATATGTTTTATAAATTTTTTAGTTATAAGTACTATAGAAATATTCATTATATATAATATAAGTCTATTATTATTAAGATATATAGTATTAATAATAATTTCTATATTAAATTTATAGTTATTCTTAAAGCTGAATTTAAACTAATATAGTATTTTACTATTTATCTGATATTAATAATAATTCTTAGTAATTATCCTAATTTTATTAGTTATTATAATTTTACTTACTTCCTTAAGTATATTATTTAACTTATAAATACTAAATCAGCTAAATTTCTGATAAAATTATTATATTTCTATTTCTATAAGGAAGTTAATAGCTTTATTAGAGGGGTTTTTCTGAATTAAGAATTATAAATACTTATTATATCTCTCTATAGGTAATAATACTTCCTTCTACTTAATCTTATTATTAAGATTATTAAAATATATTTAGAGGTAGTTTATATTAGAGAAACTTAGTAGAAATAGTATAGCTATAAGTATAATATTAAAGTTAATATCTCTAAAAGATATAAATATCCTAATAATATTAAGATTTACAAAATTTTATCTATCTCTAAATTTAATATTTATTTTTAAAGCTATTTTATTTAGTAAGATATTAGGGAGGATCCTCTAGAGAGCTCTAAGTTATTATATACCTCTAGTAGAGAATCTACTTACTTTAATATCTAGAAGAATACTTTTAAAATTAACTTCTAAATATTATAAGCTTAAGAAGATCTCTAATTTATTAGTAATTATTAAATAGTAAAAAATATAATTTTATAGGATCTCTATAAGTTATATAAAGTTAATAATCTCCTTTTAGCTATCTATTATAGTAAAATAGATAACTATAAAGTTATCCTCTAATATCTTACCTATATTATCTCTTACTTCCTCTATTATCTCCTCTGTGGAGTAAGTATTATTAAGGTATATAATAATCTCTTCTATTAATATAATATTAATCATAAATACTTTCTTAAATTATAGGGTAGTAGCTTTATACTTCTCTAGGGTATATTTTATTAATTAGTATTTATTTACTAATCTTTAGTATATTTAATATTTACCTTACATATTCCTATTTTATATTTTTTTGTAGGGTTATTCTGAGGTGATATTATTATTCTATATATATTATAGATAAGGTAGTTAAGAGTAATTAAAATATTAGTTTTATCCTTAGCTGTTATATATATAATCTATAAGAGACTAGTTATAATCTATAATATAGCTAGTTTTTTACTTTAACTATCTTTTTTAATTTCTAAATATCTCTATTATCTATTTATATAGTCTATTAATAGTTAGTTTAAGTTTATTAATAATATTATAGAGTATATTAATTATATTATATATTTAGTATATAGTTATATATATCTCCTTATTAATGTTCTTCTATAGATCTTAAAAATTCAGATAGATATATTAAAGGAAGTTAATTTATATTATTATTATTCTAAATATTTTAACTATATTAATATATTTATAATCTTTAGTAAACACTTTAAAGTTTGTATTCCTCTATTTCCTATAGTCATTAAAGTAGATTATAAGTATTTTAAATTTATCTCTAATTATTATAGTTATTTAAGTAATTAAGAAGTTATTTTAGATTAATAAAATTAATATTTTATAGTATAAATATACTTATCCTATTAGTATATTATGAAATACTCTTCTTACTATATTTCAGTTAATATTATAGCTAATATACTTAATAATAAATATCTATATTTTATCCTTAAAGATATTATATTCCTCTTTAGTATATTTATTATCTATTCTATTTACTTTACTTAATAATAACTTAATTTTCTTATGAAGTTAGTTAAATTAGATATAATATTTCAATATTAACTAATATTTTCCTCTGAGGTAGGTATAGAGTTTTAGGAGTCTAATTAGCTCTAGGTATTTCTATTTCTTATTAGTTACTATTTGTTTTAGTTTTTAGTAAGTTAATATCTATTTAAATATCTAGCTTTATTAGCTATAAGCTTAGTATTAATATTACCCTTATTATTAATATTAATAATATTAATTATAGAGAAAGTCACTCTATTATTAAACTTCTTAATATAAATAGTTATTAATTAATAGGAATAAATCCTTCTACCTCTAGGAGGTTATTAATAAAGCTGGAACTTTTTATAATCTCTTATCTAAAAGTGAGGTATTCTTATTAATTAGTTTTAATATTCTCTACTATCTATCTTATTAATATCTCCTCCTTAAGAATCTTAATTAGTTTTTCCTCAATTATATTTTTATCTATAAAGAAATATATACCTCTCTCTATAAAGTAATTCTTAAAAGCTTATATTAATATTCTTTCTGTAATATTGAAATATTCTAGAGTCTATCTCTTAAAATTAATATAATAAACTTCCTATATTTTATTAAAATAGATATTTTACTTCTTCTATAAGTAAATATAATAATAGATAAAGATATTATTAAAGATACTACTACTAATACTTATCTAGAGTTTAATATTCTCACTCTATTATTAAGGTATAACTTTTTAGTATACCTCTATTAGTATTTTTACTTCTATATATTAAATTACTTTCTTATACTTATTAATTTATTTATAAGAATATTATTATAGATTATATTCTTACGAAAGCTGTTAATAGGATCTGGAGAGAAAAATATATTTAAGGTATTAGGCTGAGAGAATATCTATAGTTAATATAATTTTACTATATCTTAAATATAAGTATTTCTCTAAAAGCTATAGCTTCAGAAATATATATATTTATTAGATAAATTATAACCACTCAATAGATATCTCCTTCTAGTAAAAACTTTATAATTATCTTCCTATTCCTAATTTTCATTAATTCAATAAATACTATTTCTTACTAATAATATTAGTAGTAAATTAATATACTTTAGTAGTATCCTTATAGAAACTCACTTAGGAAGGAAAGAGTAATTATTATTAAATAGTAATATAATTAAGATTATTTTAACTTAGTTTAACTTTTTATTATATAAATATACTACTTATAATAGATAGAAATAATAAATCATAATATAAAGATATTATTAATTATACTAACTTATGTTATTTAGTATATTCTTTCTTAGCTTTTCGTTATTATAAAGAAAAACTTTAAAAATAAGCTATAATAGTTAGTTAGTTAGATATATTATTTTACTATTAGTTTAAATAACTCTCCTCTTATATTATTCTTTATTATTTCTTCCTCTTTTTATCTTCTAATTCTACTATTAGTATAAATATCTCTTCTTTTTATTTTTTTTAAAATCTAGTTTATTAGACGAATTCTTCTAATAGAAGCTTTTTAATTAGATAGTAATATTATTAATATTCATATTTCCTCTTTCTATACTAGTTATAGTATTTATTAGTTTAACTTATAGTTATCTTAATATTATTAACACTTTATTAACTACTCATTAGATATCTATAAGTAGAGATAAGGAATAATAATTTCTTAATACTTTCTATCTCAGTATTAATTATAATATTTTTAATAGTTTATTATTTTTAGAGAATTCTAATTAAGATACTTCTCTACTGTAGTTATATATAGAATATATAGGGAAAAAAGATTATAACTTAATACTATTACCTAATTTTAAATCTAGGATATTTATATATTAGTTTATATTATTAATTATACTTTTATAATTATTCCTCAAATCCCCTTACCATATAAAATAAAAACTTCTTTCTTTATTATTATTTTTATTATAATTAAATCCTGACTACTAGGTAAGCTATATTATAAATACAGATATATTAACTGAAATATTTTATTTCTTCTATATAATATTAGAAAGAGGGGTTTTAATACATTATTTCTAGTTATTAATATATTATATCTACTATTATTACGATACTTTCTTAACTCTTAATAGTTAAATATATATAGAATATTAGAGAGTAGTAGTAAGAGATAGTAGTTTTATTATAGATTCCTTCCTTCTGGATATATTAATCTTATTACTTTATCTTAATACTTACTATCTTAATTTAATATTAGTTTTAGTTATTTTTTATTATATAGTGGATATAATATAACGTTAAGTAAATAGGTTATTATAAGTTTATCTTTACTTCTATTTCTATTATAAGTTTATTATTAATATTCTTAAGGTAGTATACAGTTATAATAGCTTTAAGTTACCTATTTCTATTTAGAAGCTATCTATAGAGTTCTTTAGGAGGTATTATAATCTTATCTCTTTAGGTATTCCTTACTGATCTATAGTTAAGTAGTAGTAATAGGTATTAGTAGTAGTTAAACTACTAATCAGTATTAGTTTATAACTAGTAAACATTTATAATCGATCGATTTATTATAACTAGGTTATAACTAGTAGTCTCTATTTCATTATATCTAAGTCTATATTATAGCATATATATACACGCTATACGCCATTAGGATTAATCTGTAGGATAATCCCTCTTATCTATATAGTCTAAAAAGTGGGGCACCTATTATATTACCCACTATTATAGCTTTTACCATATCAGTACCCAGTTAACCCGACAATTTTCCTTAATATAGATTTTACCTAGTTAGCTTATAATAACTTATAGATAATAGCTACTTTATCTATTTATAGAAAGTAAATTAATAGTAAATTATATTAATAAGTTAGAATATAATTAGTTAGATATTAGTAGAAGCTTCAGGAATCTCTTCTTTACTTACTTTCAGATATAAGTATTTCTACATATATTATAGTTATATATAAACTAGTAGATAGTTTAAGATTATTTCCAGTTAGAGGAACTAATAACTTATCATTTTCAGTATACCATTTTACGTTAAGTAACTTGAAGGAAATAAATAATATAACATCTATACTAGTTTAATTCTAAATTTATTAAGGAGGCTGTTACTATTTTGACTATATAGTATCCATAGTCTCTCTTTACAAAAAAGATTATTTTTATATATTAATACTATATATAGTAATCTAAACCTTAATATAGAGGTCAGGGGGAAAGTTATATTCTCTCTATTAAATTACTATAAAGATTCATTAATAGAAGAAATTCCTTTAAGCTATATAGTTTTATATTTCTTAAACGTTTAATCTACAATTAAAGATTCAGAAAATAGTAATGTTAATATATGCTACGTAAAGCTGTATAGAAAGAATACTATCTATATTACCCACTTTTATTATTTCGTATTATTTCACCCCTTAGAGGTATTTTATTTTCTTCTAGAGAACGTATTAGAGGCCACTACTTATATACTTAGGTAGTAAAACCTTATTTATTTTAAAATTAAAATTTAACTGTTTATATCCTCTTTTATATAAATAATATTCTTTTCTTATATTATAAGATAGCTAAAAAGAAAGTACTTAAACCTATTACTAATATAAAGTTAGTCTGTAAGCTTAAGAAATAAGATTCAGTAAAGTACTTTCTGGAGATTTAAATAATTAGACATTACAAGTATTGGAAGATTTACTTCATTCTTAAGATATATATTACTGAAATTACTGAATATTTCAATTTTCAATATAAACTAATATTAATAATATCCCTTTCAGTAGAGTTTTATATTGCAAATCCAGCTCAAGTAATATTAAAAGATATATATATATCTTAAACTAAGGTTAATTTAATTCTCTATATATTAATTATAGTAAAGCTAAATATCTTATATATTTACTTTCTTCTATTAAAATATCTTATTAATTCTTCTTATATATACTAAAATATTATAGACTGTATAATTTAGTATCTTTAAAAAATAGGATTTCTAGTATTTTAGTTTAGAAGCTTTGACAATATAAATAAAATACCTTAAATACTTTTAATTACTAAAGATACTTCATTCACAGATAATAAAGATACTTCAAAATTAAGTTACAGCTATATTATTATTCTATTTAGAAACCTAACTTAATAGAAGGCTACGTAACAAGATACTATTATAATATTAACTACTAAGGTAAACTTTATTGATTTTAAATTTACCTTAAAAGAGACTATAACTTTAAGGAAACTATTTTAAAGAATAAAGTTAAGTTTTGGATGTATATAGAAAGTTTATTATAATAACTACTAAATTATCAAACTAATAATCTCAAATAGTATGTATCTATCTACTAAACCTTAATATATAGATATTTAAGAAATATAATTATGCCAAAAATACTTAAAAGAAATATTAAGGTTATCTATATATCTATAGATATAGTACTAGTAGATAACGTTAAAAATTTAACTTAAGTGAGATTTAAGTAATTGAAAATACTTCTTAACCTTATAGACTTATAATTAATATTATTAGAATTACCTAAATTAGGTTATATAATTTTCTAAAAAAGCTAGAGTCTAGGTAATAATAAATAGAGTTCTAAACTTTAGAGATAAGTTCTAGTAATAATAATAAAGAATATAAGTAAACAGCAGAATCTATTAATTTTCTTATAAGAAATGAAGATCTTTAATTAAGCTCATATCTAACTTAAGAGAAACTATTTCAACTTATTACCTTAAAATAATATGTAAGCTGCACCTACTAGTATATAAATATTGAACTAAGGAAATATAAAAAATATATTAAATTCTCTAAATACTAAAGCTAAGGTTGGAATTTAGTAACTTTAACCTACAGTAGGGAGATATTTAATAAAGCTAAAATTTAAATTATTATAATAATCTCTAAAGTTACCAGTAACCACCTAAGAAATGAAATTTAAGCTAAAAGGTAATTTAATTATATTTACAGTTAGGCTAGAGGTTTAGCTAATAGCAGATACTTAAATAGGCGGTAAGGCTAATAAAATTTTAGTAACAGTATATTTTAAAGTAACTAGCATCTAAATAATAAAGCTAGAAATACTTTTATTCTTAAGAAAAGTTAATTTAAAAATCTTCTGCTAATTAAGACTTAACTTAAGTTAGACTGTTACTTTTATATTACTAACTTATTTACCTTTTATCTGAGAAAGAATTAGCTTTACATTTATAATTTACATTAAATTACTCACAGAATTATTATAAATATCTTAATACCTTAAATATAATATTTAAATATATTATAGATCTTTCGGAATATAGAAATATAGGCTTTTTGGAATCTATTTATATATTAGTAATAACACTTTATAAATGAATTACTACCTCTAACTTTAAAAACACAAAGATAGAGACCATAATTCGAAATAAAGTTCAAGATATAAATAATATAAGAACTAATTTAGAGAGACTAATTTTCTCTAATTACCTTATTTCCAACTAAGTAATTTTATATTTATCCAAAGTCCTAAGGTTCAATTTATTCTTCTTAATGTATACAAACTTTTTAGCATTAGTAAACTTATTAAAGTTGGTCAATTAATATTCTATATTCTTAAGCTGGCATTTTAAATTCTTAATCTTAGAAGATACTTTATAATTTCTAATTCAAGTAGACGTTTTTATAAATACTAATATATTCCTATAATACGTTTTGGGGTATCTAATAACCTCTTTGACTTTATTCTCTTCCTCTTTTCTAGGTTATTTAACCTTATTAGTATTCTCTTTAATAGAGTCAACTTCTTATTCTTATTTTTAACTAACAATCTACCAGTAAAATAGTTTCTCTTATTATTAATAAAAAATATAATAACTTATATCTTTTTAGAATAACTATAGTAGTATTTAATAATAGTAAAAGAAGCTAACTTCTTAATACAGACAATTAATCTTTTAGATAAAATATTCTTCATATTATTAAACTTGAATATATTAGGTAACTTAGATATAGGTAAATTAAATAAAGGTTCTTAGAGATGAGGAAACGTGGAAACATTTATTTCAATACAAACTTCCAATTATAAAACCTTAATTTCAGACTATTACTTAATAGTAAGATATATATTAAAGGAATATAGATATAATATATTACTGATTTATTTCAATATTATATATATTAATTAGATTCTAATACAATTAATAAGTTTAATAATAAGATCTACTATCTAAACTATAAGAAAGAGAAAGTTAATATCTATAAAGTAAATAGATAAAATAAGTATTTACTAAGTATAATATACTTTCTTAAGAAATCAAAAGATAGATTTTTAAATTCTAAATATATTATTAGAAATAAGCAAATCATAAACATAATAAATAATATCTATTATAATATTAAGTTCCATATATCGAAAGAAATTTAGTTTCGAGTTATAAAGCGTTTTCTTTAATAAAAAGACATAGTAAGTAAAGATAAAACTAAACTAAATAAAAACGATACTAGCTGAATTAAAATATAATATAATCTTACTATTAATCTTAGGAATAATATTATAAGAAGCTTTAGTCTAAAAGGTAAATATTAGTAATAGCTGAAATAAATTATATAAATTAATATATAAACTTTATTATAGTAATACTTACCGGGAGGAGCTAATAGCCTGCTTTCTATTGTAACTATTAGTAGATATATTATCTTCTGAAGTATAACTTCAGCCTTCCTACCCTCCCGCTAACTACTACAGCCGGCCCTAAGTTAATTTAAATCTAAACCCTTATAGCTATAGCTAGTATACCTACCTTACGTTAATCTTTTTGATAATAAATAACTAATAACTTCTTCTATATTAACCTTATATTCTCACACCCTTACACTATATATAATTTAAATATCTTAAGAGATTTAATTACTGCTAACTATAGTTACTCTATTTCAATACTTATTATAATCTTAATATCCGTAACCTTAATATCCTCCATACCCCCCAGACGAAGCTTTACATCCCTAATGAAAAGGTTCTCCACTATTAATATAAAGGTTCTCCACTACTAATATAAGCTAAATTATAAACTCTATATAAGTATAGCAAAACTCAGCCTACTTTGATTAGTAAATAATCTTAATATATTAATTAAATATAGCTAATATATAAATAATATTTATATAAATATAAGTATTTCTAATATAGCTAAATAGCTTTTGGAATCTCTATAACTATATTACTATAACGTGGTTAATAAGTAAGTACGCCAGACAAGCAAGTACGCCACCCAACTGCGTCTATATAACTACTTTGACCTTACACTCAATTACTCTCCCAAAAACAATATAATTAACAAAACATAAAGTATAAATATAGCTAGCTTTATATACTATCTAGAGAGATCCTAAACTTAGTATCTAAACTATAGTAAAGATCTACTTAATTAGTTGTAATATATTAATATACAGATTAAAAAGTATCCTATTATAATATAATATTATATTTAGTTTACAGAAATTAACTATACTTCAAGAGAAGAAATTAGTTAAGTATATTCTTAATCTAAATTCCTAATTATTTCCTCCCTATATTAGTAGTATAGAAAATATAGCTAATTAACTACTTACTAACTGTAATATACCTCCTATTAGGAAATACTGAGCTTTAAACTTTATTAAGGAATAACTATAGCTCTAGATATATTTTTTTATAAGTATAACTATAAGAGAACTTAATATAAAGATCCAGATATAATAAATATATAGTTTCAGCTTATAGTAAACATAGTTGTAAGATAAAATATTATAGACTCTTATATCTATAATGTTAATAAAACTAACTTTATAATAAGTTAGATTATATCTAGAATAGTTATTATAAATACAGAAAAACATTCAAACACAAAAGTAATATAACTTAGTAATTATAAATAGATTACAGTTATTTAGACTATGAGTTTATCAGATTATAATATTCTACTATATATTATTATTACAGACTAATATTACCTCTCTATCTAATATATAGAAATAAATCTCCTATATAACTAAATTATTATAATATCTAAAAACAGATTGATAATAAATAAAAGAAACCTAAATTAGCTTTAGCATTTTAATTAATATATAAAATTACATATAAATAGCAGATATTACCTCCTTATTATTAATAGTTATAAAAATTACTATATAGCTAATTTTAAGATATATTGTAAGGAAAATAATATTATTATATTTTATATACTAACTTATTCCTCTTATTTACTTCAGCCTTTAGATATTAAGTATTTTAGACTACTAAAGAAAGTATATAGTTAATAAATTAAGAATAAGATATACTAGAGTAATATTTATATTATAAAAGAAGATTTCTTCTCTATATTTTATTAGATCTTTATATAAATCCTTATAGTTAAAAATATCCAGAGAGGTTTAAGAGAGGTTAAGCTTATCCCTCTAAATACAGGAAGTATACTATTAAAGCTTAATATTAAGTTATATATTTTAATACCTCTAAGGTCCCTTCTAAGAATATCCTCTATATAAACTTCGTAAATACTAAATAATCTAATAGAAATATCTTCTCAGTCTAAATTTATTAAGTGGAGAATCTCCCACTATTAAAATTACTTACTAATTCTAATTATAAAAATTATAGAGTATCTATTAAAGAAAATATATAAATTTATATATTAAATTACTTTATTAAGGTCTGAGGTCCAGAGTTTTTAAAAGGAGAATAACCTACTTAGTAGATACTAGAGAGCTAAGAAAATATATCTTAAATAAAGAGGAAATCTCACTATAGCTAAAGTAGAAAATTTTTAATTATAGAGAGAGATTATAGTTTAAATGAAGGAGGAAATATACTAAAATAGTAATTACTAACTAAGGATAAGGATAGACTAATAATAATATAGTATCTATAGAAACACTAGTTATAATATATAAATATATTAATCTACTGAAGAAATATCTGAAGAGGAGGATCTTAATTAGTTTAAATTTAATTAATTTCTTATATATTATATAGCAGTTGAAAATATAGTGAGGTTATAGTTTAGTGGCGTACTCGCTTGTCTGGCGCACTCGCTTATCAACCACGTTAATATTATATTATATTTAGTAACTAATATTACTATAGTATATTAATATTAGGATATTATATAATTAATAACTAGTTACTAAAGTAGTTAGCTTAATATAGTAGATTATAAAATAGCTATATATTTTCTTTTAAATATCTATAGACTGCCTGTTAATTATAGCGTTTAGGATAATTTCAGTAAGATTTAGTTTAACAAAATAATAGCTTTAGTTATAGTGATTATAGCTAGATATCTCTTTATATATTCTATACTCCTTTGGCTACAAATAGCTATATAAATTTCAAGGGGATTTTAATTTTGTTATAAGAATACGGAAAAGTTATATTTTATAGAATACTTAGCTTCCAGCTTTTTATTTTATTCTATCTTTAAGAGGTTTATAAAGATACTTAACCTTATAACCTTTATAGTTACTTTCAGTTATATCTATTGAGTTTTAGCTTTACTAAGGCTTTCGCTATATAGATTATTACTATAAGGTCTTCCTCCACTATAGAATTAAATACTATAACTAGGGGTATAATTATCTATAATAATAGGTAATTTTATTACTATTTAAACTAGTTATAAGCTAGTATTAGCATAAATGCTATTGCTGGATATATTATATAGTTAGAACTATATATAGGGTGAAGAGCTTAAATACTACCACCAGTATAAAGTAAATATAACCAAATAGTAATACTTACTATTAATAAGTATAAGTAATTGTTAAAGTTATTAGTTAAGATAATAGAAAGCCTGATATATAAAATAATATAAAATATTTGTAATACTTGTTAAATTAAAAATGTAAGATTTGGAAGAAGCTAATAGTTTACTTTTGCTAAACTAATAAGAAGCCTTTTAAACCAAAAATATAATAATAAGTTAGTTAAGAAATATTATTTCTTTTATTTTAATATTTAAAGAATAAGTTTCAATATCTATTTATAGTATTCTATTTTTAAATATATTATTTGGAGCTTAAAGTGTAAGGTTTTATTTAGTAGTTATTCCACTAGAGGAATATATAAGAATAGCTACAGTATCTACTCTGCTATATAGCTATTCTAGCTTATATAAAAACCAACCAGTCTATTTATATACTTTCAAGGGTTCTATTCTAATGTAAATAAATTATATCTTTTAATAACCTTGTAAGGATATAGTCCCCTATAGTCTGTATAAAGCCGGGATAGCTAGGATTATTACGTAGTTAATAGAAGCTTAAGGCTACAGAGCCTCCACAGAATAAAACCCTCTTATAGCTACTACTAGTTAGCCTACTAGGTTGAAATCTTATAACTTACAGAAACCTACTTTTTACTACTTACCTTTCCCTTACCTATAACTCTTATAATTTTTCAACTTCTACCTCTTCCTATAAGGAGGTAAGACTAGGGTTTCAGTAATAGCTTCATAATAAAAGTCTGCTGACCGCTTAGTAACCGCATTAAGAATAATAATATCCTAAGTTATAGCCTCCGAAAATATAGCCTCTGAAAATACACTCCCTAAAGACGCACCTTCCGAAAATATATCCTCTAGTAAGTATATAGTAACCTCTATACCAGCTATATTAACGTAAGCAGCTAAAATAAGTAACTTAAGTAATATAGCTACTAGTAATATAGTAATAGTAACTATAATAGCGTTTATATACTTTCTTAAATAGTAATCCTTATTTATAGAAATTATAATACAGTATCTCTTTAATAATATACTTATAGTAAGCCTAATATTATTACTATCGCCAGCCTTATTTATTACCCCTAACTATAGGAATTACTTAAAGCCCCCCAGTTACTTATATAATTTACTTTATAAGAATACTACTCTATATAAAATTAAGAATTAGCTAATAGTAATTTCAGATAGTTATATACTATAGCTATAAGCCTCTAAAGCTTTAAAAATCCAGTAGGCTATAATGAAATTATTATATATTCTTCAGACATTATAGTATACCTACTACTATATACTACTTAACTCTATATAAGCTAGCTTTATAGTATTTACTTACTATTTATTAACTAACTCTATATTATAAAAACTATATCCCTATAATATACTCTATTTTCTTTAGTATAAAAGCTAGTTTCTACTGAGATCTTATACTAAATAGTTAGCTATCTATAGAGCTCTAAGTATATTATAACTAGAAATTTTAAAGTTTTATATTTTTACCTTCTTCTATTATCTTAAATTTAAAATATAGAGATATTTATAATATTAGAAGTTTAATATTTAGTAACTTAAAATAGTAGTTTTAGTAGCTAAATATCTTTAGGAGACTTTATATAACTGTTAGTTTAATCGTCAGGATATCGCATGCTGTACGTGATCTTGTCGTACAGATGTAAACTAGTGTTCTGGTTTTTTAGTTGTTGTTATTATTATGTTATATGGCGTGCGGCGCCACGTAAGGCTCTAGATCTATAGTGTGGCAATTACTTACTAATTGCTATACTGCTAGGCTATAGCTGGCGCTAGATGCTAGGTATCTGTAGCTAGTAGGCTATGGAGGGTATACTGCTACGTATATGGCAGTATATATAGTTACTACATACCTTATAGTATAATGTAACTGATACTGGTAACTTTTCTTTTGTTATATACTTTAGTGTCTATTTATTTATATGAAAAATGGTGTTTTTTGCGATCTATACTCTTTATCTGAATAATATCTAAATATTTATTTATCTACTCTACCTAAGTTATTTATCCCTCTATTTGAATAGTTATATAGTTTAAATTAATAAATCTCTTAAGAATATAGTTTGGAGTGTCCTTCGTGAAGGTATTAGCGATATTATTATCTCTATTGATTTACTGTACCTTGTGGAGCTTATAGTGCTTATATAACTATCTTAATACTATAATATTAATTATTAGATATTTCTCTTTAGTAGTGCTAAGTTTTATAAGGTATTTGTAAAGTGAGTATAAATTAGTATATATAATAGTTAGAATCTAAAGGAGTTTTTAGTAGTTAAAGATCTTCTTAAGTGATATAGCTATAGTATAAGTGAAGTCTATATTAGTTACTATAGTATAGATCTCTAAAGTAAGTATATTTTTAGTAATTTTCTTATTTTTAGTAGATAAGTAATATATAAGGTTACTATAGAGGTTAAACTGGTTATTACTAGTTATAGTTTCTTAGTTTAGAATTATTGTGAATCTTAGTTAAGATAAGAGGTTAGTGTTGTTAGTAAAAGAGCTGTTAATAAAAGTGTAAAGATATGCTTTAGAGAAGTTAAGTAGTATGAAGTTGAGGTTTTGGTTGAGATGTTCTATTTGCTACTTAAGCTGTTTATTAAGTGTAGTGGCGTTGTCACTTGAGGGTTATTACTTTTACGTTGCGTACGAGAGGTTGAATAGAGCTTCTGGTTGGTATATAGAGGTAAGGTATATATTGTGTGTATGTTGTTTAATATATACTCTCTTGAGTGCTTTGGGTGTAGTGTGTGTGTCGATGAGGGTTAGTTTTTACTTTTAGTGCTTTTAGTGTAGGTGGAGGTAATTACTATAGAGCGATAGGATACTTCTATTAAATGTGAGGAGTATAGTCTCTGAGAGTATAATTTTGAGCTTTACTTTGAATAAGGTTTTTTTAAGTTTCTTATTCTCTTAGTGAGAGAATGCTATATTAGAGAGGCTGAGGGTGTTATTAGTTTGTATACTGATGAGGCTAAAGGTGTTATTTTAGGTGCGTGAGATAAGGAGGTATAGGTTATATATTAAAGTTTCTATTTGTAACTATTTTTTATAGTGTGTAGAGTAAGTTACTTACTAGTGGGTTCTAGCTTTAGTGAGATTATAGAGTGGCTTGATAATGATTATTATAGAGTCTAGAGGGTACTGCTTTTTGAGGTGTAAGGGTAGATTAGCTATAATGTGTTTTATAAGCTTTATTTTGGTTTCGGTGTAGGTTTAAGTAATGTTGCGAAGCTATATTATTATATCTTTATATTTGAGGAGGGTTGGAGCTATAGTTAAAATTAATTACTAGCTGCTCTGTTAGATTATTAGCGATTACGTTAAAATCTCGAATTTACTATAGTTTCTGAAGTTTTAAATTATAAGTCTTAACTTCTTATATATTTTATTAGTATTCTTATTTTTAATTTTATTAATAATGTGAGATTTAAAGTGTTTATAGTTTTTGTGGAGGATGGGATTATATTAGATAATTTTTATAATATTGTTATTAATAATATTCTTAATTTTTTTTTTGATTGATTCTTTGAATAGTAAGTTAGGTGTTATAATTATACTTTTTGTGTGGAGGGTAAGTGAGAATGCTAGATCTAACTGCTTCTTAGCTGTGAGGTATACTATAAAATAAGCTTCTTAGTTAAACTCTAGAGGTAGTAAACTAACTGTATACTTATAAGTTATATAATTTAGAGGTATTAGTTTAGTCTGAAGTATTTAAAGTTAAGGTAGTAGATTACTAACTACTTAGAGAGGGAAGGTATTATTATCTCCTGTGATAGAGGTAGTGTAAGATATTAGCTATATATTTAGAGTTTTAAGGATAGTTATAGATGAAATTAGAGTAGCTATATAGGATTATAAGTTTCTGTTTGCTATTAAGTTACTTAGAGATCCTTAGTTTAACTGAGGGTTAGTATATAGAGTTATAAATATTAGCTTTCGTAAAGTTATAGTTCTAGCTGTATTATTATTAATCTCTTATTTGTTATTTTTGAAATACTATTTTATAATTATTAATTAAAACTCTTAAGGGTTATAAAGTAGCTTGAGAATATATATCTTACTGCGGGTGGTAACGAGAGGGTATAGCTCTTACTAGCCTTTTTTTTCTTACTATATATATATAAGAGTCTGGAGTGGAAAGGTTATTATGTGAGAGGTATTGGGGCTGTTATATGTTACTAAAGTGGTGTTAATAATGTATTTAGTATATTTATAGTGGACCTCTTCTGTAGTTTTATATATAGCTTAGGTCTGGATAATAATATCTAGAGAGGAAGCTGAATTTTCTATAAGGTGTAGGTATATTTTAAATATAAGTAGGGTAGGTATAAGGTTATTTAGGTTAGTAATGTTGTTAATTATTTTATATGCTATTTAAAGGGATGCTTCTTAAGTAGTAGTGGGAAGCTTTATATAGTAAATTTTGTATGTATAGTAGAGAAGTATATAGTAATACTCTACTTTACTAATATTATTATATATTTTAATAAGTATAATATAAACTGTCGATCTTATAGTTTTTACTTCTAATCTGAAGTTTTTAGATTAAAAAGTTATATCTATATTAGTAGTAATAAAATTAGGAGGATTTTAGTATATATTAATCTAATATACTTTAAGGGTTTTTTATATTATTTTTGCTGATAGGTTAGGTAAAAATTAAGTAGTATTAAATACTATAATAGTGTTAATAATATGAAGTATATTATAGTTGTTAATATGGATAATATTAATAATAATCTTGAAGTTAAAGTTAATATTGTTTTGGATAGTAAAATGAAATTGTGAGGAAGCTGTACTATATATTTAGTAGTAGTGGTAGTATCTCTTGAGAGTCTTAAGAGTATACTGTTTAATTGAATATCCTATTTTAGTGAGGATATTATAGAGGTATGTTATAGCTGGGTGTCTGAAGTGGCGGTGGAGTTTCTATATTTCTGTCTCTATAAGGTATATAGAGGTAATTATTTTCTCTTTATTAAGGAGTATCTATAGATACTCTTATTTTTAAATAATAAGTATAATTGTTTTATCCTGGTGGAGCTTGTTATGGATGTTGTTAAATATAATACTAAGGTAATTTATATCTATAAGGTAGAGTAGGAAGAGTATATTATATAGGATTATGTAAAATATAATAATATTAAGTAGTATAGGTATGTTAATTATTTTAAATGTTATAATAAGGGTAGTTTCTCTGAAGTATATTATAACTAGTTTGTTTTGCGGAGGTGTAAGGGTAATGGAGGGGATAATTGACTGCTTTAATGTAGTAAACTGGGAGTGCCTAATAGTTAAGAATCTGGTGGTATCTGAGTTAGGTAGAATACCTTAAAATATAGTATTTAAGTAGTAGCTTTTGAGTGTGAAGGTATATATAGGAGTAGTGGTACTATCTGTAAGTTTGCTGCTGGTAGTGATATTTTTAGTGAGGATATAGATTATTGCCTGATTTTGGAGGATTCTTATAATTTTACTTCTATTTAGAGTAATAGGCTTCTTGCTGTAAAATGATATGAAAAATATCTCTGGGGTAGATTCTATAGAGTAGCTTTCCTTGAGGTTAATATCTATTTAGTATTATATAATAATGTCTCTATTAGTGTTAACTTTTAGTGGAGCTTTGAGGTTATTATTATTAAGGCTGTTAATAATTTTGTAGCTTGTGAGGAAGGTTTAGTATGCTGCTGTAGAGTGCGTCTTAAGGTTGGTAGTTAATTTATATTTATTAAATAAAGTATATCTCTCCTTAAGAGTGTATTTTATAGACTAATAACTAAGTTTACTATATATATAGTATTTTTGATTAGTATAGCTGTGTGTGGATGTTAGAGGTGGGTGATAGCCACCTGGAGTGTGAGGCTATATGTGTGTGGAAGTATAGCTATAGTCTTAAAGGTTGTCTTAAGGTGAGTTATATATATAGTTAGTCTAAAATTAATCTCTAGCTGCTTTCTAGTGGTTATTTTTATTATCTTATATATATTACATCTTTTAGATTAATAAAATATTATTTATAGTAGATCTTGACTAGTTATAGAGATTTTGAGAGGTTACTACAAGGCTGAAGAGGGTTAATTAGTATTCTAGTATACTGCAGTATATACTTATAAGCTGGAGGTGGAGGGTGTTATTTATTTGGATTTTTATAGGGAAGGTTTTTTAGATATGTGTGAGTTTTGAGATTAGGAGCTTAAAGGTTTCTTTTTTATTTTTATTAGGGTTTTTAGTAATAATATTTTGAAAGGTAGTATTTTACTAGTTAGAGAGGTAAAGCTGTTAATTTTTATTATTCTTAAAGTAGTTTTTAATTTACCAGATTATTTAGTTAAATGTAAGGTTAATATTTAAGTTACTTAAGTGGTTAAAATAAAACTTAAGAATGTTATTTTTAAGTATAATTAAAAATAGTCTTACTTATATATATTGTGGGATACTAAGTTTGAAGTAGTAATTATAGAAAATATGGATTTTTAATTTGAGGATGTTATAGAGGTTTCTACTGTATTTTATACTTTTGTTATATAATTTCGTGAGGTCTGTAGTGTATTTAGTGGATATATTATTAAATAGGGTGGTAGTAGTAGTGTGTGGGGGGCGTTCTTAATATTTAGGTTAGTTTTAGCTGGAATTTTAGTGGTTTTCCTGCTGTTAGAGAGGCTTCAAGATAGTTAAATAGGAGGCTGGTAAGACTATTAGTTATAATAGAGGTCTCTCACTTAGGGCTGTATATATATAGACTGGTTAGTTTAGTGAGGGGTATCTCTCTTTAACTGCTTATAGTGGAAGTATTACTAACATAATATTCTTAATTTTTAGTTAGATATTATAGAGGGGTAGAGTAAAGTTTAACTTCTCTATGAGGAGGTTATTAACTTACTTAGGATGTTTCTTAAGGTTACTTATAAGAATAGTATAGTATTTTAATATATTATTAATTTCGTTAAGAATCTATAAGGTAAATTCCTCTTACTAGGTTAGCTGGCGTATTATTATGAAGGTTTAATTACTATTCTTATTAACTTTAATGTTATAAATTATAAGGTGGTTCCTAAAGTATTAAATTATAGGGATATTAGTAAGCTGCTAAGTTATTATAAGTTAGTTCTTAAAGTTACTTTTAAATATCTGAAAAAATTCTGGGTTATAGAGTTTTATATAGATATAGAAGGTTATTTAGTATGCTAAATAGGTAGAGATTTTTATAGAGTCCTCCTTTATGATAGTTTTATAGTTAATATTGAGGATTTAGCTGAAAAGTACTAGGTTGAGATATTGGTAGAGCCTTATAGGTATAGGGATATCTGATAGTGTTATTATTGTGGGCGTAGGGCTGCTTAAGGTAGGTATCTTACTTATAGGGATTAATTTAGATGTTATTATGAAGGTGAGGAAGGTATAGAGTAAGAGAGAATTATTGATATTACTGGATCTATATGGAGAGGGGTAGGGGAAGAGTTTTTAAGAGGCTATATAGATCTCTTAAGGGGTTAAGACTAGAGATATTATAAATTTCTAATATTAAAAAGTTTAGTGATAGCTTAAAGAGGGTTATTATATTAGTTGAATATACTCCTGTAAGTAATAAAAGTGATTATAGTTATTAGCTTCTTAGTAGTTATTATTAGGAAGTTATCTTATTTTAATATTAAAATTAAGTATAGTTATTAGTATCTTAATAGTGGCAATCTGTAAGGAGTTAGTATGTAGTTTAGAGGGCTTCTAGTGAGATTTTAGAATAGGGAGGGTCTGAGGTATCTAAGTAATAATCTTACGATCTTTTACTTTATATAGACCTCAGGTGTAGGGTTTCGCGATTACTTCTTCTAGTATAGTAAGTTTTACTGATCTGCAGTATAGTAGTATAATAATTATATTAACTACTAATTAGTGTTAGTTTAATTATCAGGATATTATATATTATATATGATCTTATTATATAGGTGCAAACTGGTGTTCTGGTTTTTTGGTTGTTGTTATTATTATGTTATGTGGCGTGTGGCGCTACGTAAGGCTCTAGATCTACAGTGTGGCAATTGCTTACTAATTGCTATACTGCTAGGCTACAGCTGGCGCTGGGTGCTAGGCACCCGTAGCCAGTAGGCTATAGAGGGCATGCCGCCACGTACGTGGCAGCGCGTACGGTTACCGCATGCCCTACGGCATAGCGTAACCGACAATAACTTCTAAAAGGAGGATTTTAGTAGTATTAGAAATATTACTACTAATAATATAGGAAGCTGCAGAATAACTAATACTCCAGAAAACTTCCCAGCTAAGAGGCTTTACCTTAAAAGCTAGCTGATATATAAAATATATAGTAAGTTTAACTATATTATAGCTACTTACTATTATAATAAATTCTATATATTCTACTAGAAACCTAGCTACTTTATAAGGATCTACTATAACTATCTAACTGTTAAAGCTGAAAGCTTACTACTAAAAAGCTTTAGGATAATATATAGCAGTATTAATTTCCTTAAGGATAAGTAATTAGTAAATATTCGCTTATACTTTAGTAGTCTAATTAATTACAGAAAGTCTTATATACTTAATCCTCTATAGAATACTTTATAAAGAGAAGAGGTTAGGTACTCTAGTTTTTACTAAGAAATATCTAGTTAATATACTAAAGAAGTTACACACTTTAGTAATTACCTTAAGATATCCAGTTAATATACTGAAGCCTTATAGGTTAATATACTTATGGGGAGGCTTCGCCGAGGGATTATTACAGGTTAATACACCTATAGAAACATTATAGATTAATATACTTATAGCTTTAATCTCTTCTCTCAATTACTTAAATTCGTTATTTTAACTACTATTCAACTATTATTTTCAACTACTATTCAAAATTATTATTTTTAACTATTATCTTAACTATCATTTCAACTATTATTTCATTTTCAAACTCAGCGCCACCAGTGAACAGTCGGCAAAATTATATATCAAAAAGTAGCTATATAGTATTTACAGACCTTAGAGGCTAAAGCCTCTGAAGGGGGAAATAATTATAAGAATATAGTCCCCCATAGCCTATATAGAGCCAGAATAGCTAGAATTATCATATAATTAATAGAGGCTTAGAGCCACAGAGCCTCCACAGAATAAAACCCTCTCATAGGCACCACCAGTTAGCCCACTAAGTTAAAATCTTATAACCTACAGAAACCTACCTTTTACTACTTACCTTTCCCTTACCTACAACTCTTACAAACCTATATTCAGACTATATACTATACTATTTATTTATTATAATATTATAATATATACTAATTTCCTAAACTTAAATATCTTACTATAAAAATAGTAACTCAAATATAATTTTAGAAATAGTAAGATACTATATATAATATTTAAGCAGTTAACTATACTTTCTTTATTATAAAGACACTTTAGATTAATAAATTTCTATTTTTACTAGTTTACTTACTAATTAAAATATATACTTAAGATTATATATCTATAGTTTATAGTTAATTAAATATAATATTACTAAATAAAGTTATTTTAACTATTATAGAGGCTATAGAATAACTTCCTAAGATTCTTCATTAAGGTGAGATTAGCTATAGAGTATTTAATACTACCTTAGAAGCTCTAGATAGTAACCTAAACTCTTAAAATACTAATAGATATTTTAATAACTAAGATAGATATTTATATCCTCTTGAATATAGTAATAAATATCTACTTTTATATTATTATTATATATACCTATTAGCTATATATAAAACTTAAATACTAAACACTATAAGAAAGAAGAGAATTAAATGGTAAATAGGTTTAGATTTAGAATATTTAAAGCGAATTTAAAATGTTAAATAATAGTAATTATATAGCTAGCCTTCTAGCTAGACTAACTATAATTTTATAAAGTAAACTTACTATATAGAGGAATCTTAGTAGTAATCTCTCTATAACTTATTTATTCTTAGTTTAGATATCTTAATTTATATATTTCAAAATATTAAGTATTTTATATCTTTTTAAGAAGTTTCCTCTGGAGACTTTATTTAATATAATACTAAGTAAGTATTTATTAAGAATTATAAAGATACTAAAATTTCTATTATAGTTTTAGAAGGTAAGAAGATTACGTTATATTTTATAATATTACTTTCTATATCTCTCTAGATATAAACTTTATCTTCTTTTAGTAGTTATAAAACTAAAGTTACTAATAGAGTATTAGATTCAATTATTCCTCTTAACTATAAAGAAGTAACTATATAGAGATTATAGCTATTAATATTGAATATAGCTAATAAGTTCTGAAATATTATATATCTTATAATGAATTAAATACTTTAATAATATAGTTTGTAAAATATAAACTTTCTTTTAGATATTATTACTAATAGATATATATTATAGTAATTATTTAAAGATTTCTGAAAGATAATAAATAACTTTAATATTAATAGCTAGAATACTTTAGAAGAAAATCTTTTAACTATCTTATTTTAGCTATATATAGTATTTATATTACTAATAGTTACTTAAAGTATAATAAATACCAGTTTACTTAGGAAATATATAAAGCCTGCGATATTAGTAAGGTAAAATAGACTATTTACTCCATAGATTATAGAAGTATCTTATATACTACCACTAGAAAGTATATTGTATTTAACTATTATCTTTATTACTGTCGACGATAATAGGTAATTCTATTACCATTTAGACCAGTTGTAAGCCAGCCTTAGCATAAATGCTGTTGCCGGATATATTATACAGTTAGAAATACATAAAAGGTAAAGAGCTTAAATACCACCACAGGTACAGAGCAAAAGTAACCAAATTATCTTTATAACTAAAGTTATAGTAGCTATATCTGTTTTTAATATTTATAAATAAGATTACTAATTATTTATAGAATTTATATCTTATAAACTATACTAAGGCTATCATAACTACAGTATTCAAAAACTTTATCTTACTTCTTAAATATCAATATAATATGAATACTAAGGCTTTTGAGTATAATAATAAGATTCCTAGATATAAGAGGTTAAAAGCTGTTCTAACTGCTGAAGATATTTACTTTAAACTATCTTTATTATATATATAAATATAAAATAGAGGTAAAGAGTATATGAAAGCTATTATTGAAACTTATAGAAAAGCTGTAATGTAAGAAAGTAAACTATTCTATAATCTTTAGCCTCAAACCTTATAAGTAGCGGTTTTTCTTTATAACTATATAGTAATAGGCTTTTCAGGCTGGTAAGTATTATACCATAAACTTTATAAGGTTTCTTGAAAAAATAATACTACGAGGTTAAACTTAAATTACCTTTATATATATATCTGTATATATCTGAGTTTTATTATAAATGTAAAACTTAAATATGATTACTTAATTTAACTTAAGAAGTATACTTTGATAGCATTTTAGTTTATTATATTTTAACTTACTAATTTGGAATATAAGGCTGTTTATAAAATAGAATTATTATAATTTACAATATTGTTTCAAAAAGATAATATTATTTATTGGAAATTTAGCCTCTTAATAAGATGAATTCAAGAGATTTAATTTTAGAAAGTCTCTTACTAATTATAAACGTAATTAGCTATAATAAAGTTATATAATTTTAGCTTAAATAATTTCTTAAAATTAGATCAAAGGTCTAATAAGATAATTTATATTACAGATATAGAAAATAACTATAAAAGCTTCAGACTTTATATTAATATTTTAGCTAACTTTCAGCTTTTCAAGATTCTATTTGAAACTAAAAAGTTTATATTATTAATCTCTCTAAAGTTACCTACTATATTATTTTCTAATCTTATTTTTATAAATAAGTCTATAGGGGGGTAAGATATTCAGAAACCTCCAGAAAGAATTAGATATAAGGAATAAATAAAATACTATACTAAAGTAACTGGAAGATCTTTATTTAAAGTTACTTTTTTGGCTGACACCTTTTAGTTATTTTAAGATACTTCTAGATACTTCCACCTATAGCTATAAGATTATATAAGTTATTAACTGGAGGAGGTTTCTAAATTTTAAATTCTATAAGAACTCCAAATTGTTATTATAGATTAATAAATAAACTTTAGCTATTGGGTAAATTAAAAATTAAAGAATAAATACAATATAGAAAAATAGAAGCTTCTACTTTAGAAGCTGTATAGTGGAAGTTATTATTATTATCTATATTTTACTTAGTAGTATTTACTTATGTATATATTAAGGCTATAATAGTAACTAGAAACGCTTATTTTAGAAGTTATATTAAATTATATTCTTGAAGTAAGGTTAGTAGGGTTTTTATAAAAGAATTAAGAAATCTAAATTACTACTGGGTTTATATCTATAAGTTAAATAAGTATAAATATCTTCTTAGTATTAAAATCTAGCTTAGTATTTATAGAAATTAATAGCTGTAAGATAACTATGAGATTTAAATAGCTACTTTAGTAGATATATTCTTTTATATCTTTATAGTAATTACTAATTACTTCAACTTTCAGTTACTTTAGTATAATATAATTGATATGTTTCTTTAAGTAATATTAAATAAGGTAATTTATATAGTAATACCATTTAGTTATTAAAAGCTTAGAAAAATCTATTTTCTAAATAAAATACTTCATAGCTTTTAAAGATTTTCTTTTCTTTAGTAATATTATTTCGAGGTAGATTCTAAATACTTTAACTTTCAGTTAGCTATAGAAACGCTATATTACTAACTTAAGAGGTATATTATCTTCTTCTTCTATATTAATAACTATATACTTTCCTTTCCGTTAGAAGATATATCTAAAGTATTTATACTAGTAGTAAATTCCTCAAAGAAATATTATCTTAAAGAAGGTAGAAGTCTATAGTAGTTTCTTAGTATTAAGATTATTTAAGATTAAATAATATTATAGCTATAGGTTTTTTAGGTAGCTTATATTAAAAAGCTACTTAAATAATCTATAAAATATATATAGTATATTAAATAATTTAAACCTTTCCTTAAATATAAAGAATCTCCCTATAGTATAATTAAGCTTTTTATATAGACATTAAATGCTATTAATAAGATATTAGGTTTCTTAATAAAATTATAATTATACTGAAATGAGATATTACCTATATAGCTAGCTAATTACTTTACTATAATTAGAATTCTAAAGATACCTACTAAGCTGAAGCTAAGTAAAGATTTTAGTATTTTAGTAAAACTAAAAGTCTCTACTTTAAGTTTAGCTATAAGGTTGGTGATTTATAGAATAATCTTATGATTATTATAGAAACTAGTGATAGGTAATAATACGACATAGAAAAGCTTTTAGATATATATTATAAATCTTTTTAGTAAATTTATAATGTAGTAAGTTAATAAATAAGATATTATTATTATCTTAGTGATTTAAATAAAGCTTTTAATATTATTATAAGTAGTGTAAGAAGCTATTTTTGCCAGCTACCTTATTATTATATTTTAAGTAAAGTTTATAATAAATACTTTCAGTAAAGGTAAAATATATTAGCTTTACCTAGTAGTCTGAATTTATTATCGTAGCTAGTAAATAATATACCTTATAACTACTAAAATAGTATAATTATATATAAAGCTAAAATATATAGATATTTATAACTATTAGTTATAATAGGAAATTTAGTATAAATACTTTAAAGTTAAATATATATTCTTAGAAGATCTTATAGCTGATAATTTTATAAACTCTCTCTGAAGCTGCTAGGTTAGTATTTTTAGTATTAAGATTAATATAATAAACTAGTTAAATTATCTGAAAGTATAATAAGAAGAGAAACCTCAAGAGACGCTATTTATACTAATATTTAAAGATCTTAATAAGATTCTTAATTACCAGTTAGAGTTTATAGACTCCAAATTCAGTAATAATATAGTTAGAAAAGGGTATGGAGGTAATTTAAAATATCTAAAGTACCTAGAGGCACTATTAGTCTAGATAATAAAAGATATCTAAATAGCCTATAAATAACGCTACTTTTTCTGCTATAAGAATAGAGGTTTATTAAGAATGATAAGGTTATAGAAGAAGTCTCTTATAAGATATAAATAAAGTATTTAAATTTATATTATTTAAGAGAGCTAGCCTATAGATATAGCCCTTAAGGCTGGAGGAATATATTAGAAGTAATATATTTAAGTAATAGAGTCTATACTATTTAAATCTTAAGTACCTGCGGTATCTCTATAAGCCTCGCCCCACTTAGACTAGTTGAAATGGAACCTTACGTGGCCCGCGTGGCTATATTTAGTTATATATAATATACTATAGATTTTACCTCCTAATTATATATAATACTTACCTCATAATATTATTCCTTATTAGTCTATAGTAAAGTAGTAGTAATAAATACCAGTAGTAGTGAAATTACTAATTAATATGAATATATAACTAGTAAATATTATAAATTCTAAATTTATATAATTAGTTTATAGGAGGAGCTAATAGCTTACTTTCTATTGTAACTATTAGTGGATATATTACCTCCTAAAGTATAACTTTAGTTCTTCCACTCCCCGCTAACTACTACAGGTAGCCCTAAGTTAATCTAAACCTAAACCCCTTATAGCTACAGTAGCTAGTATACTTACTCTAGGTTACCTTTTTAATAATAAATAACTAATAACTTCTTCTATATTAACCTTACATCCTTATACTCTTACGCTATCTATATATAATTTAAATATCTCGAGAAATTTAATTACTGCTAACTATAGCTACTTTATTTAAATACTTATCATAACCTTAATATCCGCAACCTTAATATCCGCAACCTTAATATCCTCACCCTCTAGATAAAGCTTTACGCCACTAATACGAAAGTTCTCCGCCACTAATATAAGCTAATATATAAGCTTTATATAAGTATAGTGAAACTTAGTCTGCTTTTATTAGTAAATAATCTTAATATATTAATTAAGTATAACTAATATATGAATAATACTTATATGGATATAGATACTTCTAATATAGCTAAATAACCTTCAAAATCTTTATAATTATATTACTATAATACTACATAGTATTTAGTAAGTGATATTACTATAGTATATTAATATTAAGATATTATTTAATTAATAATTAGTTTCTAAAATAGTTAGCTTCATATAGTAAATTATAGGATGGCTATATAACTTTCTTTTAAATATCTATAGGCTATCTGTCAATTATAGCGTTTAAAATAATTTCAGTAAGGTTTAGTTTAATAAACTAAAAACCTCAATTATAGTAATTATAGCTGGATATCTCTTTATTTATTCTATACTTCTTTAGTTGCAAATAGCTATATAAATTTCGAGGGGATTTTAATTTTATTATAAAGATATAGAAAAGCAGTAAATTATAGAACGCTTAGCTCTTACAGGCTTTTTATTTTATTCTGTCTTTCAGAGGTTTATAAAGATTCTTAACTTTATAACCTTAGTGGTTACTTTCAGCTATATATATTAAACTTTAACTTTACTGAGGCTCTCGCTAATTATTACTATAAGGTCTTTCTCCACTATAGAATTAAATATTGAAACTGGTTGTATAAGTATCTATAATAATAGATAATCTTATTACTATTTAAACTAGTTATAAATTAGTATTAGTATAAATACTATTACTAAGTATATTATATAGTTAAACCTATATATAAGGTAAAGAGCTTAGATACTACTACCGGTATAAAGTAAAAGTAACTAAATAATTAGTTTATAACTAGTATCTTCTATTTTCATAATATTTAGTCTATATTATAGTATATATATAAATATATATATATATATATATACTATATACTACTAGGATTAATCCGTAGGATTATTTCTTTAATCTTATTAGTCTAAATAAATAGGGTAACTAGTAAGTTACCTCCGTCTATAGCTTTTACTATATAAATACCTAGTTAACCCGATATATATAGTAAATCTTAATTTTGTTATTATTAATAGGAAATTCTCTTTTCTTATCATTTTAAATAATACCTAATATAAACTATTTATATAAGATATTCTTACTTTAAAGACAAATCACTATTCTCTTCATAATATTATTATTAGCTATGGATAATATTAGTATTGGATATTATATTAGTAAATATATTAATTAATACTTACTTAGGTTATGTTTAGTTATTCTTTCTTTCTCTTTAGTAGATAGTTTACCTATAGCATCACTTGAATTATTAAGTATAACTATAGCTGTAAGCTTAGCTATATCTTTATTATGTACTATAATATTAATAAACCTATCTATAATAGCTTCAGCTACTAGATTAAGTATACATACTACGTAGCGAATATTATATAAAGTATTATTCTTTATAATACTATTATTACTTTCTAAAACACTATTCAAAAAGGTAGTATTATCAAATCCATTATCTTACGTAATTCTATAATGATAGTAATAGATTAGTTAACTAATTTATAAGAAGCTATTAATATTTGTTTAATGTTCGGAGTTCTCAATATACTCAATGATATTCTATTCTCTTATTTAGTATTTGTCTACTATAATTCGTCTAAATATTTTATTAATATATCCACCTATACAAACTTTACTAAAATACTTAAAGGGTTACAACCCTATTCTGATATTCTTTATAATATTAAACTGCCGTATATTTATAACCCTAATAGTTTAGTTGAAAGAGTAATAAGAACTAGAGTAAAAAAAATCAGAGTTTTAAGCTATTATTTAAATTTACTTTATTGTCTATAGGGAAATACTTTAATAGCTTTTATTTTCATATATAATAGAACTCCTTATAGTTCCATAAACTTTAAACCTTCCTATAGGTTAAAGAATAAACTAAAACCTAATTTAAATAATATTAAGGTTTGGTGAAGTCTCGGTTATTTTTAAAAACAAAGATCTCGATACTAAGAAATTGGATAAAAAAGCTTATGAAGAAGCTATTATAACTTATAGAAGTAATACTCATAGAATTTAGAGATTTAAGAAAAGAAAATCTATTTAGTTAAAAGATGTAAAAGTTCTAGAAAATATTTTTTATATTTGAGAAAAAGAGTTTCTTTTACTTTATTGATTTTGAAAAGAGTTTTGATATTAAGTAGTTAAGTTGAACTAATATTTATCTTAGTTTAAATCCAGATAACCTTATTCCTTCTGGTATAGATCTAAATCCTGAGAATAATAATACTTCTTTAATAAATCTAAATACTGAAGCTTAGAAATTATAGGAATAGGTTTAGAAACACATCTATAAAATACAAATACTGGTTTATCTGAAAAAAAGAATATTAGATATATATACAGAAAGTGAAAAGAATATTTAGGGAAAATCTAACTTATAGATTAATTTACCTACTTTAATAGATAAAGCTAGAAAGAACTATAAAAACTATAAAGAGAGTATTCTCTTTATTAGTTCAGACTATTCTGGTTTGAATAGTTAAATGAAACTAAATAGAAATATAGATAAAAGTAATAAAATATCTTATATTTTATTAGTAAATAAGGTTTAAGAACCTACTTTTTTAATTTCAGTATTTAAATTACCTAAATATTGAAACTGAATTCTAGTTATAATAAAAGAAATAGAATAAATAAGAGCTATAGATAACTAGAACGTAATATCTCTATTTGCTGTTAATATTATTAATATTAATATTCTAGTGTGAGAATATAGTGGAAGCCTCTGGTAGGGGCTTTTTTGCACTGTATGGAGGGTTTGTGAGGAAGCAAAATAGCTTGTATTCTTATAGCTGAAATGCGGGATATGCGGGGTATTTAAACCCTTGAAATGTAGCCTTTAGGCCGTAGCTATATATAGTTAATATAGCTATATATTTTGTCACACACCTCTCTAGATGTAAAGGTTATTTTACGTCTGAATGAAGATATTCCTAGTAGTTTATCTAAATATAAAAGTATTTAAATAACTATTTAGAGAAAAGTAATAGGGTATTAAGCTATAGGTAATAAGCTGTGGGTGAGGGTAATAGAGCTTTTAAGCTTTTTAGTATTTATATAAAAGTAATAATCCTAAATAGATTCTGCTGTCTGAAAATAGCCTCTCTCAGCTTTTTTAAATATTCTGAAAAGTAGAGAGATTCTAAATATAGTTTTTGAATATCTCTAATATTTTCAGTATTACTATCTTCTTATTTATTATTTAGAGATATATAGTTACTTAAGATTGAAATATATAAAATATAGATTTAAGAGTATATTATATAAAATATAACCTTCTAAGCTAAATAAGATTACTAGAGATATCCTCTTTAGAGTAGCTTCTATCTGCTATAATCCTTATATCTTATATACTCTATCCTACTAGTAGCTATAAGGATACTATTTTAGATATTTAATTCTAATAAGGTTAAAACTCTACTAAATATTCCTAATATTTTATATAAGAAGTTTATTCTTATAATAGTCTAGAAGGTATATTTAAATGTTATTTAGTTACTAAAATACTCATTACTTATTAAAGTTATTATGAAAAGGAAGGTCTCTTAAACTTATTCCAGACTATTAGAATAACCTCTTAAAGTTAGTATTTTAACTGCTATAAGTATATAGCCTGAATAATATTATTTTAAATATTAATTTTACTTTATAGTTTTACTTTATTAAATTAGGGCTTTTTATATATTAGGCTCTTAAGCTTTCTCTACTCCTCTAAATATATTAAATAAAGTATTAAGATATAAGGTATATCTGAAAAGAAGTATTTAGATATAACTACTATAGGCTAAATCTATTAATATTACTGAAGGAATATTTTTTTGTTAGTAGCTAATCTAAATATAGTTATTAGAGAAGTAGAGAGGTAAAGAGTGGAGTGAAGTTAAAAGAGGGAGAGGTTGCTAGTTGAAATAGTATGGCGAAATAAGGATGCTAAGGGGGTACCCTTAAGAGGTTAACTGTAATGCCGAAAGGTTGACTGTAATGTTGAAAGGTAATATAGGGGCGTCTTAAGATAGGTAGCACTACGTATATATTGAGAGAGATAGATTAATATTAACGTAGGGGCGCCTCAAGATAAGTGGCACTACATATATATTATTAAAAGAAGGATTGAAAAGAGGTTCTTATAAGTATAGGCTGCGTGTGATTAACAATAAAAGAGGGTAAAGGTGTCTGAAAATACTAAATAGTTAGGCTTAACTGGACTTATAACTGTGAGAATATAGTGGAAGCCTCTAGTAGGGACTTTTTTATATTGTATAGAGGGTTTGTGAGGAAGCAAAATAGTTTATATTCTTATAGTTGAAATGCGGGATATACAGGGTATTTAAACTCTTGAAATGTAGCTTTTAGGCTGTGGCTATATATAGTTAATGTGGCTATATGTTTCGTTATATCTGGGTAGTAGATAAGTTTATAAACTAAACCTGAATAATATAATAAATGAAAGTATTTATAAAGCTAGATCGGGAGCTTAAGGTTATAATTAATACTTAGATATTAAATAATCAGAAGTTTTTAGTATTACCTATAGGCTTAAATGTTACAGATATATTACTATTTTATCTATTTACTTAGGTTGAATTTTAATTTAGTAAAATGTTATAATAGCGTTTGTTGTATTAATATTAATAAATCTGTATATATTTATCTACTAACTGAAGTTTACTTTTATATTGGAACTTTCTACAGTTTATTCTAAATATAAATATAAATATATATTAAATTACTAAAGACTATATTTTTATCTATCTGCTAAAGAAAACTTTATATAATGTAAAGTTAAGTTCTAGATGTTAGTATAATTACTTGAAATATACTTTTTTTCTATATAATTTATTATTCCTCCTAATAGTAAAGTTATTTTAATACTAAATAATATAATTTATATAGCTATTTTAGCTTACTATATAGATAATACATTACTAGTAGCAAATACTTAGAAACTAGCTAACTATACCTATAAGTCTTTAATAACTAAAATAAAAAATAAGTAATTTAGGAGAACCTTCTAATATTCTTAATTAAATTTATTTATAAACTGAAAGGAAAGACTAGTAACTATGGATTGAAATAAATATACTGACAAAGTAACTAGGAGATATTATAATAAAACTGTTTATAAGTTTAAAATTCCTATGGATAATAATCTCAAATTACTTCCTAATAAAGAAAAAGCTTTGAAATCTGAAATACTGGATTTTCAGAAGGAAATAGAAGCTTTATTATACTTAGCTCTAACAATAAAGTCTAATATTACTTTTGCAGTAAATATCTGTTTAAGAGTTACCTATAATCTAAATAAAGTTTATTTTATAGCTTTTAACTAAATATCGAATTATTGAAATAATAATAATAAATATAAATTAAGGTATGATTATAGAGTTTTATGTTTTATTAAAGATATTTTAGAATATACTGATTCAGACTAAATAAAAGATCTTAATAATAGGAAGTCTATTTCTACTTTTATTTTCTATCTAGGTAGAAATAATAATATTATATATTATTCTACTATAAAGTAAAAGACAGTAGCTTTATCTACTTATAAAGTAGAATATATAGCTTTATTAGACGCCTATAAAGAAGCTGAATATATATTATATAACTGTAACTTTATAAGTTTGAAATTAGGTCTATCAAAGATTAGGAAATCTTAGATGTTTGTAGATAATAAGGCTGTTAAAAAGCTAGCTGAAAATTCTGAATTTTATAGAAAAGCAAAGTATATAGATATAAGATTTCACTATGTAAAAGATCTTCTTAGGAATTGAAATACATTTCTATTTTATACAAAGACAAAAGATAACAAACTAAATATATTAACTAAGTTTTCAGGTTTGGTTGAATATAAGTATATTCTATCTAAAGTCTCAGTATAGCATATCTAAATAAAAACTCTTTTCTTTTTCCCTTTATAGCCTTAGGTTTTCTAACATATTTCTCTACTTTTACCTATTATCAAGTTTGTATAGTTTTTATACTCTAAGTTAGCTATAAACTAGTAATATATATCTTTTAGGAGAATATTAAACTTATTGTAATATCTAGAGTATTGAGAATACTTTATCTCTATTATTCCTGTAAGTAAATAGATAATATACTAATATTCTTAAATGAATAGATTATATAAAACTCGCTCTTTAAATATATATAGTTTTAACTTTTTTACCTTCACTAATCTATAAGTAAAAGTAGTAACTATATAAAGAGTTTACTTTAGTAGTTTAAATTAGATATGCTGTGATATAGATATTATAATAGGTATTATAATATATACTACTTTAGCGTATATACGCTGCAGTTATAATACTCTATATACTATAATAATATACTACACTATAGCTTATATACTACAGTCACAGTATCCTATACCTTTTAATAAGGACTATAGTATACGCCACACTATAGTTTATACGCTATAGTTACAGGGCTTTATACGCTATAGTCACAGAGCTTTATACGCTATAGTTACAGTAGCCTATATACTGTAGCTACAGCTGAAGGTCCGCCGGAGGTCCGCCGGAGATCCACTTTAGCATCAGGTGGAGGTTTATAACAACTAGAGATTTAGAATAATTCTTCTATAAATAACCCTCTATATCTCTACGAGAAACAGTTAGAAATTATTAATTATACTACTAATATAATTACCGAGAATGCTTCTATTTTATCAATATTGTTATAATTTATTTCAATAAGCCTTTATGTTAAGAAAACTACTTTTATCTAATAACGTTTCTCCTGAAATACAGATTATATACTACCTGTTTTCCTTTTTATTCTAATAGTTAGGAATATGTTAGTAAATATAGATAGCTTATAAAGCTTTTATAAATATATATGTATTTAAAAAGGGCAGGGGCTAATAGTTTACTTTCTATTGTAACTATTAGTGGATATATTACCCCCTGAAGTATAACTTCAGTCCTTCCACCCCCCCACTAACTATTGCAGCCAGCCTTAAATTAATCTGAAGCTAAACCCGTTATAGCTACAGCTGATACACCCACCCTATATTAATCTTTTTAATAATAAATAACTAATAGCCTCTTTCCTATTAACCTTACGCCCTTATATCCTTACGCCCTTACGCTATATATAATTTAAATATCTTAAGAGATTTAATTACTACTAATTATAGCTACTTTATTTAAATACTTATTATAATCTTAATATCTTTAACCTTAATATTCTTACTATATCCTACTTACCTTTAACATAAAATTTTACGGTCCTGATATAAAAGTTTTCCGCTATTAAAATGAAAGTTTTCCGCTACTAATATAAGCTAACTTATAATCTCTATATAAGTATAAGGAAGCTTCGCCTACTCTTATTAGTAAATAATCTTAATACTTTAATTAAATACAGCTAATATATAAATAATAATAGTATAAATATCAATATATCTAATATAGCTATATATTATCTAAAATCGTATGAATTATAATACTATAATATTATAGAATATCTAGTAACTAATATAATATATTAATATTAGGATATTATAAATTTAATAATTAGTCTCTAAAATTATTAGCTTAATATAGTATATTATAGAATTACTAAATAATTTCCTTCTGAATATGTGAAGTTTACCTATTAATATTAATATTAATAATATTACTTAGATTCTCTAGAGGATATTAATATTCCCAATTATAGAGATTATAATAGAATATTCAGTTTCTGCTATTATATTCTCCTAGTTACAGATAGCTATATAAATTTAAGAGGAATTTTAGTTTTATTATAAAGATTTAGATATACAAAAGTAATAAATTATATAATACTTAACTTTCAGCTTTCTATTTTATTTCATCTTCAAGAAATTGATAAAGGTTTTTAATTTTATAGCCTTAATAGTTACTTTCACCTATATATATTAAACTTTAGTTTTACTAAGGTTCCTACTATATAGATTATTATTATAAAGTCTTCCTTTACTATAGGGTTACATATTGCAACTGGGGGTATAATTATTCATAATGATAGGTAATTTTATTACCATTTAAATAAGTTCTAAGCCGGCATTAGCATAAATACTATTTCGGAACATAATTTACAGTTAGAACCACATATAGGGTAAAGAGCTTAAGTACCACTACAGATACAAAGTAAATATAACGAAATATTTAAAAAACATTATTATTATTTTAATTACTCTAAGAGAATCTTTCTTACAGTATAATTATATATAACTTAAAATATTATTATATTTATCTTTATCTATAGAGATAATAAATTTAGTTATAAATATAATGATATTTTTACCTATAAGTAAAAGCTTTTTATAAATAAATTAGACTTTAGGGTTTTTACTTTCTACTAAAATAGAAATAGAAATCTTTCTAATATTATCTATTTGTGAGAATATAGTGGAGGCCTCTGGTAGAAGTCTTTTTGTATTATATAGAGGGTTTGTGAGGAAGCAAAATAGGTTATATTCTTATAGCTGAAATGCGGAATATGCAGGATATTTGAACCCTTGAAATATAGCTTTTAGGCTAAGCCCTATAGCCTAGTTATATAGCCTATATAGCTATATATTTTATTATATACCTTCTCAGACGTAAGAACTATCTTACATCTGAATAAAGATATTTCTAGTAGTTTATCTAAATATAAAAGTATCTAAATAACTATTTTTAGAGTGAAGGTAATAGGATATTAAGCTATAGGTAATAAACTGTAGGCGAGGATAATAGAGTCTTTAAGTTCTTTAGAGCTTAAAGCCTATTATTTATATGAAAGTAATAATTCTAAATAGCCTCCACTATCTGAAAATAGCCTTCTCCAGCCCTTTCGAATATTTAAACAGTCTAAAAGAAGGAAGATCCTAAATATAGCTTTTAAGTATCTCCAATACTATTAGTATTACCACCTTTAATTATTACTTGAAAATATATAGTTGCTTGAGATTAAAGTATAAACTTAAAGCTATTAGGCTTAAGAATATATTACGTAAAATATAGCCTTCCAGCTGATGAGATTATTAGAGATATTCTCTTTTTTGAAGTAGCTTCTACCTACTATAATCTTTACGCCTATATATTCTATCCTACTGGTGGCTATAAAGGCGTCGTTTTAGGTATTTAGCCCTAATAGAATTTAAACCCTACTGGGTATTTCTATTACTTTATATATAAAGCCTATTTTTATGATAATCTAGAAGGTATATTTAAGTATTACTTAGTTACTAAAGTATCCACTTATTAAAGTTATTATAAAAGGAAAGGTTTCTTAAACGTTTTCCAGGCTATTAGAATCGCCTCTTAAGGTTAGTTTTTGAACCGCCTTAGGTATACAGCCTAAATAATATTACTTTTAAATATTAACTTTACTTTATAGTCTGGCTTTACCAGAGGCTTCTTATTTAGGCTTTTAGGCTCTTTTCCACCTTCCAGATATATTGAATAAAGTATAGAGACGTAAGATATATCTGAAAAAAGATATTTAGATATAACTGCCGTAGGTTAAGTCTATTAATATTACTGAAGGAATATCTTTTTATAGGTAGCTAATCTAAATGTACTTACTATAGAGGTAGAGAGGTAAAGAGCGGAGTGAAGTTAAAAGAAGGAAAGGTAGCTAATTGAAAATAGCATAGTAAGGGCGCCTAAAGTATCCTCAAGAGGTTAACTATAATATTAAAAGCTTAACTATAATATTAAAAGATAATATAGGGGTATCTTAAGATAGAAAGTATTGTATATATATTAAAAGAGATAGATTAATATTAATATAGGGGTATCTTAAAATAGGTAGTATTATATATATATTAAAAAGAAGGATTGAAAAGAGGTCTTATGAGTATAGGCTGCGTGTAAGTTAACAATAAAAGAGGGTAAAGATATTTGAAAACACCAAAAAGCTGGGCTTATAACTATAAGAATATAGTGGAGGCTCCTGGTAGGGGCTTTTTTGTATTATATGGAGAATTTATAAGGAAGCAAAATAGCTTGTATTTTTATAGCTAAATATGGAATATATGGGGTATTCAACCCCTTAAAATATAGCCTTTAGGCTATAGCCCGTAGCCTAATTATATAGCCTATATAGCTATACGTTTCATTATACTATTTTTATATGAAGTAATAAATTACTTGGGAAGATTTTATATAACTTTATTAAGAAGAGGCTAATGAAAAAGTAAGTTTCTAGTATATAGTATAAACTACTAAGTTTTCTAAAATAAAGATTTAAGTTATAAAGTAAACTCAAAATTAGGAATCTTAATTCTTATATAAGATAAAAATATAATCTTAAAGATAGAGTGAAACGTTAGAAATCTAAATGTTATATATTCCTTATATTTATCTCTTAAAGGTTGAATAAACGTAACTAATTTCTTTTCTTTTCTTATAATATTATTTAGAAGAATAAAATATAAGCTAAATTTAAGATAGAAATTATTAATGACTAGCTTCAAGAATTCTTTAATTATAAAGCGAATTTAAAACTATAAAGATAGTAAACTTAGAGAAATTTCAAAATAATAATTAATATAAAATAGATTTATAATAGCTATAATATTATAGGAAGCTAATATAAGTGTTAGTAGCGTAATAGCTATGAGGCTATTAGGGCCCCACGGCATGCTAACTAGATAGCGTAACCTAGTGGCGGAGACCAGCCACTAGTGACAACTAGCCACTAGTTATTACTATCCGCTAGGTAATTAGTATCTCATTACCTAGGGTATCTAGATCTAGCCTATATATAACCTATAGGCTATATACTATAAATATTAATATTTTTAACCTTATTAGTATACTATATATAATAATATATATAATATACTTTCCCCTAGTGAAACTAATATTAATTAGTAGTTGATTTTACTATTACTACTTACTATAAATTAGTAAAGTTTATTTAGGTAGAAATAGTAATAGAAGATTATTAAGTCTAACTTAAAGTAAGATTACTAATCTCTTAATCTATTTAGATATTTTTAATAATAACCTCTCACCTAACTTAAAGTAAGATAATATTATTTTAATAATTATATTAATATATCTTAATTCTAGTAGCTAGATATTTATCTATATTTAAGATTAACTTACAGAAGAGATACTAAAAATATTTTATATAAGTATATATATCAAATACCTCTATTATAAGGTATAATAAACTTCTATAGTAAAGGAATTTATAATATTCTAAATTTTGAAATTTCCTTATATTCTTCTTCTTTTTTTCTATATTCTTCCATCTTCTTTCTTTCTTTCCCTTATTTTACTAATAGATAATCCTTCTCTCTAAAATTAAGTTTTATCTATATAATACTAATAAATAGAATTAGTAAATAGTAAGAATAGAATTTTCTATTTTTCCCCTTCTCCTCTCTTTTAATTTATATCTCTTTATAATTTCCCTATAGTTAGAGAATAATAAGTAAAATATCTAAACTAGTAAAACTTCTTAGAAGATATTTTAAAAACCTTAATATAATAAGTAATATAATCCCTTTAAAGGTAAGAATACTAATAAAATTAAAATTCCTTCTTAGTAGTAAGATTTTCAGTAAGTAAAAAGCTTTTAATTTTATTATAGAGTGTAATTCTAACTAGATTAATAACTAAATAATATAAATTACAGTAATATATATATATATTTACCTCTTTAGTAGAGATCTTCTAAACTTCTTTAAAAATAATTTTAAGAAGTAACTAGAGGAGGTATAAACTACTGTAAATAAATAAATACTTTAGTATTTATAGAATACTTTCCTTATTTATAATATTAAGGTTAATATAAAAAGTAAGTAGATCTACTAAATTCTTATAAATTTAATAAAGTAAGATAAGTTTATTTTATAAACTAAGGAAGAAATTTAAGAAATAGTTATAAAGTTACGGAACTTTAAGATACTTATTAATAACTAGCCAGACTTTCTTAATAATATTACTTTTACCTAGTGGATATATTCTATAATCCAGAAGTAATAATAAAACGTAATCTATTAAGATCTTATAAAACTTAATATTTATCCAGCTGCCTCAAGAAACTAATCCTAAGAAGTATCGTAATAAATAGAGAAATTTATAGTTAACCTACTATTATTAGTAATAAATGAAACTTCTCAGTAATAGAGATAATTTAAATAATAAGACTTTAAAGATTAATAAACATAACCTCCTTATAACTAGAACTAATAATATAAACCCCCTACTTTACTTCCTATAGTATCTCCCCTATATATTAACTTTATAAATAATTACTAAGAGACTAAACCTCTCTCTATTAATATACTAATAGCTAAGAATATAACTAATCTAATAAAGATATATAACTCTATAATAAAATATGGAGAAACCCTCTATAATATCTTTAAATTATAAATCTATATTTTTAGAGATTATTATCTAAAGTTAGATATATTTAATTATATTTAGGCTGAAGTTTTTTCAGTTATACTAAAACCCTAAGCTCTTAAATACTACTTTAACTATCTTAATAATCTCCTTAACTCTATAATATTTTATAATATAGCTTATTATATTAAAAACTACTTTAAAAATAATAAAAGTTAATAAGTTTATCTTACTAACTAATATAATATAATATTTAGAAATATAATTACTAATAACTAAATTAAAATAAGAAAGAAGGTATTTAAGATTCTTTTTACTTACCTAATATATATTTAGAGAATCTTTCCTCTTTAATAATATACTAATTCTAGCTTCTAAAACTACTTTTTTAATATATATTAAGAGATATTAGAATACTAATTAACTCTTTTTAGCTTTATAATAATATAGTAGAAAGTTTATAACTAATTATAATTTATAGTTCGTATTACTATAAGTCTTCCTTCTATTATATCTTAATATATACTTAAAGATACTAAAAATTCTAAGGAATTCTTATTAATTAATATAAATTAATATTAAACTAACTGGATATATAATTTACCTTAAAGTTATTACTGAGGATATAGATATAGTAATTAAGAATACTTCTAAATATTATTTAGAGGAGAATATTATTTAATTCCTACTATTCTATATAGCTAATTTAAAAAAGAATATTATATTTATAGTAAATTTAGTTACTAGTTTATAAGATACTTTCTTAATAAGATAAAGAACTTCTATAATTAACATAAGTTTAACTTCTATATAGTAAATATATTAGTATCTACTTATTATTACATTTTTACTTAATATAAGGAAGTAGAAAGCTTAAATAATAACTCTACAGGTATTTATAAAATTACTAGTAAAGATAATATAATAGTATATTATCTTTAAGACTACTAACTTAAAAATTAACTTAAAATTTCTAATTCTCTAAGTATTTCTTTAAATATCTTTATAACTTCTTATTTTAAAGAATAATCTATATTTCTAAATAGTTAAAAGATTATAAGAATCCTCTAGAATTAAGTAGTAATCTATATTCTAATGAAAGAAGATAATATAACTAAAGAGATTATTATTTTAGTATTTGTATTTATCCTTAAAAGATACTATTTAGATATAGTTTTCTAGAGAATTTTACTTAATTTAGATATTACTAGCTACTTTATAGTTAGCTACTTTTAGTTTAATATTCTAAAATAAACTATCTTTCTCTCTATTTTCTTAAAAACTTCTAGAGGAGGATTAATTTCTATTTATTTTAGAGAAAGTAAATTTATAAAGACAATAGATATAGTTAATATATTTATACTACTTTATATAATAAAATTCTATATAATTTCTTATAAAACCCTATTTCTATTATATCTTACTAATATAGATTATCTGGATATTATTTTTAATAATATTTATAATTAGTTATATTAAAATAAGAAGATTATTCTAATTATATATAAATAGGAATATTTAAAGATATTATTAAATAAGGAGGAGATACTTACTTTCTTATATCTAATAGAAATTAAAATCTAGAGACTTTATTATTATTTTAGATATCTATTTATTATATATTTTTAAGGAATTCTCTATAAAGCTAGATATCCAGTTAATTAAGAAGCTTTTATAGTTTTTGAAAAATACTACTATTAATATTAGATATATAATACTACCTCCTCTTAATTTAGATTTACCTTCTATAATAATATTAACTTTAACTTTAAAGTTATTATTAATATTTTTTACCTTAAGGGTAACTATTCTATTCTCTATATTATTAATATAACTATAGTTTTTAATACTACTTAATTCCTACTTAATATTTCAGTAAGATTAATATAGGAAGTGTTTAAGGTATATTAAATTAATATTTACTTAGGTTTACCTAATTCTATCTCTATTAATATTAAAATAAACTTCCAATCTGAAAACTTCTATTAAAAAGCTAAAATAATAAGTTTAACTATTAGAATTATACTTATTAAGGTTTATAATAGTATTAATAAGGTAGAATATTATTATATTCTTCTTCATTATATATATAAGATTTACTATTAAGAATACTTATTATTATTATAAAAATATTACCTTTAGGCTACTTATAAGTTAATAAATAATACTACCAGCCTAAATAATTTTATATCTATACTCCTTATTTTTAAAACCTACTTCCAGCTTACTAAGAATTTTACTTTATTCCTAAAAATAGTTTTATAGATATAGGTATTCTAAAAGGTAACTAAAACTATCTACTATAAGTATATAAAAAGAATTATTAATATTACTGTAGCTACTTATAATAACCTTAATATATTATAAGTTATAAACTTCCCACTATAGTTTCTTATATATATATAGTAAGAAAAGAAAGGATAATAAGATTTCTTCCGCCTACTTACTACTTATAGTAAAATATATATTATTAACCTTCCTTATAATTCTTAATAGCTTTACTTAATTACTATAAAAGTATATTATAAAAGTAATAATATTTCTTCTTAATTATATATTTTAGTAGAAATATAGAAATATTTTTAATAAAGATAGAATAATAGTAATATTAATAAAGCTGGAGATTCCTCTTAAGAAGCTTTACTTATCTTAATTTTATCTTTTATTATTCTTAAACCTCTAAATACTTTAGAGATACTAGAAGATAATAATATCCTCCCTCCTTATATTAAAAGTAATATACAGCTATTATTTAATAAAAATAAATATACTAAATATTAGAGAATAATAAAACTATTTCTTAATTTCTTAAAAGCTATATTTAATTATGAAAATCTCTCTTAATAAGAAGGTAACTAAGAAAACTAATTTATAGCTTTCCTTATAGCTAAAGAAGAAGCTAATCTAACTTTCTCTAGATTCCTCCGTTAAAAAGAAATTATTATTATTTCTAGCTTTCCCTTTAAAAAGTTAATAAAGAAGAAAGTGGAAAGTATTATTAATAATAATATAGTTAAGATTATTTAGTATAATTTTAGTCTCTATAAAAATTATATTATTTTTAAATTTTAAACTATTAATAAAATTAAGAATAAGAATAGTAACTAAGTAAATAAGAAGTTAAGGTTTATAATTTAAGGTCTTAGAGATAATAGGAAGCTTATAATTCTTACTTAGTTTTCTATAATTTAGAGAAGTAGCTAAAAATTAATTACAGCTATTACTTCTATATTATTAAAAGATAAAAACTTTCTTCTTTAGCTAAAAATATTATTTAAGCTTATATTTAGGCTAAAACTAAACTTATAAAATATATTATAGCTAAATTACTAATTTACCTTAAAAACTAATATCCTCCAGAATTTATAATAATAATTATTAAACTACTTTATAGTTTAGCTAAAGCTAGTATCTACTAGTAGATAATATATTTAAAATATTATAAAGAGTAGTTATATATCAAAATATCTACTATAATTCTTACCTTCTTATATTTTAAACTAATAATAAGGTATTTAGTGTAATTAGTATATAAACTAATAATATTCTTAGTCTTTCTGATGTTATTTTTACTCAATAAGAGGATAAAGAACTAGTAAAAACTTTCCTTATAGTAAAATCTAAAATCTTTCTTATAAAGTTAATATTACTAGTATTTAATAGTAATATATTTTCCCTCTAAGGTAAAAATCTCCTTTTTAAATAAAAAAACTAAAGCTATAAGCTTGCTGTTATAAATAGTTTTATAAACCCTAAGATATTTAAGAAAATCTATATTAAATAATATATATATAAACTATATATTACTTTAATTTGCCAGCTTAAGGTTTTTTTAACCTCTTATATATAGTATAATAATAATAACCTTCTAGTAATAATATTATTACTTTTAATAAGTATATTAAATAATAAATAGAATATTCAAATTAAAGATTAATCTTTATTCCTCTTAATCTCTCTAAGATATACTTCTATATTTTTATAGATGGCTTCTTTACTAATAATATTAACGTATTATCTTAACTGGAATTTACAATAATTCTAAGTTAAGAGATAGCTACTAGCAAAAGTAAGTTTATAATCTAAGGTAACTTAATTTATTACTTTTTAACTAAAAGTAAAAAAATAACCAGAAGTATATTTACTTTAGAGATTTATATTATAGTTACTGATATAAACTTTATATATACTATTACTATATTTTTGCAAGAAATTATAACTTATTATAACTTTCCTTCTATTTCTATAATTATCTATATAAACTTATATTTATTATATAAGTATTTTATAAAAAACTATAGCTATAACCACGGTAATTAATATTATTAACCAGAGCAACCCCCTCCGCACGTAACAACAACGGCAGTTATATCTTTACGTAATTTATAGCACCTATATAATCTACAGTATCTACACAAACGCAGGGCACCAGTTACACCTCTACTTAAAGTAAGAGTAATACTGGCATTTACCTTCCATATAGTTATAATAATAATAATAGTAATAATAATAATAATAATAATAATAATAATAATAATAATAATAATAA
>MASP02000049.1:0-280223 GCA_001693025.2 Colletotrichum lindemuthianum | reverse complement strand
CCACCCCCCCCCCTTCGGCCGATCCGTCATCCGTAAAACGACCACGTCAACACACCCTGCACACGCCGGCTTTCACGCTTGACCGCCCGGGCTTTCCGGCAAACCCGTCCGGTCCCCTAGGCGAGCACAGGGCTAGGGTTCTCCCGAATCGCCCGGATGGTCTCCCTCATCCGCGGGTTAGCGTCGAAGCTAGCCTCGATGAGGTCCACCACTTCGTCCGCCGAGAAGTACAGGCTGAGCTCGCTGTCGCACCACAGGTACCTGACCTCGTTGAGGTTGGACTGGAGCACCTCGCTGAGGTACTTGAGCCGGAGCCACGTGGCTGCGTACTGCGCCGTTGTCGGGATCTCGTCTTTGCTGCCCGTCCCGGACACGTGCCCTGCCGTCCGTGAGGGGAGGAAGAGGTCGTCCAGCTCCGTAATCTTTGCAATGAGCTGCGCGATGCCGTACGCGTCGTCCTGCCCGATCGACGACGAGTCCATCACGTCGCCGATGATCTTGGCCGAGATTGCGTCCACGAGTGAACCCATCGCCTGGTACCACACTGAGCGTGCGAGGATTGACTCCCACGTCACCGCCATGGACCTGACCCGCGCCACTGCCGAGTCCACGCAGCTGGCCAGTTCGTCCTGTTGCATCAGACTTTGATCCCCTGTGCGTGTATGTCAGCCTTGCTGTCGCTGCAAACAAAAACATCAGCCGAGGCTGCGGCCGGCTGCTTACCTCCCAGCAGGTCGCGGAGGATCGTCTTCTGCACCCCGAGCTCGTTGGTGTACGCCCGTGTCGCAAAGTTTTGAAGGCTCTTGATGTCGTTGTCTATGCGCAACATGCTCTGAGCGCGTGGGGTCAGGTCCGCGCGCGATTTCCACGCCGATGCCAGGTCCGCCAGCCTCTCGGAGAGGTACATGGCATCGTTGTAAAGGAACCTGCGTTTCGGTCAGTATGGGCGACGCTCGTGGCCCGGCCGACGCTTACATGTTCCCGCCGATATCGAGCGCGTAGTAGTGCGGCGAGACAGCCCTAAACATGGCCAGGGCGAATGTCGGTAGACTAAACAGGCCCGGCGCCGCGGCTGCGACGGGGCTGCTTTCGTACCTGCAGCTGTTAGCTGTACGTCCGCCCTCGGGCTGCGATCCAACTTACTCTGGCTGGGTCAGGGCAGCTCCGTCTTCCAAAATGGACAAGACGAGTTCGAGAACCGGTTCTGGCATGGACGAGATGTAATACGTTTCCCTGAGCACCATTTCTCTGCTTTCGTCCTCGCCGGTGACCACGGCCTTCTTCCTTGGTTTGGGAACCTGCGGCTGAGGTTCAGGCTGTGTCTGCTCTGCGTTGTCATCGTCGCCCCAGCCCCAAGCGTCGGCGGCGTCGTCTTCGTCAGCAGCCGGCGGCCCTGTCGCCTGTGGTTTCGCGTCTTTGCCGTCCGTCTGCTCTTCGTCGTCCCAGCCCCAGGCGTCTGCCCCGTCGTCTTCCTCTTGCCCCTGGGCTGCGGCGTTGGCGTCTGCAGGCTCATCGTTGTCGATTCCCCATGCTGCGCCCCAGTCGTCGTCCGTTGCGGTCCCGGCAGCTACGCCGTTTGCTGTCAACTGGTTGCCCTCGGAACGTGAGACCATCTGTTTTTCTACTTTTTCGACTTCTCTGGACTCTCCGATACCTGTACCACGTAAGCAAAGGAACACGAACGCGGCGATGGGAGCCAACCATTGGAAAGTCGCTTCCGGACCGAGTCGAGAGCCGTTTCTCTACACTTGGCAAGCCATATGGACGGAGCGCTGCCAACCCACTCCTTGAGCTCGGTAAACCCTGTGAAGTTGTTCTCCTCGAGAACCTCGCAGAATGCACGCGCAGACTGGATCACGGCTTGGAAACCGACGATGCCCTTCAATGTTGAAGGCACTGCTCCGTCCAGCCAGACCCTGATCAGCCTTGGCACCAAGTCATTCATCATGATAGGGCTGAAGAACATGACGAGATCGGGCGTGAGTCTTTTTGCGACAAACTCGACCAGCTGCCGCAGATCTGCAAAGAGCTCGTCTATAGACCGGCCAGCTTCGCCATGTAGTTCGACAGTGTTCTGTCAATGGTCAGACAGATTCTCCTAAAAGGAAACGCTACTTACATCGCCTGCACGAATAGACGGGAGGGACGTGGATTCAGAGTTCATCCTGGGGAACACAATGGCCTGGTCGACGTCTTGCCATAATCGGGACATTCTTTCCTCGACCTCTTTATAGGCCTGCAGGCCAATGATTGCTTCCGACAGGTTAATTTGCTCGCCTACAAAGGTCAGATGCTGATCCAAAGAGCAATCGAGTGACACATGCCGTCCAGCTTCTCGTGTATCGTCAGAGAGCCTGCTTGCGTATCTGTATGGACCAAGGATGCCCAAACGTGGTCAAACACGTCGTGGACGCTCGACTTGAGCTCAAAGGCTCTCAAATCGAGCAGTCTCATGGCACGGCAAGTTTTCTTGTTCACCGGCACGGCATCGAGTTCCGCCCACGACTCTGGTCGCCGTTAGTCACGCCCGCGTCGGCACAAGGACTGCCACGTACTTTCCAGCCACCTGAGGGAGTCGATGATGCGCCGCTCGTTCATCGCCTGCTCGACCTCCCCTAACAACTCGTTCACGTGCTGGACGCCCCTCAGCGCCTCGTGAAGCTGTTGGGTGTAGAGCACCTCTCGTTCGAGAAAGCGCACATGGTCCTCGGCATCCTGGATGGCCTTCCCAGACACTTGCGGAGCCTCTGATTGGCGAACAATATCATCGGCCAGCCTCTTAGATCGCAGAATATCTTCTTGTAGCGTCTTTGCGTTGTTCACCCAGGAACTGACATCCCCTTTGGTTTCCTCGTTGATCGTGTGGATCTCGGACTGCGAGCGTCAGCAGTTGTCCAGGCGCCCGCACAAAGCCTTGCGTACCTCCAGGTCCCCCTTTGCCTGCTCAAGAGCTTCAATCGCCGGCGACAAGTCGGTAGAAGAGAGCGACAGGGAAGACGCCTGCTCGTCTGGGAAGCTGCCCTCCAGGGCGAAGCCGACGATGGCTTCCCCGAGTCGTAATGGCGTACGTGTGTCGACTGCAGCCATATTCTCGATTGGTCGCGGAGCGCGAGCTTCACAAGCAGCTTCTCGTAACTAGCTTTCGCGCGGATCGGTCGACACGATAGATGCGCCAGCGGTCGGGGGATGGCCGGATGAGCTTATAGGTGGTAAATGCTTATAGGTGGTAAAGCTGTTGGAGCCAATCAATACTACGAGTTCTATAAGCGACGGATGTGGAGGACTCTGCCTCGTCGCGTCGTGTTCCAGTTCAGGGAAAGCAACAAACTCCACGACAGTGGTAATAGCGATACAGCTGTCCGAAAGTACCTTTGGCCAACCCAACGTCACCAGCAGTCACGCCGTTAGCAGTACGTACTCTCCATCCTCTTCCGATATTGTACCGAGCGCCAGGCGCCAGATAAGATAAGTCAAGGCGGCAAGAAGCCAATCGGAGGCCGTGTGTCCGCCCTGCCTAGCCGGTTGCAAAATGAGAAATAACGACGAACCCACCGGTCCCTTGCCCTGGATTTGGAGGGGCAATCGGGTCAGTGCATCTATGAACGACGTCGTGGTAAAGTGCCCCGCGACAAGACGACGACTTGCATTCACTTGCCGAACGTTACACTTTGGGGCTCAGGAGACCTACAGAAATCGACAGCATTCACCGCGCCGGCAGTTTTCGTTCGCGAGACTATCCGTTTGAAACAAGGAGCTGCGAGTTGGCGGTTGAACAGCCGCTATTCGGTTTGCTATCACGGGCTGGTCGGTGTGTTGGAGGAGACCTCATTGGTGTATTTTTGCTCGGTCAACCAGGCTGAAGACACGGCTGTCTGCAAGGTGAGCTGGTTCGGGATCATGTCTGTCATCTTCCATTCCTCTTTGGGCATCGATGCCCATTGGTCCCAGACGAGTCGTTCTGTACCCCTCCTAGAGGGTCGAGATGGCAGCTCCAACAGATCTACGGAGGCCTGCAGAAGCATCGCAATGCGCCTTTCGCTTTTCTGCTTTGAGTCTTTTCAACTCACTCTAGAACGCGATGCCGGGCTTACAGACTGGCCAAGTGGCATGCGCCGCAGCATTGATTCTTGTGGCTGCCTGCCTCTCACACATCTATCTCCATCCTCTGTGTCTCTTGTTTTCTTGCAATGAGTACGTCATACCGGGTTGCTCTTTTCTGTCATCGGTTGGCGTTGGCCAGCGTTGGGCAAATAGTTTGATCACTGCGACTGTGATACCAAGCGGTACTACGGTCTTGAGATGGGTGGTGTCTCGTTGCATTACCCACGCTTGGTCTGCGGTGGATTGCTAGTATGACACTCCAAACTTTGGAGGCAATCCTACCACTCTGTATCCCATCGACCTTCCTCTCTTACTTATTTCCCTAAACCCCCACGGACGATTCAGTTTGCCATACATGTCCTTCAAGCCGTACATCTTGCATCCAGAGGAAGCTGACGTGCTCCCAGATCTTATCACGCCCAGTTTAGCACCAAGACCGCCATCATGTCGCCAGAGGAGCAAGGCAAGCCGCAGCCGCGGTTCCGCAAGATCCAGAGCTTCAAGACCGACTATGCCCCGTGCCAGATCAGCCAGTACGTCTCTGAGAGAAGCGGCATGCAGGTCGTCGTCGCCGACCGCAAAGGCCCCAAGACCAACGGCTACTTCACCCTGGCCACCGAGATCTTTGATGATTCTGGCGCGCCTCACACCCTCGAGCACTTGGTGTTCATGGGTTCCAAGAACTACCGGTACAAAGGCCTCCTCGACAAGTTGGCATCACGCGCCTACTCTGGAACCAACGCCTGGACCGCGACAGACCACACAGCCTACACGCTGGAGAGTGCCGGCTGGGATGGCTTCTCTCAGATTCTGCCCGTGTATCTCGAGCATGTCATCTTGCCCATCCTGACGGACGAGGCATGTGTCACCGAGGTCCACCACATCGACGGCGAGGGCAACGACGCGGGTGTCGTGTACTCGGAGATGCAGGCTGTGCAGTTCAAGAGCGCCGAGATGGCGGACCTCAAGGCCCGTCGCCTGCTGTACCCGGAGAACGTGGGTTTTCGGTACGAGACTGGCGGCATGACCGAAGCCCTTCGCGTCTTGACTCCCGATCGCATTCGCCAGTTCCACCGGGACATGTACCAGCCTCGCAACCTCTGCGTCGTCATCATTGGCGAGGCGGACCACGACAACCTGTTGCAGATCCTCGACGAGTTCGAGGAGAGCATCAAGGACGACCTCCCACCCCTGGACTCGCCCTTTAAGAGGTACGGCGCCGTCTTCGTCTTGCAGGGAAAGCGTGCTAACATCGGCAGGCCATGGATTGACTCGGCGCAGCCCCCGGCCCTGAAAGAGTCCGTCATCACGACTGTCGAGTTTCCCGAAGAAGACGAATCCGTCGGAGAAATCACCGTGGCCTTCTTCGGCCCCAACTGTACCGACATTATAGCGACGTCCGCTCTCAACGTGCTGCTGACGTATCTCTGTGGGTCGTCTGTTTCGGTTCTGGAGAACGTCATCGTGGAGAAGGAAGAGCTGGCCAGTTCCGTCACGTACTGGTGGGATGCGAGACCAAACTCCGTCATCTGGTTCCAGCCGACCGGCGTCGAAACGGAGAAGCTCGAACTGGTGGAGAAACGGTTGATCGACCTGCTCAAGGAGGTCGCCTCGAAACCCCTGGACATGGAGTACCTGACGGCGTGCATTCACCGCGAGCGCCTCCAAGTCAAGTTTCAGGCCGAAGAGTCGGAGAGCTTCTACTCTAACAACATCATTTCGGACTACCTGTTTGGCAACCGTGACGGCTCGACCCTCAAGGACCTGGAGTCTCTCTCCGAGTACGAGGTGCTGGAGAAGTGGACGGATGAGCAGTGGAGAGGCTTTTTGCGCAAGTGGATATCCGACGCTCCTCACGTGTCCATCCTCGCGAAGCCTTCCAACAATGTGGCCAAGAAGCAGGAGGCCGATGAAGAGGCCAGGCTGGCCAAGAGAAAGGCAGAGCTCGGTCCGGAGGGCCTTGCGAAGCTCAAGGAGCGCTTGGACGCCGCAAAGGCAAAGAACGACGAGCCTATCCCCGCCGCCGTGATAGACCAATGGCCTGTCCCCGGCACCGACTCGATTCACTTCATCGAGTCGGAAACTGCGAGGGCCGGCCTCGCCAAGAGCCTCGGCCTCCCGGACAACTCGGCGCAGCACATCATCAACGGCGCGAAGCAGGGCAAGGACCCTCTCTTCATCCAGTTCGAGAGCGTACCGAGCAACTTTGTCCACCTGACGGTCTATCTGGGCACGTCCCAGGTGCCCCTGCAGCTGAAGCCTCTGCTTCCCATCTTCAACGACAACTTCTTCAACACGCCCATCATGCGCGACGGGGAAAAGGTCAGCTTCGAGCAGGTAGTCATGGAGTTGGAGCAGGACACCATCAGCTACGGTCTCCGCTCGACAAGAGACTACGGCGACCCGGACGGTATCATGATCCAGTTCCAGATAGAGCCTGAGAAGTACTCGACCATTATCAACTGGGTCCGTACCATGATGTTCGACAGCGTCTTCGACGTCCAGCGTCTCAAGGCCGGCGTGCAGAAGCACCTCGCCGACATCCCCGAGATGAAGCGCGATGGTAGGTCCATGGCCGCCGAGGTTGACATGTCGATCCACATGAAGAAGGAGTCGTACTCCGTTGCCAAGCGCGCACTTGTTCGCGCGGTCTACCTCCGGCGCCTGAAGAAGCTGATTGGCACCGACCCGGAGCTCGTCCTCTCGTGGTTCGAGCAGCTGCGCAAGTCTCTCTTCACCTTTGACAACGTCCGCATCCTCGTCACCGCCGACGTTGCACGGCTGCCGGAGCCCATCGCCGCCTGGGACACGCTCAGCAGCACTCTCAAGCCCGCGGACGCGGTGATCCCCATCACTAAGCCGCACACCCTGCTCACGCCCGAGGGTCAAAATCCCGGCAAGGTCGGAGCGGTCATCGTCCCCATGACATCAGCCGACAGTTCCTTCGGCGTGAGCACCGCCAAGGGAATCACTTCCTTTGAAGACCCGCGGCTGCCGGCCATCATGGTCGCCATCGGGTACCTCGAGACCACGGAGGGGCCCCTCTGGAACTCCGTCCGGGGCCAGGGTCTGGCGTACGGCTCGTACTTTGGCCGCGAGCTCGACACCGGCGCCATGCAATACAAGGTGTACCGTTCTCCGGATGCGAGCAAGGCGTTTGCCGCCTCCCGGGAGACCATCCGCCAGATCGCCGAGGGCGAGACCCCGATCGACCGACACCTCAAGGAGGGCGCCATCAGCCAGGTCGTTGTCCAGTTCGCCGATGAACAGTCGACGATGGCGTCCGCCGCGGCCCAGAACTTTATGCTGGCTGTCGTAAGGAGTCTCCCCCTGGACTGGCACATGAAGATTATGCGCGACGTCCGCGACGTCACCAACGAGCAGATCAAGACGGTGCTGAAGGAGCTCATCATGCCCCTGTTTGAGCCCAAGACGAGCAACGTAGTGGTCACTTGCTCGCCAATGTTGCAGGAGGTGCGTCCCCCTTTCATGACCCCCCCAAAGACGTGTCACTAACGGTTCGCAGAACATGGAAAAGGCCTTCAAGGAGGTGGGATACACAACGCAGGTCAAGTCGCTGTCCGACTTCCACGACGACTATGGGCTCAAGGGCGACGAGGACGAAGAGGAAGGTGAAGAGGACGACGAAGATGAGAACGACGATGAGGACGACGACAGTGAGGGCGACTACAGCGACGAAGACTCGGAATGACGGGGTTAACAAGTAGACCAAGGTTTGGAAGATAGAGTTAGTAATTTCGTCAATACGAGCCGATGTCATGATCGTGCAGGCTCTGTACGCGACGTCAGTCACTAGACGAAATATGGACAGTCCCGTCGATGCATGATGATTGTAACATTCAAGATAGCGGGCGCTACCGGCCATTTATCCCATACCCTTACACGGGAGACGACCCCTCACGGGAACGCAGCTAAAATACAGCACTCCAGACACCAACCAGGCAGCCTCTTCGATGTACGACTCTGAAGCTTCGCCTGGGCTCCTCCCCGCAGGAAGACAAAAGGTAAACATGCACAAATACGGATACACTCTAAACGACGCCTCAGCCATGCCAGCCGTGCCCCTGAATCCGATGAATAAAACCTGCCAAAGAGAAAATGCTTAGGATATCCCTTTTTCTAGACCCCCCCCCCCACTCACGCGTCTCATGAAACCCCTCCAGCGTCGACCTTATCTTGTCTCTAGTCCACGGTGTCGTCGTTCGAGGGCTGGTCTCTAAAGGATGGCGACGTGGGGCTGCTCTTCCTCAACAAACCGCTCGCTCCGCTGCGACTCCAGCCGCCGTTCGTGACGAGGTTCATGGCGCGGTGTTCCGCTGCCGTCGCGTCGTCGACGTCGATATCGCTGTCCTCGAGATCCTCCTCCAACGCCGTGCCGCGCGGGCTGAGCTTGCGCATCGGCAGTGATTCTTGAAACCCGTCGGCGTAGAGGTTCGGGTCGCGGCCCAGGACACGGTCGGCTTTGGAGGGCATCTTGCGCGCGCTGCCGTTGGCGTTGGGGCTCGACGTCGAGGTCGGCGACGTCAGGTAGTGACGACCCGCGCCGTCAGGTTTCGGGGGCGGCACCGGGCGCATGAAGACGGGGGGCTCGTCGGTGCCCCAGCCGGCGGTGATCTCGCGGGCGCGCTGCTCCTCGCGTTCTCTGGCGAGACGCTCGCGCGCGGCGACCCACTTGGGGCTGGCCTCCCACGACCAGCCGTCGCCCGTGGTGTTGCACACCGGGACGAACCAGAACAGCGGCCTGTGGCCGAAGAGGTGCAGCAGGTTGCGCTTCGCACCGAGGTCGAACGCGTTGGGCAGCTTCTCCGAGTCCTGCTCGTCCAGGTACTCTTCGTAGCGCTTCTTTGCGCGGTCGCGCTCCATCTCCTCGTACGATTGGTGGGCGGGTCGCGAGGCGCCGGGGAGTCCGCGGAACTCCTCGCCCTCCTCTGGTCTCGTGATGCCGGGAAGCGCGTTCGCATGGATGTCGAGCAGCTGCTGGCCGTAGGCGGGCAGGGGAATGCCGTCACCGCTGTGCTGCGCGACGAACTGGCTCTTCATGGACTTTTTCAGTGGCGACAGATAACGCGTCTTTTCCAAGCACTCGATTGTCGTCTGGCCTCGGCTCGCCAGCATGATGTGCCACCCCGTGAAAGCGCCGACGACTATTCCTATGATGCCGGCCATGACACTGAGAATTACATAGTTAATGGGCATCAAGTTTTCGACGTAGGTCGTGTTGTTGATGACTTCCATGTATACCCAGCTTCCGGCGACGAAGAAGCTATACAAGCAGAAGACGGTCGTGTAGATGAGGAACAAGAGAAAGGCCTTGTGGTTCTTCAACCCGATGCAGGTCGCCAGCCACGGGCAGTGATGGTCCATTTTCAACACGCATCGCCGGCAGGTGGAGCAGTGGTGGGCGCGGTCGGGCTTCCTCGCCTGGCACTTCTTACAAAATCGGATCTCGCCGTTAGCCTTGACAGTGAAAGAGGTGGCGGCGGGGGGCGCCTCGGTCGGAAGCGTGCTGTAGCCATTGTCGTTTGTCGTGCTGCCGGGGCTCGTGAAGACGGCCGTAGTGTAGGACCAGTTGAGCAGGCCGTAGAGGGCGATGGCGACGGTCGACGTTCCGGTGCCTGGGTGCGGCGAATGTCAGCTTCCATCGCGAGACCGAGAGTCACGGAGCAAACGGAGGACGTACCGAGCCAAGTGGCTTGCGAGGGTTGGGACCCAATGGTAACATCCACCCAGACGGCCCATGTCGTCAAGCTATAGACGAAAATCAGGGGAATGTACGTCGCGGAGGTGCAGCAGCAGCGCTCCAGCTTTCGTGCCCAGCGACGAGACATGGTTTCGGGCGACGATTGCGGACGAGCAAGATCCATCCAAATCACTCGGAAGAGAAATCAGGAGGGAAGAAGGATCATGGCGGTCAAGGCGACAAGTTGGAACGAATGCTGGCTCGCGGGCTGGTAGGGCGGCCCGTATTGCTCTGCTGTGCTGCTCCGGCCTGGTTGGATAGTCAGGGGAAGTTTACCTGGACGTGGACCACGAGCAGGGGACAATGGTGGATGCTGCATTGGGATCCGCCGCGACCGTCGACCTGTTGAGCGGGAAAGCCACGCCATCTTACGCTGGGAGCTGGGGCTGAGCAGGGCCAACTTGCCTCTCGGTGGAAGCTCGCTAGGTGTTTTAGTCAGTCATTGACGGCCGCATTGTGGCGGTGTCTGGGTTCTGCCAGCGGTCCCGGCTCCCGCCTCTTCCGCGTTTCGTGCGTCCGGTAGTGGGTCTGTTTCTCCAAGTGTCCGGGAAACACGACGGATTGAACACTATGCGACGATTCCAGCTCGGCTGTAGAGTCTTCCCTTCCGGTGGAATACATTGAGATATGCGATGAAGAAAGCTGTCGGGATTTCAGTGTAGGACGTCAGCAACGGAACCCCATGGATAAGGCGACTCGGCACGATGCCAACTTTCCTCCCATACATGCCGCTCAGGGTGCATACCAAACACGGTTAAACAACACCACGACTTGATCCATTTGTGACACAACGTTGTGAGGGAAACCTGTCATTGGCTAGTGCAAGTAAATCCATTATGAGCAAATCCGGTGACCACCCATGCCCAGCCTTTGGTGAGACGCCTTTCCACTTCCACGAAGGCCACGCACTAGAAACCGGCATGTTCTCTTCGAAGAAACAAGATGACCGCTCGCTGGATCCCCTCTGATAAAAATGAACTCAAAGTCGTACATCATGAAGAGATTGCCCCAGGAATCCAGGCTAGTCGTTGCCCTCTATGACCATACCGACTGCGTTCGGGACGCCGACGAGCACCTTTCCTCGGGGAACGCGGACGTCCTTGACCTTCATGCAGCCGAACACGTTGACCTCCTTGATGTTGGGGCAGCTGCGGAAGATGCAGCCGACAATGTAGTCATCGACCTCTTCGATGAAGCTGACCTCGAGCTTCAGAAGCTCACTGTACTTCTTGTCCTCCGCGAAGACCTCCTCAAGGGCTCGGCGCGTAATGTGCCGACAGCTGTGGACGTTGAGTTCCTTGATCTTGCGCCCCGAGTGCTGCATGAGGGCAATGAATCCGTCCGAGCAGAGACCGTGGCGGAGCGTGTTCTCTCTGGGTCGGTTAGAGTCTCCGAAGCGACATTTTTCAAAGTCAATCCTTTCAATGGGCGGGTTGTCCCAGTCAGTAAAGAGCTCAACAAAGCCGCCGTCGGTCACCTTGTCGCTGTCGGTGACGCGCAGCTTCCTCAGAGAGCGGCACGAAGACTTGATGGCCCGCAGAACAGTGTCGTCCGCGTCGTAAAACATGTTCAGAGACAGCGTCTCCAGGTGCTGTCCAATGTCCGCGATGGTGCTCGAGATGCTGGCCGGCTTGATCTTGTTCTGGAGATGCAGCCCGAGGTGCTTCAAGCTCGTCATCTGGCCAATATGCAAGACGCCGTCGTCGGTAACCTTTTGGTTGTGGTAGACCTTTAAGCGGGCCAGGTTGGGACAGTACTCTGTGATCAAGGCCAGGATCTCGTCTCCGAAATGTCTGTCCGTGTAGTAGACCCTGAGCGACTCGAGATGCGAACCCTTCTCCTTAAGAAATCGGTGCCACATGCCGTCGCTGAGGAGGTTGGCTCCATGCAGATAGAAGGATGTCAGGCTGATGCCCCGGCTCAAGAGATACTCCATGACGGAGTCTTTGAACTGGATGGCATTGCGTGCCTTGAACCCCTTCAGATTGGACGCGACCTGGAAGATGGAAATGAAGTCCTCGGTGAAGAGCTTGGCGCCATCGTAGATGTTGACAAAGGAGGTCGAGGGTTGCGTGAACAAGGCCAAGGTCTGGCGGTTGAGGAGCCGGCGCTTGGAAAATAGCCGAGCGATCCTGTCAACGATGTGATCAGGGAGCTCGCCCAAGCTGTCTGCAAGGTCGACGTTCTTGGCCAAGGTCTCGATGCAAAGCGTCGTCAGCTTCTTCGCACCAGTGTGGTAGGTGCCATCCAGGATGCTGCTCTGCGCCTTGCGTCGACCGCCAGTGCCGGCAACTTTGCGGGGTTTCTTGGGAGCACGTTTGTCGTTCGCAGCAGCGTCCTTGCTGCATTTGGCACACAGGAGGCCGCCGTTGGGTCCAGTACGGGAGTAAGGGGTGACTGTGAAGCGCTTCTGGCAGATGTCGCAGTTGTCCATCTGACCAGGAAGAGGCTGCGACATTGACTCCATGACAGCGCGGGCAATGTCGTCGTCGTCTTCGGATTCGTCAGCGAGGCGCTTGCGCTTCTTAAACGCCCGCGACGCCTTGATCTTGGCGACGGCCTGTTGCTCCTTGATCTTGCGTCGAGTCTTCTGAGCATCAGTCTCCTTGCGAGCAGCCGAGGCGGGCTCCGATGGCCCAGCTTCCTCGTTGTCATCATCAGCCTGTTGGGCCTCGGCGTCCAAGTCGGCCTGGGCCTGGGCCTGGGCCTCGACACTCTGAGCTGCCGCAGCGCGTCTTCTATCTGCATTGAGACGGATTTGGTTGGCAGAAATGTTGTGAGACTGCAAAATGGTCAACAACTACGAAGTTCCAACGGGTGGAACACACTTACAGCGAGGTAATCGGTCAAAGCTGACTGTCTGGAAAAAGGTCAGCATCAGTTTGGCCATATGAAATACCAACGCTTACGGTCCGGAAATATGACGAGCAGAGCGAGTGGTGGCTTGAGGCTGGGCCTGTTGAGCAGCTTGGTTTCCAGCATTTTGGCCCTGTGCCTGAGCTTGAGCTTGAGCCTGAGCCTGAGCTTGAGCCTGGGCTTGAGCCTGAGCCTGGGCTTGGGCTTGGGCTTGGGCTTGGGCTCTTGATGAGGATCTTTGTGAAGCCCGAGGACGTGCCATCTTGGTGGTGGTGCTTGAACCTCAATAATCGCTGTTTCTGATTTCTGAAGCGAGGTAGGTTGTTTCGCTCAGGAGGATGCACACCTTGCTGTTGTAAGTGAAGGGAAGAAGGCTTTGCCTGTAGTGGCGAATCTGGCAATCACTCTAACAGAGCTCAAAGGGAAAGCGCGACTGCTAGGTACCTACTTGGTAAGGTAATTAGGCCTTTCTCCACAAACCTGGTCGGTGCCCCACTAACCTCTTTCTGGTTTCGCACTGTGCCTCTGATCGCAGTTGACAGTTCACTGAAAGCTCTGCGGCCAACTCTTGTGATGGGCTTCTATCAAACGAAACCGAGGAGATGTTTGGAGAGTCTCACGTTTGCGAGGTCCAAACCAAACACTGATGGCGCAGGAAACAGAGGCAGTAAAAAAAAAAGGGTGATGGCTGAAAGCGTGACGGGAAGTGACGGGAAAAGGTGTCGTTTTCCTGAATCGAAAATGACGACCCAACGAAGCTATCTAGCGATAGTGAATATCGTCATCAACAGCGTCGTCGTGAATCAAGACCGTGTCGGCTACCAAGTTCCGTGACGATGTAGACTGTAAAGCAGGCAGCTGTCAGGGGTTTTAATTGAAGTGGGGCAGGTAGGCCAGCGGGAAACGTGGGGCAGGAGCCACTACACCGGAGACGTCGGGGACAAGATCGATCGCCCCAATCGGCCTCGGCACCTCTGCAGGCTGTAGTTTGCGGAACTTCAGGGGCGTGGAGATCGAAAGAGAGGACGGAGACACTTCATTGACGGAATTGACGCCTTGTCGTCAACTATTAATATGCTTCAGACAAAACGTCAAATACGTGTCGAGTTCTCCCATTTCCTTTGACTGATATCTGTTTGCTTCGAGTACAAGTCCATTCATCTGCCCATGGGTAGTAGCCAGGCTTTCTGCATCATCAAACAACACACCAGGAACTGTTTGCCTTCCCAACAACAACAAGGCACAGACTAGCCTCTGGAAAAATTCACTGGTGTGCTCCCTTGTCCCTTGGAGGCAAAATCTCAGCAGGTGCTCCTTTTCTATCCCTGACAAAGAGGTCATGTGACTTCGTGTAAAAATCCCGCCAGTCAATCACCGCGTCTCAGCTTCACCCACCTTTCTCCTGCAATTGGCCTCTGCATACCAGGCAAAAAAAAAAAGGACCACCTCCCAGACAAAGTACCAAGCTGGTGGCAATCTTCGAGTCTCCCCTGGTTTTTCTCACCACCACCTCTTCTTCCCGACATCCACCTGGGTCTTTTCTTTGCCAACCCATTGTCACTACTCGTAGGGAAAAACTACAGCTAGTCAGCCAGGTTTTACTCCTCTACAGCTGAAAAAGCCCTTGCTCTTCTTTCCTTATTCGTCAACCGACAGTGCAGTGCAGGGTGGCCCATCGGCGATAAGCTCAGGTACTGTTTGCCACACGCCAAGCTTTGTCCCGCCCATCCCAGCTATCGACTACTTTACTATCAAACTCTCACACACACCTGTGAGAGTCAATCAGGACACTCATTTTCCTTTCATCTACCTGCCATTCGACACCGTCATTTCATTATTCAGCGATTAAATCCATTGCAGTCTCAACACCAAGTGGATTGCGATGTCTGACTTGCCTGGATCGCGCCGTAGCTCTAGGCGCTTCTCTGTGGCTGGTAAGCAGGCTGCTCCTTCCGTTTCATCAAGCCAAATGGTATATTCGATTGACATTGTTCATAGATACTCCTGAGCCCGGAACTGGTCGCGTCACTAGATCTGCTTCGTCCAGGAACCTAGCTCTCCCCACTGATACCTCAACCCCAGCGGTCTTCAAGAGAGGCCGAGGCAGACCTAGCAAGGCCTCAACCATCGCCAATGATTCAGTATCGTCGGCGCCCTCCGCTACTGCTTCGGCTGATTTCACTTCGGCCAGCGAAGCTTCGACCCCAGCTACCAGCAATGTAGCCACTCCGGCTCCCTCCGTACTAGCTGGCACCGGCACGGGACCTCCCCCCTCCAAGACGAGCTTCGACGTTCAGCTCCCAACCGCCGAAGGCTTGGCTAGCGAGAGAGCTCTTCGCCGAAGCAAGCACTCCATCATGCCCGTCAAGCGCAAGCGTCTCGACGGCAGCGATGACGAGGAGGAGGAGGAGTACTCTGACACCTCGCCCGACGCCGTCGTGGCTCGCCGTCTGCAAGCCGAGGAGAACCGCAAGCGTCCAGTTCAGCCCTCTGATGCTGAAATTGCCAGCCGTCTGAAGCAACAGGAGTATGATAACTCGGACGACAGCTCCCGCTTTTCTCTTCGTCCTCGTCGCCGTCTCACGACAGCGAAACCTGCCTCGGACGCGGCACGTGGAAAGACCAAGGCCGATGCCGGAGCTGATGAGTCTGATGATGAGCCTCTTGCGCTGCGAGCCAAACGTGGACGGACCAAGAACAGTGTCTCCGCTACGACGCGCGCAGTCAAGAAGCTGAAAATGGCAGCTTCTTCCTCCGACGAGATTGAACCGACCGATAGCATGGATCTGGATGATTCTGACGACTTTGCCGAGGGCGCCGACTCGTATGATGAGCTTGAGGATGATTTGCCCGAGTCTCGGTCGGCCACCAGGGCCAGAACGACATCGGCCAAGAAGTCTAGAGCAACAGCGCCCGCCAGAGGCATGCCCTCGGCTTCTACCGCCGTGCCTGGACCTCGCCCTTCTGCTGCCGATCTGGGCGACCTCCCCGACGACTCGGACGACGCGTCAAGTCTGTCCAACTTCGTCTCTGCCGATTCTCAAGCCTCAAGCGGTGGCGATAGCAACGACGATCTGCAGGCTGCCATCGTCAGGCAATCCCGCGGTCGTCGTGCGTACCGCCAGGGCAACCGACGCCGCGGCAGATTCGAGCGTGGCAGACTCGAGCACCATCATCCCGAGATTAAGACCATGTGGGACGAGCTGGAGGCCTTGCCGCCCATCCGGCCCGACAAGATTGCCCAGCCAAGCCAGATCTCCCGCCAGCTCAAGCCCTTCCAGCTTGAGGGCGTCGCGTGGATGATTGAGATGGAGAAGGCCGACTACAGGGGCGGCCTGCTCGGCGACGAGATGGGTCTAGGCAAGACCATCCAGGCGGTGTCGCTGATAATGTCCGACTTCCCCTCGAAGCTGCCTTCTCTCGTCCTCGTCCCGCCTGTCGCCCTCATGCAGTGGCAGCAGGAAATCCAAGCCTACACGGACGGCACGCTCAAGACCTTCGTCTACCACGGCTCTCTCAGCAAGACCAAGCAGATGACACTCGAGGAGCTGAAGAAGTTTGATGTCATCATGATGTCGTACAACAGTCTGGAGTCCATGTACCGGAAGCAAGTGAAGGGCCACACCAAGAAGGACGGCATTCACAAGGTCAAGAGCATCATCCACCTGATCGACTTCCATCGCATCATTCTCGACGAGGCTCACTCGATCAAGGTCCGTACCACCATGACGGCCAAGGCCTGCTTCGCCCTCAAGACCAACTACAGATGGTGCTTGACCGGCACGCCACTCCAGAACCGCATCGGCGAGTTCTTCTCCTTGATCCGCTTCCTCGAGGTCAAGCCGTTCGCTTCGTACCTCTGCAAGCAGTGCCCCTGCACCAGTCTGGAGTGGAACATTAACGAAGAGCACCGCTGCCACTCGTGCGGCCACGCAGGCATGCAGCATGTTTCGGTCTTCAATCAGGAGCTTCTCAACCCCATTCAGAAGTTTGGCAACTTTGGTCCCGGACGCGAGGCTTTCCGGAAGCTGCGCATGATGACGGATCGCATCATGCTCCGCCGTCTGAAGAGGGACCACACCGACTCCATGGAGCTTCCCGTCAAGGAGATCTACGTCAACAGACAGTTCTTTGGCGAGGTTGAGAACGATTTTGCTACGAGCATCATGAACAACAGTCAGCGCAAGTTCGACACGTACGTCGCGCAGGGTGTCCTTCTCAACAACTACGCCAACATCTTTGGACTCATCATGCAGATGCGTCAGGTCGCCGACCACCCCGATCTGCTCCTCAAGAAGCACGCCGAGGGCGGCCAAAACACCCTCGTCTGCTGCATCTGCGACGAGCCTGCGGAAGACGCCATCAGAAGTCGCTGCAAGCACGACTTTTGCCGCGCGTGTGCTAGAAGCTACCTCCTGCAGTCTGAACGCATGGATGCCGAGCAGCAGCCGGACTGTCCCCAGTGCCACATCCCCCTGGGCATCGACCTCGAGCAGCCCGAGATCGAGCAGGACGAGATTCAGGTCAAGAAGTCTTCCATCATCAACCGGATCAAGATGGAGAACTGGACCTCGTCTTCCAAGATTGAGCTTCTCGTCCACCAACTCCACCGGCTTCGCTCCGACAATGCCTCGCACAAGTCCATCATCTTTTCGCAGTTCTCGTCCATGCTGCAGCTTATTGAGTGGCGCCTCCGCCGTGCTGGCATCACGACCGTCATGCTCGACGGCAGCATGAGTCCAGCACAGCGCCAAGCCTCCATTAACCACTTCATGACGAACACCAATGTCGAGTGCTTCCTTGTGTCGCTCAAGGCCGGTGGTGTCGCACTGAACCTGACGGAGGCTTCTCGCGTCTTCATCGTCGACCCGTGAGTTTCCCATCGTAGTCCTTGGTGCCAACAACACGACTGCATGCTAATTAACGTTTTTTGCAGCTGGTGGAATCCTGCTGCCGAGTGGCAGTCCGCTGACCGTTGCCACCGCATCGGACAGACCCGACCCTGCACCATCACGCGCCTTTGCATCGAGGACTCCGTCGAGAGCCGCATGGTTCTGATTCAGGAGAAGAAGACCAGCATGATCAATTCCACGGTCAACGCGGACGACCAGGCCATGGAGTCTCTCAGCCCGGAGGATATGCAGTTCTTGTTCCGCGGCTCCTAAACGTGCAAGTCCCTCTTCCTTTCTAGGGGGGGGAACTTGACGAGTGGATTTCGTGTCTTGGGCGGCGATGAGGAAACATGGGGTACAAGATTTGGCTTTGTACAGCCCCTCGATGGAGTTGGACAGAGGTCACTTTACGATACCCTTTTACTGCGGCGGCATTGTGGCCGCATGACGGATGGGACTTTCTCATTACTGGCATCCTTCTCATAGATGAAACTCTGCCAGACTGGCTGGCTCTATATTGCTCAATGGAAACCTGGACAGACGATCCAGAGGTCAGGTAGTATTCGATACCCCTGCCGCGCAACGTGAGTGACTGCTTTGGTTGTGGTTCCACAGTCCCAGGGAGGCAGTTCGTCGCTCGGGCTTGTGTTCCCGGTCTGCCAAGTGTGTGTTTTGGCTTTCATTTAAGTGCAACGAGGGCTATTCCTTTCCTGGAACCTGGAACCAAATATTTGTGTGACGGAGACCGCTTTTAGAAGCGCTAGCTGAATTGGCAAAACGCACCTCCCATCGTCATCGTCAGCTTTCGTACGCCCGCGGGGGGTGCGGCTGAAGGCGAGTCGGGCGGAACCCTCGGGACCAAACCATGCTGCTCACGTTTGTCAGCAAATTCGAGGGTCAATCCATCTCTACGTTTGGAGTTTTGGCAGCATGTTGATGATCAACCACCGGGCATTCGGTCGGTGTGAATTAAGTACTACACAATTATGTACGCGAATACCACTGAACTAACAGTATGTCCAGCAACGAGGATTGCCTCATATACAGATGGAATTCGCTCGTTTCGCCAATTAAACTCCAAAAGCCCGCTTCTTAACCGTTTTGTCCTTCAAATCGTTACGTGATCGTCGTGTTGCTGCCCCAACGTGCGAGTATTTGCCCGGCCTGCGTCTAAGGACGACCGAGGTTCTTGGAAAACTCAATGTCCATCTCGGTCCAGGTCTTGAGACGGGCCTCGAGGTCGGCGTCCGAGATGTCCTCCTCCCGCTGGCGGAACTCGAAGCCATCGGCGTTGCAGGCGCTGGTCTTGCTGAAGTAGTACTTGTGGGCGTCGATGTTGAGGCCAAAAGTGCCGCCGTTGCAGCTGGTGTTGGCGTCGCCCTCGCAGACCTTGACGTCGCCGACAGCGAAGTCGATGGTGGTGGTGCCGCCGGTGGACAGCCAGTATTCGGGACTGGTGTGGCGGTAGCCGAGGAAGATGGGGGGCAGGCGGGGGACGGGGTCGTCGAGATGGGTGACGCGGTACTCGGCGCCGGCCTGTTTGGTGACGAAGTTGACAAAGGCGTCGTTGCCGACGCGGGGGCTGCCGTAGGTGTAAACGTCGGCGGGGTAGCCGGAGCGGCGGAGTTCGGCGGCGGCGATGGTACCGACGGCACCGCCTAGGGAGTGGCCGGTGGTGATGACGGAGAAGGAGGGGTTGGCGGCCTTTGCGGTCTTGACGGCGGCGAAGACGGTGTCTTTGATCTCATCCCACGCGGTGGAGAAGCCCGTGTGGATCTTGCAGTCGTCGACAAAGTCGCAGTCGTCGAAGAGGAACAGGAGGTTGGTGATCCAGTTTCGGACGTTGTACGAGCTGCGGATGGCGACGACGATGTTCTTCTTAACGGGATCGGTGCCGACGAAGCCCTCCACGCCGGAGATGGGACCACTGAATAGTGTCAGTTCGACCTGCTTGCCCACGGCTTCGAGACGGGGAGTGCTCACGAGAAGGTCTGGACAATCTTGCCACCGTTGGCCTCGATGGTAGGGCAAGCGTCAGAGCCGCAGGCAATGGCGGCTCCGGCCGCGGCATCGCTGTTGCAAGCTGTTGCCTGGACGTACTGGGGCTCTGTTAGGACGCTTCCTCGGTGGTCCATGGTGGGGACATACCTGAGTGTAGAACTCGAGGTTCTCAAGGTCGGCCGTAGTAATCTTCACGGCTATTCAAGTCAGCCTCGGATTCCAGTAGCCCAGCGCTTTCGACCATGGCTTACCTCTCTCGTTGAGGCCGGCCACCGGGGCTCGCGCGTCCAGGAGAGGAGACGCCGAGATGGCGGCGGACAGAAGAGGGAGAAGAGCCAACTTGGACAACATGGCGACGACGGACAGGCAGATACTCGGGACAGCAATGCTAGGACAGGAGAACTCGCTCGTTGGGCACACCGATCAGCGACGAGGAGAGCCATCATGTGTACGATGGCGCTTCAACGTCTTATACATAACGCGCCATGGTATACAGCCTGAGACAAGGAGCAAGAAAGCTGGTGGATCTACAGAGTACAACGACTCGTGTCCCTGGACCGTTCGTAGGGGTTGCGGTGAACGCCCCTCTCACCATGCACCAACACCGTTCTCCGAGAGACGTTGGGCTGGGCTCATGGTCGAATCACGATGGGCGCTCTGTACATGCCGGGTGGAAAACCTCGCACCATAGCGAACGGCGCGCCAACCTTGTCTCTTCAGGCAACTTCTCCGCATCGTCGGAGCGATCGCGTCAGGTGCAAAGAAGAGGGAGTCGAGACTAGAACCACTTGCCACGAAAAGGAAGCGTGGTTGGAGTCAGCGGTTCCATCGGCAGGGGGACAAGCTCGAATAGTTGGCCCGTCGCCAAGACTGCGGGATGTCAGCATTGGCCAGTATACCATGTAGACTGCGCATGGTCCTCCTACGAGCGGAGAGGAGAAGGCCCTTGTCAAAGTTGTTGGAGGTTGGAAGCAAACATGACAGCCAGACCGGGGTCACAGAGAGCATCGTGAATCAGGTTCGAGGCGGTCCTCGTACGTGGAGGTGGCAGTCACCATGGTCCTAAAGAGATATAAGGAAAAGAGCAACCAAATAAGCTGGCGCCCGTGCGGTTGACTGGCCCGTGAGAGGACCAAGATAGACAAGGTGATGGCGACAGCAGCCGGGCAAAGAGTGATCCTGAGCAATTCAGTCTGAGAAGCCGGGGTTGCATCAAGCGCCACGTGAACCAAGCATCTCGTGAGTGGGCTTGCCGCTCATTGAACGACGTCGATTGAGTGGTGGTCCGCAGAGGCGCGGAACTGGGGTACTACTGGGCGGTTCCCACTTCTGTTGGGTGTCGTCGAAACAATAGCGTGCAAAATGAGAAAACACAATGGAGCAACTGGAGCGGCGGACCTTGTCGCGACGAACAGGTAGTCCATTGTGGTTGCTGCGGCCGGTCTCGTTCGCCGACAGTCCAATATTGCACCTTGACAACGTCCCCAGACGAGGCCCGCGGCCCGCCGAATGCTCAACAAAAATGTTGCCGCAAAGTGATCGAGAACGGGTCTCGCCTCGGAAGCCGCCGTCCGCGTCCGAGTTGATGAATAGCAGAGCCGTAAAATCGGCCGCGTAACCGGGCGTGGTATTCGCATTTGCGGTGTACCTGGGGATACTGGCACTCCATCTGGTGAGGGGCATGCTTTTCTGATCCGTCACGCGCGCAACGTCCATGCTTGGGTATCCAATTCGAGTAAGCACGTCGGCGATAGTAGAGATGTCGAAGAATCAATGACGAGTTGCCGCGTCCAAGTGCAAAGGCATGCGAAGGCATTTCCAAGATGTGATTGCAGACGGGAAGATGCATATGGGAAGGGGTGGCTGATGCAACGCGATGCGAGACGATGCGAGAAGGAGGCGGCGTGGCTAGAGGCTGCAGGAGCATTTAAGACGCTCTAGTGGCTTGGGGAAAGCGGCGGGCCATGTCATCCTGCCTTCCATGCCGCGTTATCTCGCAGCCAGTCGCTCCCGTGTTCCGGTCACACCTTAGGTCCATTGGGTAGGTACCTAGGTAATTACCTATGCCCGGGCGTTGGGAAATCCCTCCTTCCGCTCTTGCCTAGTGTCAGTCCTGCTTGTGCCTGTTGATCAAGCAGTTGCAGACACATCAAGAGCCAGTAGGAGCGACCAAGACCGAGACCGCACCACAGCTGTCCACTGTTAGGTACCTACGTAGTACGCATGCTACGATCTTGCTTCCCATCCAACGCTGTGCACAGAATGTCTCGATTCTTCTTGGCGGTTGCACACCTTCCATGTCGCCAACCTTTTTTTCGCAACCTCGACTCTGAACCAACTTCCACTACCTCACCCAACCACTGCCTGCTACCATAAGGTATCCTGTCAACTCTCATTCACCACGATCTGCCCCCGGCTAATCAACGCACAACGACATCTCTCGGTCCCGCAAGAGCTTCTTAGCGTTACTTGAGCGCCCTTCTGCCGTGCAGTCAACAGCCGGATCTCTACTGCGTATCCCTGTTCCTTGCTTCTATCCCCGCTACCAATCCGAGTTTGGAGGTTCCGACCGCTTGGAGCTGTTCGCTTCTCGTCATTCTAGTCTCATTGCATCTGAGAGGCCGACTGCATCGACAGGGGGGGAAACTGTGTGGTCACGCGTCCTATCAGTCTCTGTTGGCACACCCTTTCGGCTCGCTGCGCATGCGCGAGTCAAGGAAGTTGTCGCTTGCTCGGTTGACCACGCCAGCATTCCAACGCTGGCAACTCGGGGCCGAGTCGGACCAGAAGCTCGACACTTTAGCATATCCGCCGCCTGCAGACAGACCGCTTCGCGCACTCGCAGCTGGCAATGCGAGGTCCTGCGAAGAAGAAGAAGATCGGCATCCACCATCACCCCGGATCGGACCATTCGACACTTACGGTTATCAGCGCCGGCCTGTCCCTCGGTCGTGGATCGAATCCACAGTCCAATCTCGTGAAATCCACCGCCAGTCCCGGCTTCGTCGCCCTTGTCCAGCTCGTCGGCCATCGCTCGCGAACTCCAATTCCACGAATGCCGTCGCTTGAGACCCGATCCCACGTCCACACACCAAGTCCCGGGCGAAGCGAGCGAGCGAGACATTGGTCCAAGGTCCGAGTTGGAATTTGCCCAAGAAACATCCTGCGCAGCTTTCCCCAGCCTTTTTATTCAGCTCCTTCTAGCGTCCTCACCATCTTCTACGCGACATGTCGATCGACCATACGACGGTCATTCTCGGTCAAGCATATGCGCAAGTCCGATCGAACCGGCCAGCCGCCCAAAGGAAACAGGTTGCAACCTCGATCTGTTGCGATGTTGTCTTGTCCTATTGCCTGTATGCCCCCCACGGCTAGCCGTCCGGGTGTACCCAGCACACTTTAGAGTGGTGTTTACTTTGTTTGCCTCGTGGAAACGCCAAGCTTGGTCGCCTGCCGTCGGACTGAACTCGCGAACCCCTCAGTCCACGTCCATGTGATTGGCAAGGCGACCTGTTTATAGATGTGAGCCAGAGTCAGGAGGTGTATCGCCCCAAATAGGGGGCAACCTTGGAGCCGGGCATGGCTCGAGCAGCGCACCGCATCGTACGTGACCATGGCCGCCGACATCTGCGAGATTAAGCTCCTTTCCGTGATTTGCTATAAGTTGGATGTTCCGTCGTTATGGCCATGTTCGTCCATGTCCCCTCTCTTGAGCTGATGCGTAACATTGGTTTCGCAGCCTTCGTATTGCATTCGTTGAAGTAGTTGCCTGTGACTGGGCCTACGTGTGAAAATGGCCGTCACTTCGAGCTTCAAGTCTCTCGCTTTAGCCGTACTCGCAAGTCAGTTACCATGGAGCGACGGCGCTGCAATCAGCCCCAGGTCAGACGTTCCTCCTGGATATGTCGCTGCGTCTTACTACCCGGCACCGTACGGTGGATGGACGGCGGACTGGGCAGACAGCTATGAGAGGGCGAAAGCTCTTGTTGACCGGATGACCTTGGCCGAAAAGACCAACATTACTTCCGGCAGCGGCATCTTCATGGGTAAGGCTCAATATCAGCTTTTGTACTCGGCTGTTCACTAACACGTGTTAGGGTATGTCTTCATCTTCAAGTCGCCGGGCGTTTACTGACTTTTTTCCAAGTCGCTGCGTCGGAAACACTGGCAGTGCTCTGCGCGTTGGGTTCCCTCAGCTTTGTCTGGCGGACTCGGCAACCGGTGTTCGTCAAGCTGACAACGTCACGGTCTTTCCGTCTGGCATCACAACCGGTGCCACTTTCGACAAGGACCTGATGTATGCTCGTGGTGTAGCCATGGGCAAGGAGTTCCGGGGCAAAGGAGCCAACATCTACCTCGGACCCAGCGTCGGCCCCTTGGGTCGCAAGCCGAAGGGCGGCAGGAACTGGGAGGGGTTTGGCAGCGATCCTGTGCTGCAGGCAAAGGCTGGCGCGTTGACGATCAGAGGTGTGCAGGAGCAAGGTGTTATTGCCACCATCAAGCATCTGGTCGGCAACGAGCAGGAGATGTACCGCATGTACAACCCTCTGCAGCAGGGCTACAGTGCCAACATTGGTAAGTAATCGTGCCCGTCCGAGACAGCAGTGACTGACGGAGCAGATGACCGAGTCTTGCACGAGTTGTACCTCTGGCCTTTTGCAGACGGCGTTCGCGAAGGAGTTGGCTCCGTCATGACGGCGTACAACGCGGTACGTTGACCGAGCCCAACCCAAACGCCCCTCCTGACAGTCGATAGGTCAACGGCTCTGCGTGCAGCCAAAACAGCAACCTCATCAACGGCATCTTGAAAGACGAGCTCGGCTTCCAGGGCTTCGTCATGTCCGACTGGCTGTCTCACATGAGTGGTGTCGACTCTGCCCTCGCAGGACTGGACCTGAACATGCCAGGAGACACTCAGGTCCCTCTCTTCGGATACAGCTACTGGATGTACGACCTGACGAGATCGGTTTTGAACGGCTCTGTGCCCATGGACCGACTCAACGACATGACCACCAGGATCATTGCGACCTGGTACCAGCTGGGCCAAGACCAGGGCTTCCCCTCGCTCAACTTTGCCACCGGAACCCGAGACCGCGAGGGGCCCTTGTACCCTGGTGCCTGGCCGTTCTCTCCCAGCGGAGTGGTCAACGAGTTTGTTGAGGTCCAGGACAACCACCACCTCGTTGCGAGACAGGTGGCACAGGAGGCCATTACCCTTCTCAAGAACGCCGACAGTCTTTTGCCCATCGCAACTTCAGCACCGATCAAGGTCTTTGGAACACACGCCCAGACGAACCCAGACGGGCCCAATGCCTGCGCCGACAGAAGCTGCAACAAAGGCCTCCTCGGCATCGGATGGGGCTCCGGAACCGTCGACTACGAATACCTGGATGATCCGATTACCGCCTTCAGGAAGAGAGCCAGCAACGTAGTCTACTACAACACCGACTCGTTTCCCTCGGTTCCCGCACCGACCGACAGCGATGTAGCCTTTGTCTACATCACCAGCGACAGCGGCGAGAACCAATACGTTGTCGAGGGCAACAACGGTGACCGCAGCGCGTCGGGGCTGAACGCCTGGCACAATGGCAACAAACTCGTAAAGGACGCGGCAGCAAAGTACAAGAACGTCGTCGTCGTCATCCACACTGTCGGTCCTGTCCTCGTCGACGAGTGGATCGATCTTCCCAGCGTCAAGTCCGTCCTGGTAGCCCATCTCCCCGGACAAGAGGCAGGAGAGTCTCTGGCCAACATCGTCTTTGGCGACGCTTCTCCTTCGGGGCATCTACCTTATAGTATGACGAAGCAGGAGTCCGACCTCCCAGACTCCGTCACCAAGCTGGTCGGCGGCTCCCTTGGCCAGCCTCAGGACACCTTCTCCGAGGGTCTCTACATTGACTATCGTTACCTCAACAAGAACGGGATCAAGCCTCGCTTCGCTTTTGGCCACGGGCTCAGCTACACCAACTTTTCCTTGTCTGACGCAACCGTCAGTTCCGTGACGCCCCTGACCGCTTCACCGCCTGCGCGACCGGCCAAGGGTGACGTCCTCGAGTACGACGCCCCCGTCCCCGACTGGACCGAAGGCGTTGCGCCGACGGGCTTCAACAAGATTTTTAGATACATCTACTCCTGGTGCACCGAGTCCGAGGCCAAGGAGGCCGTCGAAAACGCCAAGACGAAGACGTACTCCTACCCGCCCGGCTACAGCACCTCTCAGAAGCCCGGCCCGGCGGCCGGTGGCGCGCAAGGCGGAAACCCGGCCTTGTTCGACGTTGCTTACACCGTCTCCGTCAAGGTCACGAATAGTGGTTCAAAGTACTCCGGCAAGGCATCGGCGCAGGCATACATTCAGTTCCCGGACGGCGGACCAGAGACGCCCGTGATTCAGCTTAGGGACTTTGCGAAAACGAAGAACCTCGCCCCCGGAGAGAGCACCACTGTCCAGCTGGAGTTGACGAGGAGAGACGTTAGTGTATGGGACGTTGTCAGTCAAAACTGGGTGGTACCGAACCCGAGTGGGAGATACAAGATCTGGGCTGGAGAGGCAAGTGACAAGCTGTTTCTGGCTTGCTACACGGACTCGGGAGAGTGCGAAGGGGGTCTTTCGAGCCCTGTCTAGCATATTGATGTGTTTCTGTCCATAAAGCACTGGTATCGATCTTGGCAGATGATACCTCGTCGCTTTGGATAATTCGCTGGCATGGCGGCTGATTTGTGATGTATAAGATGTCATCCCTCTGAAGCGCCCTCTGCAGACGAACTGACAGCGGATCACTGTGAGAGGGAGTATGCTCCTTTTGCCTTTTTGAATCCCAGCCCGTTCAATCTAGCATATCACCACTAGACACCCATCGCCATGCAGCACGCGCCGCAGCAGTCGCAATCCCACCAGCGGTTCATGACCATGTAAAAACGCCAGAGGTCGATGCCGCGCTCTTCGTGGGCGACTCGAAGCGATAGTCCACCAGCGGAATAAACCCCTCAGTCCGGGGACTACGTAGAAGTTGATGCCGCACTTGGAGGCGTATGCGGCAACGCAGTCGCCGGACCTCTCCGGGTCGTAGGTAAACGGACGCCCATAGTTTATGCGCACTTGAATACCCGTCTGGAGCAACTTGACCTCTTTCAGGTCTTGATGAGCCCTTCAAGACCATGCCGAAATCTCGCGCCGGGCCGTTTCGGGTCAGGTAACGCAGTCGCTCCAGAACCACGCGCACCGTTAAAGATACGCCGACGAGGCGGGCCGTCTTCTCGATAAACAGTCAACAGTAGCCGTCAAAAAGTGAAGTGTTGTACATTTATTTCGTATTGATACATGCTGTACGCTGCCATGCTGAAGCACCCCCCTCTGTCTACAGCTTTGCGAGGTCGCTGCCGTTGGTCTCGCATTCCGAGAGCTGCCGTGCCTGGCACATCACTAGAGTTCGCTCACTCTCTTGTCAACGAAACTGATCTGCTGCGTCCCTACCGCCCATCGTGACGTCTTCAGGTGGTAGCTATTACCAGGGATACTCGGTTTAGCAGCCCAACTTCATTCGGCCCTTGGCCCTCCTCCGCGCAATAATCTTCCTGCCGTTTTTGGTCTTCATGCGGGAAACGAAGCCGTGTCTGCGCTTCTGGATCAATCGGGTGTTGCGGTTCATGGTGTTGCGGGGACCGCAGCGGATTTGCGAGGCGCCCATGGCCAGGGCGGGGTGCTCGGTGATGGCGCTGACGGGCACGACGTCGGCGGCATTGGCTGTCGAGGGGGCGAATGGAGTGGCCGTCGGGCGGCGGAACGCGGACGTGAGAGGAGTGATAGAGGGACGCAGCGAGGGGAGCGAGGAGAACGTCCTGGAGAAGTCGTTAGTGCTGTGAAGCGCTTCGGAATTGTTGAGAGAGCAGACCTTGAGGAAGCGGTCTGGGCGACGCGGACGGATTGAATGGTCGGGCGAGGGAGAAACCCCCTCGCCAGGCTTGTGATGGATTGGCGCATCATCTTCGCAGTGGTTGTGGCCGTCTGAAGCTGGCGCGGAGCTCTAAACCGAATGGCGATGTCGCGACACGAGGATCAGCCAAAGACTTTCCTGCAGTTCTACGGGAGTTGCCGCAGCGTTATGCATGAAGCGAGATCATTCCAGCAAAAGGGGCCGCGCAATATTGCATGAAGCCAGCGTTTCAGCCAGTTAAAGGTAAGACCAGCAGGGGTACCTGACAGCCAATCACAACCGCTACCGGCTGCCGCGAGCTCAGGTCGACATCAGCTCGGAACCCCACTGGACCGTCTGGGGCCGAGCTCACTGTGGACAGCTTGCCTGAGGTGAGGTTCGTTGTCCATCAGGTCTGGCCGCCAGACGTGTTCCTTCGTCAAACTCACATCTCCATTCTTGTCCCTCCTTTGCAACAGTTTTACCACGCAGCGAAGCGGGCCACGATGGATTTTCTTCAGCGCATCGCGCGGTTCTTGGACCGCCCTCTCTTCCCGTGGAAGCGTCTCATTCTCGGCTTCTCGGTCGGCCAGTTCGTCTTCGAGAGCCTGCTCTCACTCCGCCAGTACCAGGTCCTTAAAAAGACCAAGCCCCCCAAGGTCCTCGAACAGGAAGTCTCCCAGGAAGTATTCGACAAGAGCCAGGCCTACGGCCGCGCCAAAGCCGAGTTCGGCTTCATCTCCGGTCTCTGGGGTCAGATCCAGAACATTGCCTTTATCCAATATGACGTCCTCCCCAAGCTGTGGGCCTGGTCCGGCAGCCTGTTGCTGAAGTTTGCGCCGGCGCGGTTCACCGGCGAGATTTCGCAGTCCATCGTCTTCGTCCTTGCCTTCATCATTCTCCAGCAGATTCTGTCGCTTCCCACCTCCATCTACCAGACCTTTGTCCTCGAGGAGAAGTTCGGCTTCAACAAGCAGACGCCCAAGCTGTTCATCACGGACATGATCAAGTCCCAGCTGCTCGCCTTTGTCATTGCTCCCCCGATCCTCGCCGGCTTCCTCTCCATTGTCAAGAAGACGGGCAACCAGTTCTTCTTCTACCTCTGGCTCTTCGCCGCCGGTCTGCAGGTTTTCATGATCACCATCTACCCGATTGCCATTCTGCCTCTGTTCAACAAGCTGTCGCCTCTGGAGGAGGGCGAGCTCAAGGACGGCGTCGAGAACCTCGCCAAGAGCCTCAACTTCCCCCTCCACGAGCTCTACGTCATCGACGGAAGCAAGCGCAGCGCCCACAGCAACGCCTACTTCTTTGGCCTCCCCTGGAAGAAGCACATTGTCATCTACGATACCCTCATCGAGAAGAGCGAGACGCAGGAGGTTGTTGCCGTCCTTGCCCACGAGCTCGGTCACTGGAGCCTGGGTCACACGACCCGTCTGTTTGGAATCTCCCAGGTATGTCCCCATCTCCTGTCTGTCACTCGCCGCATGCTAACCTGCCAGGTCCACTTCCTCTACATCTTTACGCTCTTCTCCGTCTTCATCAGCAACAACTCTCTGTACGCCGACTTTGGCTTCCTCAAGGAGCACCCCATCATCATCGGCTTCATCCTCTTCTCCGATGCTCTTTCGCCCATGGATACGGTTGTCAAGCTCCTCATGAACATCCTGAGCCGCAAGTACGAGTTCCAGGCCGACGCTTTCGCCCAGAAGCTCGGCTACTCCGTCGACCTGGCCAAGTCGCTGCTCAAGCTCCAGATCCAGAACCTCAGCACCATGGACGCCGACTGGATGTACGCCACCTACCACTTCTCCCACCCCCACCTCTCGGAGCGTCTCCAGGCGCTCAACTGGAAGTCTTCGGCCAAGGTCTCGACCGAGGAGCCCACGGTTGGAAAGACCACCGGCAGAGACGAGTTGTAAACGCTGGTCACTCGGCGCGAAGACTCAAGACCACCAGGGCGAAAGCTCTGGAATATGTATACTACGTAGACTACCTTTACAGCCGACTGTTTTTGCCTTTGGAATAGGAGGCGAAGCAACGTGCTGAAGAGCCTGTTTCATCCACCAGTGTCGATATTAATGCCTGGGAGCTCTCATATTGGCCAAGATTCTTGCGAGGAGCTCTTCCCGCGTGTCTGAATTCTGGGGGAATAAGTTGCGCTGTTTCTGAATTAGCGGTAGTTAGTATGTAGGGAAACAACTCATACCGCTTCCAACCATCTCCTCATTTCCTCTCTGCTCCATTCTTCCGGATTGCCGGTTGGGTCTGGAGCCGCCGGGAACATGTCACCACCGTAAATGGCCCAGACAGCCACGGCCGTGACCAGACCACCGAATGCAATGACTGCATTCTGGCATTTGTTAGCTGATATGCGCCGCGCGTGTGGAAGCCGGCACGTACCTTGGACCTCATGGCGCTGTCGAGTGGCGTAGGCATTGTAGCTGGTTGTGGCGGTGCTTTTACAGAGGGGTTTGGCTCGGACGACGTGTTGAGAGCTCTTATAGCAAGCCAGCTTGCAGTAGTTATGCGCGAGCAGCAGTGTCCAAGGGTATTATAGCAACGTGTAATCAAATGCAGATAGAGTTGAGGCGCCGTCGATCAGTCGCCAAGGTGGTCCAGCAGGAACAGGTCCGGAGGTGTTCTGGGACACGCGTCAAGCCACAAGTGACGTTGCGCAGAGCATCGGGTTCGCAGTCGCTCAGGCCGCTGCTGCGTGTGGCACCCCACATCTTATCGCTTCCCCCGCCCGAATGCCCGATAAGACCAGAGAGATGGTCCGTGCCCCACTGGACCGACGGCAGGATTGCAACAAGCAGCGGGCAGCAGCGAAGCACAGAAAGAGCGGCCGGGACGCCAGGGGTCCATCCCACAAAATCGAATTTCGCACCGGTCAAAAAAACGCCTTCGACACAACCATCCCATCGACCAGACAAGACCCCCCTCGTTGTCGCCAAAAACCCCCCAAATACCGCCAAGATGCCTCAGGAAATCGGTGACATCAAGAAGGTAAAGAACGAATTATTGCCTGTCTCCGAATTGCTCGCGCCGGGCCGATTGAATGAGACGTCTACAGCAGAAATCGACGAGCAAGGGAAAAAATGGCTAATAAAAGTGTTGACTGCAGTTCATTGAGATCGCCCGCAGAAAGGACGCCTCTTGTATGCCATCCCCCCAGTCCCCGCGCGACGCGACACGCGACACACGGACGAAGAAGAATTAGGCGTCTAACACGTTGAAAATAGCTGCCCGCATCAAGCGCAACCGCAAGAGCTCCCAGATCAAGTTCAAGGTCCGCTGCCAGCGCCACCTGTACACCCTCGTCCTCAAGGACAGCGACAAGGCTGAGAAGCTTAAGCAGTCTCTCCCCCCTCGTATGTTTTCCAACTCGTCTTGCCATCATGTACTCGCCCTAACGCCCGACACAGAGCTCCAGCTCAAGGACGTTCCCAAGAAGAACCCCAAGGGCGGCAAGGCCTCCGCATAAGCGACTTCCATCGTGTTGCGAAACCCCCTGAAAACGAAAGTCAAAAAAGCCGAGGAGAGAGATATCTTTGATGGAACTTGTTTAGCCATGGAAAGTTAGCCTGACATGGGGACATTGGAATGATAACATCTTTCCCACCCACCTCCTTGCACGGTGCCTGGTTGGTCTTTGGGGGGAATTTTTGGAAGCCAGGTGCTCTTATCTACTCTGAGCTGGGTCTTGAAAGAGAAACTGTCAGAGGAGATACCGCATACATCAATTTTGATGCTAAGCGTCGAGGTATTCGGCGAATGCGGCAAAAACAAAATGGGGGGATGACATGGTTGAGATTTGTCTACTACTCACTAGGAGACGATTTCGCCAATGAAACAAGAAATCATTAAACACCACAATGCGGCGGCGAACAAACAATTATTCGCTTACCCGGTTGACCACACTAGGAAGTTTTGGCAAGCATGCTACCCCCTTTGCCGTCTCCCCAACAGACTTCCCTCTAGCTTCTTTGAAACAGAAGATTTCACATGATCCTCTTGTAGTGCCAAATGTCCGTCCCCGTCGCGAACTCCTGAATGCCCGCCCACTCCTTGAACCCTTCTTGCTCAGCGATGGCCTTGTGTTGCTCGACAGACGACCATCCGCAGTACATGACATACTCTTCGAGGTCCTCGGTGGCCTTCTCGATCCGCCAGCCGCCGCGTACTGGGTACGGCTTCGAGTACTCCTCGACCACCCACTTGGCCTCGGCGTACTTCTTGACAAACTCGTCTTTACGCGCGGCCCGCACGCCGAAGCGGCCGACGCTGAGAACGGGCGCGGTGAGCAGCGACGGGGGAGCGTCTTCGGCCTTTTTCTTGCCCTCTGCCTTGCTTTCCGTCGGTGCCGGCGCCTTGTCCTCTGCTTCCGCCGTCTGTCCGCCAGCCTCCGTTGTGCCTGGTTGCTCAGCAGCGACGGCATCCGTAAAGATGGCCGTGTCGATGTGGAAAAACAGGACAGATGCCGGCCCCTCAACGTGAATGTGCGGCCTGAGTTTCGCCATGACGTTCTGGTTTTCGGGCGACGCGATCCACTCGCCGTGAGCTTGCGGGGAGTCCCATTGCGCAGCGAGCAGGATCTTGCGCGGGTCTTCAACCTGCTGGAGGATGGCGGTGCCGCGAGCCACGCGCGTCGGCGGCAGGCCGGGCTTCTGGCGCAGGACCCATGTGTCCTGGACCGTCTGACAGTAATCCAACAGCTCCTTGAGCTCCTCGGTGAGGGGCTCCTTGAACTGCAGGATGGCGAGCTCTGTTACCGTCATTTTGAGGCGGGTTACGGTCGGACTGGCGGATTGAGAATGCGGGCCTCGAGCAGGTGTGTTTGTCGAGGACAGCTGCTGACGAGTTCGGCTCAGAGGATTCACGGGGGTCAGGATGAGTGGTGAGCCTCTGGCGCGGGGTTCGGTGCGGGCCGGGGATGGATGACTGGGGTGAGACAGCTCCAGCTCTGGGTGGCTACCGACGGAATGTTGCACAGCTTGATGCCTTTTGAGAGACCGAACCGTTGCTCTCTCGCTCAGAAACAATGATTCTTGTTTACCTCACGCTTCCACACGTCGGATTTTCCGAGGGTATTATGGACCATGCGGGGCAGCGAAGCTGCAGGTCGATGTCGTTGGCCTGAGGTGTGACGCTGACCACTGGCGCCTACGGCACAGACGGAGCTAACGTGGGCACTGGGAGGTGAGGCGGGCGGCGTGGGGGATAAGCTCCATTGTGCGACAGCCGAGACTCGAACCGCATTGTTCTGGTTCCCCATGGAGGAGAGCTTGCTTGGGGAGAGGCCTTGGACTCGTCGGATTCGGACGATAGTCACAGCCATTCTACCCCGCAGTGGTGTTTGCATTATAGCCCTGGGAGAATCTGGTGAACCTGCTGCTAGTTTGGCTGAGTAAGAAAGTTTAGCTGATCTGGAAAACGTCGGCATGTTCGGCTGCTTGCCTGGGGGGGAATGTGTGCACTACAGACTGCCCTGCGTCTCTTGATGTCGTGATAGACAAGCAAATCGGCTGATGACCAACTCTCATGGTTTGGTCGGCTGCTTGCTTGTCACGGTGTATTGTGCGGTTGTGAACAACCAGTAGTCGAATATCTTGACAGCTCGGAAGAGAGTAGGAGCTTCAGTCTGTTGGCGGTCGTCATCTAGTGTTGTCTTCGACATGGACCGCAACAATCAACAGTCGCCGCCTTGGGAATGTGCAGTGGGAGGTTCAGCAACTGTCGGCACTGAAAGGTTTATGGATGCAACTGTGGCCGATTTGCATAAGACGCTGTCAGTTCAGATCCGTTGGCAACAAGGCACGTTACAGCATCATTAACCTGATTGCTCCTGTGTCGACGGCTCTACGGGTGATACCTCACGGTCACAGTGACCACTGTCAGTGTGTATTCCAGGTTTTGTCTGAGAACACGGCATACGCTCTCGACACTTCAAAGTTACCCCTGCCAAGTGCTTTGCTTGTCTTGCGTCGATCGACAACATGCCGTCTGGGCAGGAGCGAATTATCGATACTTGCAGTGCGCTTGAAGACTGCGCCTCGCCTGTCGAGCTGAAAGCTCCCGACGTTCCCACCTGGCATAAAGCACGAACGCCCGTTGGCTCCGTAGTCGAGAGTGCCTGCTGGGGCCGCCTGCTCCCATCTGGTCATACTCTTTGGTCCGAAGCGGGCCACACGGTACGGAGTACAGTGCGGAGTAGACGACAGTGTATTCTGCACAGCAAGACCTTTGGTCGAGAGTTTGGGATGAAAGCAAACCCGCATTGAAGTATCTGCTTCCGAAACACGGAGCTCTCAGCCGTTGAGAGGTTGACTATAGCCTGGGCTTAGGCCGTGATACCAAAGGTAAGACAGGTTGAAGACACTGGCCTTCATGTGACGCCTCGCTGATGGCGCATGTCACCTAGTTTCCCCTCAGAACTGCAAGTAGAGACTCTTCACCGCTTCTCCTAGACCTTAGACCCTACTACAAGATTGCAAACCGTGAACCACTGAGAGAAGAAGAGAGCTCCTGTGACACCATACGCGCTAGGCTGCCGTAAAGTTGACAAGCTCGTCGCATCGGACTGCCAATATTGGCCGTGCTAGCTGTGTGAAGCAGCTTCGGCGAGTGGCAGTCGAGGGGACGCCATTCCTGGGAAGATGCAGAACCAGTAACACCAGCCGCAGAGCCAAGCTACAGACGAAACTAACACTCAGTCACCTAGGGGTGGCATGTTTGTGAAACGACAGTCGTCATTGGCTAGGAAGACTTAGCTTCTGGCCTCGAATGGCCCATCCGAGGCCCTCGAGATCGTGTTGCCAACGTTCTTTTAGCTTTGAATGCCCGAGTGTTGGATGACAAGCGGGAAAACATCGATCAGACGCCGGTCAGCATCTTGTCTAATGCGTATTTGTACTGGCGGGGAAGTGAGGCCAGGAAAAGGGAACTCTATTTAGCTCCGGCTTGGCGATGGGCCGCGACAAGTGTCTGGCGCCGACGGCAGGCTGTCATGTCAGGTTGATCTACCGAATCCCATGTCGTATTGTCCATCCGTTGAACCTTGACTTGTGTGCCCGCTGTCCACGTTGTTGTCTGCTATTGTTCATACTTCGTTAGGGCCAGCATCGAGCTGTCCAGGCAATCCAGCTTACCTCACCCGCCAGATACAGCTCGACAGGGCAGGGTCACGATCGCCTGGGTGGTCACCCTTTTCACCTGCAGGCACCCCTGTCGCCGCAGGTCGGTGCTCGCCGGGTATAGCCCACTAGGCGGAACGAGATCAGGGGAAACACGCGAAGCCAATGGGAAGGCGCAGCCGGCTAGCCGTATCGTGGCCGCTGAAATGCACTAGGATCGGGTACAAGTACGCAGTAAGCTGCGGTGGTGACGATGAGCGCACCTTACTGTAGAAGGTACGATACGTCCAAAGGACCAGAGGGTACGTTGGTGCCGGCTGTTGGCACACTGACAAGTCGAGTATCATGGGTAGCGCCATGGAAGTGTACGTACTGTTCCACGTAATCTGACAGGCGACAGGCACATCTTGCACCTCGCATATCACGCGCTCCTCTCCGCCCTGCGTTGGGGCTCAGATGTCCATCACAGAGTACAGACAAGCCGCAAGTAAGTCGCAGACAGCTGCTGCAACCGATACATCATCTTGCCTGGCTTCGTGCTGCCCTGTGGCTTGGATGTACGAGTTTCGTCCCAAGTGCTTCTCGCAACCAACACCAAGCAACAGAATCCCGATCCCCGGACAATAAACCTGGCAACTCCAACGTTCCAATCTAGACCCGGTCTCAGTCGCGACACGTTTTCCTCCCTACAAAGAGAGCCGCCATCCGCAGTGGCTTGTCCTTGCATCGTAGCTCGTGTCTTGGATTCGGCAGACAGACCGACATCCGTCACGTATACATCATCACGACCGGCCGTAGTTCCTCTTTGCCGTCCCCTGGGTGATCCAATTCCTGTTTTCCTGCATCCGTAAGTTCCCTCTCGTCTTCCCCATGCTTGCTGTCTGATGGCTGACGGGGGCCCAGCTCCGTCTCCATCCTCAGGCCCTCCTTGTCCAATTTGCTCCTCTAGCCCCCGGAACCTGGGAAAGCCAAATTAGCTAACTGAATCGAGTTCTCGCCTCGTTCGTCCTCTAATAAAAGTGCCTCTATTACCGTATTACACACCTGCCAAATTGCGCCTTGGGCCGCCTGTCAACCACCTGTCGCGCGCCGCCATCGTCACCCTCTTCTCTTCTCTCCCAACGCTTCTGCCCCATACGTCCTCACCTTCTCTTCCGCGCCCAATCACCCACTACCACGATAAGCCATTTCGACACGACTCGCCTTGCGGCTTCGATACGCTCCGCTTCTACTACCCACCAATTGACCCCTCTCGACATCTCGCATTTAGATCAACCCCCCCGAGACCCTGACGGTCGTATTATGCCGAGCACCTAGCCCGGATTTTGACGACTTCTACATCAGCTCTCGCAACTGGCAAAGGCACTGCAGTCGCAAAGACCAGACTCCACCGCGTCTCATGGCCATCGTTGCCCCCAGTGTGCCGGAAATGCGAAACGGGATCGATGCCGTCGCTGTCAACGGCGTGCCGGCGGCCACATATGTGAATGGGAACGGCAACTTGGCAAGTCGCCTCAAGATGGAACGCAAGGCTTCAAGTCCCATGATGCCCGCCTTTATGGTTTCTGCTCCCGGAAAGGTCATCGTGTTTGGAGAACACTCCGTAGTCCACGGAAAGGTAGAGTTGCGCGTCCCCCCTATATGCGGTCCGAGATCGTCGCGTTGCTGACCATGATTCAACACCAGCCCGCCATTGCTGCCGCGATCTCTCTGCGCTCATATCTCCTCGTTACCTCGCTCTCCAAATCAAGGAGGACCGTCTCTCTTCGCTTTCCCGACATTGACCTGCGCCACACCTGGAACATTGACGACCTCCCCTGGGCGACCTTCCAGCAACCCAAGAAGAAGAAGTACTACTACGACATGGTGACGGAGCTCGATCCGGATCTCGTTGCCGCCATCCAGCCACATCTCGCCGAAGTATCGACACACAAGTCCGACGAAGTGCGCAAGGTCCACCAGAATTCGGCCTCGGCTTTCCTCTACATATTCCTCTCGCTCGGCTCACAATCGTTCACGGGATGCTTGTACACGCTGCGATCGACAATTCCCATCGGTGCAGGCCTGGGAAGCAGCGCGTCAATTGCCGTCTGCCTGGCTGCTGCGCTCCTGTTGCAGCTGCGCACTCTTTCCGGCCCACACCCGGATCAACCGCCCGACGAAGCGAGACTGCAGGTTGAGAGGATCAACAGATGGGCCTTTGTAGGCGAGATGTGCATACACGGCAATCCGTCGGGCGTCGACAACACGGTTTCGACACAGGGCAAAGCGGTGGTGTTCCAAAGAACAGACTACAACAAACCCCCTGCGGTCCGGCCTCTCTGGGACTTTCCCGAGCTCCCGTTGCTGCTGGTCGACACCAAGCAGGCCAAGTCGACGGCGTTCGAGGTCGCCAAGGTCGCCAAGCTGAGGAATGCGCATCCCAAGCTGGTGGGCACTATCCTGGACGCCATGGCAAAGGTCACAACCACGGCCGACGAACTCATCGGCGCCGACGGCTTCGACAACGACAGCGAAGACAGTCTGAAGGAGGTGGGCGAGCTCATGACCATCAACCATGGTCTCCTCGTCTCTTTGGGCGTGTCACATCCACGCCTTGAGCGGGTGCGCGAGCTGGTGGACCACGAGGGCATCGGATGGACGAAGCTGACCGGCGCTGGCGGCGGCGGTTGCTCCATCACTCTCCTGAAGCCGGAAGTGCCCAAAGAAAAGTTGGCCCGACTGGAGACGCAGCTGGATGAGGAAGGGTACGAGAAGTTCGAGACCACCCTCGGCGGCGATGGTGTGGGAGTGCTATGGCCGGCCGTCCTCAAGAATGGCATGGACGAGGACAGCGAGGGCGGCATGGAAATCGATTCCGAGAGCTTCCTGAGCGCCAACGGAAACGAAGGTGTAGAGAAGCTCGTCGGCGTGCACGGCGGGCTGGGCGAAAGAGAAGGATGGAAGTTCTGGAAGGTTGAGAGCCGCTGATGGGTGCATTTACAAGGACGATTTATCTAGCCTCACTTGCTTTTCAAGGTACGCCGGGGCGCACGACAGGAAAAGCCTTCGCTTCTACGTTCCAATTGCTGAACGACATGATAATGGCGAGGTACGGAAAATGACAAGGCGGAGCTCTTGTAACAGTTTTAATCGACAAGCAGATCTAGAAGCGCACCTTGCGGTACATAGGGAAATTTTAATGCGTCAATTGAAAAGTTCAAACAGTCCGCCTGTGAATGGTGATGTGCCCTTTGTCCCTGTGTCACAGCGAGTCCATTGATGTTTTCGGAGGCGTGGAGTGCATCCCGAGCTGAGGCGCTGCTGGGCATGGGCTCCGTGGTGGGGTATGGCTGTGTGGGTGAACATTTTCCACCCCCCGGAATAGAGTGACCTCCATTGCCGCCATCAACCCCGCCATCGACCAAGTCAGCCGCAGACATGCCCGCCAAATCCAAGGCCAGCTCCAAAGCCAAGGAAGCTGAGTCCAAGAGTGCGTCCTGGCCATTTCCCCATCTTGCGGTCTTCGGCCAGTTTGCAACTGGGCCGTCTGTGACAAACCACCATTTAGCTGCCGTTGCTGACCACCACTCCTCCTAGGCAAACAGCAAACACAACCGGTGGCTGCAACCGAACCCCCGAAGACGGTCAACGAGCGCTCTCTTCAGCGCTTCCACCAGACAAACCCCTACGAAAGGCGGCGAGAAGAAGCCGGAGGCCTGCACGCGCTCACGCCATCAGAGCGACAGTCGTGGGTGAACGCCAGCCTAGTCCGCGGCGTAGCCAACAAAGACGTCTTCTTGACCACCAAGGCCGAGCGCGAGTTCTGGAAGCAAGTCAGCAAAGACAGCCCGCCCATCCGCCGGCTCGAGAAGCAGCACTTGACAAAGGCCGTCCACGATTGGGGCAAGGACAGGAACGGGCGAGACCTCGGCGAGTACCCGCTCGAACTGTTTGCCCGCCGGGCCGAGAAGCAGGCGAAGCTCACGGCGCTCGAGGTGCTGCACCGGAGGTTTCTGCAGAGGAGAGAGTTTGCGCGAGACGGCGTGCCGGACGTCGCGGGAGAGGCGAACGTTATTACACAGGAGGACATTGACGAGGAGACAAGTCGTCGCAGGGAGATGTCGGCACTGAGGAAGGAGCTTTACGGAGACAAGATGGGTCCGTACGCGACGGACCCGGAGTGGGACGACGTGGTGCCCATCCCCGCCGAGGAGCCCGAGGGCGCGCTGGCTACGATTGCTTATCCGGAGGACTATGCCGAGGGTAAATAATTTCACGTTTCTTGTGTGTTTTTCCCATCACGTGTCGATGTCGGCGGTCGTGGGGGCTTTGTGTTGTTGCCCTGCTGACACGGTCATTCTCCCAGTCATGAGCTACCTGCGTGCCGTCATGGTCGCCGAGGAGTACAGCCAGCGATGCCTCCGCCTGACGGAGCATGTCATTTCCCTGAACCCGGCACACTACACGGTCTGGCTGTACCGGTTCAAGATTGCCCAGGCGCTCGACATCCCGTTGGCCGACGAGATTGAGTGGCTCAACCAGGTGTCTCTCGAGCACATCAAGAACTACCAGATCTGGCACCACCGCCAGCTACTGTTGGACCACTACTACGAGCGCATCAAGAGCACGCCGGACGAGGTGAAACGCTTCGGCAGATCCGAAACGGGATTTCTCACCAAGATGCTGGAGGAGGACACCAAGAACTATCACGTGTGGAGCTACCGGCAGTATCTGGTGCGCAAGCTGGGCCTGTGGAACCTGCAGGAGCTGCTGTCGACGCAGAACTGGATCGAGGAGGACGTGCGGAACAACTCTGCGTGGTCGCACCGCTTCTTCCTCGTCTTCTCGAACCCGGCGCACTCGACCGAGGGCTCCCACGCCACGGAGCACGACCCCGAGATCCCCCAGGACGTGCTGGACCGCGAGGTCAGATACGCCGAGGAGAAGACCCTGCTCGCACCGCAGAACCAGGCGACGTGGAACTACCTGAGGGGCGTGCTGGTCAAGGGCGGGCGCAAGCTGGAGACGGCCGAGGCCTTTGCGGCGCAGTTCGTCGAGGGCATCGGCGAGGGCGAGGACAAGGAGGAGGTGAAGAGCACCCACGCGCTCGACTTCTTGGCAGAGGTTTTTGCAGAGAAGGGCCGGAAGGAGGAGGCGGTCAAGTACCTCGACCGGCTCGCGGAGAAGTGGGATCCTGTGAGAGCCGGGTACTGGAAGTACCGGAAGCAGCAGATAGCATAGCGGTGGCAACGGAACTGTGTGGCTATTGGGTATCTCGTCTGTGCCAGTCGAGACGTTGTAGCATTTCATTGATGCGTTGTAGCATTTCATTGATACGGGGCTTTCCCCCCAACCTGACAATCCTTGGCTGAACAGATGTCTGCCCCTCGTCTGGAACCGAAGCCTCGATATCCAGTCCATGTCTTTTGAATCCCATTGCCTTGTCAAACTGCTCAATGTTAGCAAACCGCCAAGGTTGGTCGCGCGCCACAATCGTACCTCCAAGAGATTTTCGCAAAAGCAGGCCAATAGTCATTACTCATTTCCCGGGTATATATATCCCATGCCCCCTCCCTCACAACGCGCGAAAGTTCTGGCTCATGATCAGCCACCGCCTCAGGCCGCGCGGCGGGTTCTTGCCAAAGGTGTCCCAGTTGGGCACCAGCACAAAGACCTCGTTGAACGTCTTTGCGGGGGCGTTGCGGTCCCTGCCGTAGTAGACGCGGCCGGTGACCTGCGCCATGACGCTGCACTTTGCGCCCGTCTTGTCGCCTTGCGAAAGGTGCTCCGGGCAGCCGAGGGAGAAGTCCGGGTTGACGACGTGGGCGTCGAGCGACTCGACCTCGTAGCGGACGTCGGGGCCCTGGGTGTCGAGGAGGGCGGCGTACTCGTCGGGCCCGCCGGCGATGACGGCGCCGTTGATGGAGATGTCTGGCGGGGAGGGGTATTTGGAGCAGGACGTCGTGTAGAACTGGGAGAGCTTGCCCTCGGGCTTTCGGCGGTTGAGGGCGTCGTAGTAGGAGTCGGCAAAGTTGGAGGCGGCTTTGGAAATGTCAGTCGCGGCGTCGTTGTCGGGATGGGGGATGGAGGTGGATTACCGTCTGAGGAGGCTCGCAGCTCGGTTTCACGTGATGGGAGAGACATTTTGCCCGTGTGCTTTGTGTCGCAAATTATGTCAAGTCCAACGAGGTTGTTTACTTGGGTCCGATTACAGGACCAGAGGACTCGGCAGAAAGTTTGGCGGGGTGAGGTGGGACGAGGATGGAGTTGCGATAAGAGCTCGTACCGTAATCTGCAGCCACAATTCGTACGGTGTCGCGAACCATCAGTTGTGCGATCCCATCTTGGCCCAAACGTTTTGCGGCTTGCCTTTCCAACGATAATCGTCAGCGACCAGGCCCAATGCGACCAGCGAGGCTATCTTCAGCATCGGCCTTTCGAAGCCGCGGCTTCGCGGCGCCGCGCCCGTCATGGATCTGTCCTTCGTGCAGCACCGGCCAGACGCCGCGACGCTTCAAGAGCTCCGACAGCTCCAATGAGAAGCCGTACTACGTGACGACGCCCATCTTCTACGTCAATGCAGGTGCGTAGAGCCCCGCCAGATGTCTACACCACCGCGGAGGGGCTGACAGAACGCTCGGCAGCGCCGCACGTCGGCCACATGTACTCGATGCTCCTCGCCGACTTCTTCAAGCGCTGGGAGGCGCTCAAGGGCCGGCGGGCGATCCTCTGCACCGGCACCGACGAGCACGGGTCCAAGGTGCAGCAGGCGGCGGCGCGGCAGGGCGTGGCGCCCAAGGAGCTCTGCGACGCGACGTCGGACAAGTTCCGGGAGCTCGCGCGGCACATTGGCATGGACAACGACCACTTCATCCGCACGACGGACGAGGACCACAAGGAGGCGGTGCAGTACTTTTGGACCGTGCTGCGGGACAGGGGGTACATTTACGAGTCCAAGCACGAAGGGTGGTACTGCGTCAGCGACGAGTGCTTCTACGCGGCCGACGAGGTGCACCGCACGCAGGTGCCGCTGACGGGGCGCACCATCATGGCGTCCGTCGAGACGGGCAACGAGGTCGAGTGGGTCGAGGAGAAGAACTACCACTTCCGGATGACGGCGCTCAAGGAGCGGCTGCTCCGGTTCTACGCGGAGAACCCGGACTGGATCGTGCCGAGGGCGCGGCTGAGCGAGGTCGTCGCGTGGGTGACGAACAACCTCGAGGACCTGTCCATCTCGCGGCCCGTCCAGAGACTGGACTGGGGCGTGCGGGTGCCGGGCGACCCTTCGCAGACGATTTACGTCTGGGTGGACGCGCTCGTCAACTACCTCACCAAGACGGGATATCCCCGATGGCAGCCGGGCAGGGAGCGGGAGGGCGGGTGGCCGGCGGACCTGCACGTCATTGGCAAGGACATTGTGCGGTTCCACGGCGTGTACTGGCCTGCGCTCCTGATGGCGCTGGACCTGCCGCTCCCGAAGCAGCTGCTCACCCACGCGCACTGGACGCTGGGGAAGAAGAAGATGTCCAAGTCGGTGGGCAACGTCGTCAACCCCTTCTTCGCCGTCGACCGATGGGGCCTGGACGCGATGCGCTACTTTATGCTCAACGACGGCGGCATCGCCCGGGACGCCGACTACGAGAACTCGCTCGTCATGGCGCGGTACGCCAAGGACCTGCAGTCCACCCTCGGCAACCTCGTGAGCAGGGTGACCAAGGCCAAGACGTGGACGCTCCAGCCTTCCGTAGCGTGGGCGATGGAGCATGGCGATGCTGTCGGCAGCAACTTTGCGCGGAGCGAAGGATTCAAGGCCCTCGTCGATGGGATGGCGCAGAACGTGTCCAACCACGTGGACCAACTGAACCCCAATCAGGCCATCGGCAGCGTTTTTGACGTTTTTGTCGAGGTAAGCGGGCCGTCTACACATAGAAGAGAAGAGAGAGACTAATTTACGCGTCTGCAGGCCAACAAATACATCTCCGAGGCGGCGCCGTGGAAGCTGGTCAAGTCGTCAGACCCGGCCGACAAGGCCACCTTTCACGAAGTCCTCTACGTGACCGCAGAGGCAGTCCGCGTAGGTTGCATTCTTCTCCAGCCCGTCATGCCGACCAAAACGGAAAAGGTGCTGGATATGCTGGGTGTCGAGAAAGACAAGCGCCACTTTAAAGACGCTGTATTCGGTGCGGACACGACCTACGGTACTCCCTCTACGAGCCTCGGGCCGCCTGGAGAATGGGGGAGTGTGTTCCCGCCCCAGCCTGCCGAGGACTGAGGTGGCCTGAGGCAGTTGACGATGTATCAATGAATGTGGCGAGATGTAGGATTATGTATAGCATTGTTACATTGCCAAAAGCACAGCGTCTCCTTTTGCCTATATGCTTGAACGTGTTGGTGCCAATCTTCTATCAGCGTGCCCATTGGGAGCGTTGGAAGTGCGTGACCTCGCCGTCGCAGCACAGGGCTCTCCGAAGCTGCGTAAACTTGCTGACATGACGAGCTCCAGGCCAGAGGTAAGCAAAAGATTCACCCTAGGTGCAACAGGCAAAAGGAAACGTCAAGGACAGGATTCGAACCTGCGCGACCGAAGCCACTGCCTGAACAACGATCAGAAGATCCGATAGCAGGGCAGCCCATTAACCACTCTGGCACCTTGACCGGATGATTGGGAGGAGCGAATGTAAAGTGGACTATATTCGTAGCTGCATAGGGCAGTGGAGACACGATACCCCATCTGCAACTGCAGCCATCCAAAAATCACCGCTGCAAAGTTACACAAGTCATGCAACCCGACTGGCAAAAGGTAAAGCGTCAAGGACAGGATTCGAACCTGCGCGACCGAAGCCACTGCCTCACTTGCTCTCGCACCCAGAAGGGTGCTCGTAGCAGGGCAGCCCATTAACCACTCTGGCACCTTGACTGTTGCTTGCTTGTGATCTCCAACGGCGAATTAGGGGTCCTGTATCGTCGAGGAGGAGGACAGCTTGCCAGATTCGGATGCCGACAGGACGGGGCCGTGGAGCTCGTGCAGGGGACGGGCGTCGTGCTGTCTTCCCCGATCGAGCGGTGGAGGCGCGAGAAAAAGGCGCCCCCCATTAAGCTTCGCAATGAGGTTGAACGAGAACACAGGCACGTCTCTTGAAAAGATGTCTGTATTCTGTAAATGTGATTTGCTAACTCTGCTGCCGCAGCGATCGTCGCGCCTGCGGTGACCCTCGTCCCGTACGAGGCGAGACATGTGGGGCGCTATCACGAGTGGATGAGCGATCCGGTAGACAGACACACGCCGCCCCAGGCGACTTTGGCCTGCACAAGTCACTGATGCGATTTTAACCCAGGATATCCAAGAAGCCACTGCCTCGGAACCGCTTAGTCTCGAGGAGGAGTACGAGAACCAGCAATCATGGCGCACTTCGCACGATAAGCTCACCTTCATCCTCTGCCAACCAGTGTCCTCCGATGTCGCAGTCAAGGCCGGCGAGGTAGACGCCCCGGAACGCATGATTGGCGACATCAACTTTTTCGTGTATCCCCACGACGACGAGGAGGAAGGGGAGGGCGCCTACGTCGGTGAGGTAGACGTCATGGTTGCGGAAAAGGCATCCCGCGGCAAGGGCGTGGGCTACGCTGCGGTCACGTCGCTGCTGGTGTATGTGCACCGGAACCAGGAGAAGATCCTAGAGGAGTACGTCGAAGGAGAAGGGAAAAGCGGCAAGGCGGAGTTGAAGGGCCTGATGGTCAAGATTAAGGAGGGCAATGCGGCGAGCATTGCGCTGTTCAAGAGGGTTGGCTTTGCGCAAAAGGGCGATGTGAACTACTTTGGCGAGGTCACAATGGTTTTGAATGGTCTGGGTCAGTTTATCAATTCTCCTGCTGGCGTCAAGGCGACGCAGCAGTCGCGTGAAGTTGGATACTCTAGATGAAGGTTCTACGAGGAAATGAACGGAAAAAGACAGTACCCCAACACCGTGTTTTGAAAAGCCATCTTGAAGGAAGCTTCCACAACGTCTAAATCAGCTGTCCATGTCTCGCGTCTCTCTTCCTACCAGTCAACCTCGCCGGCAAACTTGGCACGGTAGTCGTCCAAGATGTCCATTGTCACATTCGAGCCGCCACAGACGATGAGCACGACGTTCTGCTTCGCCCACTCCTCGTCAGACATGTCTGCGCCCAGCTGCTTCCTCAGCGACCCGCCGTACACCACCGCAAGGGTCGCGCCGCACGCCATCTCCACGACGATCCGGGCGTCGTCTACGAAACGCACGCAGGCCGTGGCCGCCTCGGCGTCGCTGACGACCACACTGCGGAACCCGGGTGTGGTCCGCGCGACCTCCCAGGTCCTCGCCGAAACCCTCACGGCCCCCAGCGAGCCGGCCAGGGAAGTGATGGCCGGCAGGGTGACGTGCTCGCCGGCCCTGACGCTCGCATTCAGACTGTCCGCACCGCGGGTCTCGACGGCAACGAGACGGGGTGGTTCCCGCCCGGCCCGGCGCGCCTGTTCGCGAACACCCTGCGCCAGGCCGTTCAACAGACCGCCGCCGCCTACGGAGCAGACGACGGCGTCCAGGGCAACCTCGGGCAACTGAGCAGCCAGCTCTTCAACGATTGTCGCGGCACCGTCCCAGACGTGCTGGTGGTCGAACGGCGGGACGTAGACGCCGGCCGGGTCGTTGGCGAGCAGCACCTCGCGCAGGTGGCGGTCCGCCTGGGCCCAGTTCTCGCCCTGCTGCACGACGTCGGCGCCCAGCAGGCGCAGCTTGGACATCATGAGCGGCGAGGTCGTCTGTGGCACGACGATGGTGGCGCGGCGGTCGAGGGCGATGGCGGAGGTGGCGCACGCGAGGCCTGCGTTGCCGCCGGAGGAGCAGTAAAAGTGAGCATCTGCGCCGGGTGCCTCGGCGGCGGCGCGGACCATGAGGTTGCCGACGCCGCGGGACTTGAAGGAGCCCGAGGGCTGGAGGTTTTCGAGTTTGAGAAAGATGTTGCTGTCGGCGTGTTAGCGTCTAGGGTCGGATCTGGATGGTGGTTTTGAGGGTCTCACCATCCTGCTATGCGCGAGAGAGGTGCCGATGCAATGCATGGAGTTTCGATCCACGGCTTTTTCGTGGCTGGGTCCAAGGAGCCCATTGTGATTTCCTAGAGTATCGTCTGAGCAGATGCCCGAATGTCCGATTCTGAGACAGCTGCTAAGATTCCAGACGGACCGATCAACCAAGTAGGTAGATAGATGTAGGTATGTCGCGTGTATGTGGTACACTAAAACCACTCGGCTTTGGATGTGTGGAATCGCTTTGAAAAAGCCCAGAGAGAGGATCAATGTGTTTGCAAATCTTGAGAGTCCCGTGGCAAGTCGCAGACGGTGTTTAACGGATATCTAGAGCGCAACAAGTTGAAGGTGACCGAGAAGTCTGAAATGAATCTGCCGCGAAAGGAGGTCACATATGGTGGGAAAGAAATGCCACAGGATCACGGCCAATGCCCCAAGTTCGAGTGCGGTTGTCGGTTGAAGATTGAATCATACAAAGGCGCAACATTCCAGCACCATCCAACAGCTTCTTAATGGACGACGGTTGTAGCGGAGCGGCTCGAAAGACCACATCGAGGCGGACGAAGGGCGTAGATGGCAAGTCGTTTGTTGCAAGGGTCTGAGCGGGGGCGTAGGAGAGCGGGCACCACATGTCGCAGGCTGCCACTACATACCGCATTGTAGTCCGTACAAGTCATGTATCTCCAACGACATACTCACTTTCCCAACAACAACATGGTTGGCCTGCGTCGCATGAGCAAGCTTGAGGCATTGTAGCTATCGCATGACCAAAGCCGTGCGGCTCATATGTCTCTGATTTGGCCTCCGTCTCGCCTCCGTGACCACTACAGAGGCTCAAAACCCCACGACAGCTTCAGAAATGTTCCATAAACCAACACCGCGGAATAGGTACAGGCAACTTCATCCGAGCGCATCACCCATGAAGAATCAGCTTGAACATGTGCTGCTACCTTTGCCTCCGTCACCGTCTCTGCGACGTTCCTCCGAGCAGACAGGAACAGGATGCGCAGGACACAGACGAAGAAGATGAAGGGGACAACGAGGCAGTGGAAGCGGGATATTACCGACCACCTCACCCGCCCTGTCCGCACCGTCCGGCTTGCGCGCGCCGTGTTTGACCGCACCTGCTCGTACCGCAGGCGGCGCGACTGTAGACCGGACCGTGTCGAGGTCGTCACGCTGCCCCTGCCTCAGTCCTGCACGGATGCTGAGCGTGTGGGAAGCTTGTGTCCGGCACCATGAGGAGGAGATATGAAGCCGTATGTTGATGCTGCACAAGCCTGAGGCTGTCTCGTGGTTTCTGCCGGAGCGCTCCATGTATCGCCGATTCGCGGGGAGGCTTCTCGCCGTCAACCGCTTGGAAGACGACGGTGATGGCGAGGTCGAGGTGGCGTCTTGGGAGGAATTGCTTGACAACGAAGAATACAAAGTCGAGTATGCAGCTCGAAAGAGCCCCGCGGCGAGCCCTGGCAGCTTCCTCATCATTGACTGGCAACCCCGTAAATGGACGTGGCCTACATACCATGGTAAGGATTACACTCCAGACAAGGACAAAGCCACGACCAGCCGCTGTTACGGGTTCGAGGCTTTCGGGCATGCCTGTATGGAGTTGGTGGATGCGGTTGAGATTTTCTATACCCATCTCATACCTGATGGCTTACTCGACGCACAGCTCGATGAGGCAAAGCGAGACTGAAAACGGCGCTCTCGAGACGTTACTCTCGTTCCGACACTTGAGAAGTTTTACCTTATGGCACCGGCCAGGTGTCACTTACGGCTAACTTCAAAGGACGCAGAGACAGGCCCAATCAGTAAAGGCGGAAAACCTTCATGTGTTCTGGCCGACATCTTCCTCCAGCTCGGTTTTAGTTCTGTCTATGAGACCGATTCCGAGTAGTCATTGACTTATGGGTCGGTAAGAGCAGCGGAAAGAGTATAATGCCATAGCTTGTAGACGCGTTTGGACGCGTGGATCCTTTGCTGTCCGGAATCGTCTTGTGCTGCTGAGTCGAGGGTTCAGCCATCCCGTGTCAACTCAGTGAAGTGTGTTGCGCCTATAGATACTCAAGAGACATCATCAACCATAACGGTATATGAATAAGTCCTCAATAGACGGACCAGACTTACGATCCTACCCACAACTAGGAATGGAGATAAGTCAATTCCATTGAAGAAGCAACTTTATGTTTTCATTCATCCTCATCTCAGCCATGCTTAATGGTCAATGCTTGAGTTACTACCAGTCTCTCTGTGGAAAGGAAAACCAGAAAATAGGCTCTCTACTTATAATGCATGTGTAGAAACTTCTAGACGCTGAAATACTCGTCACCCCTAGAGGTAACAGACTTATAAGGCCGTTATTTGGGCAAGCCTTGAGCCAAGTACTGTAGCTGAAAGAGCCTCAGTATCTAGGATTGTAATCACAGAGCTTATGAGAATAAATAACTGAAGCCCTTGACTAGAAGAAACTGTAAAAAGCCATGTGATCAAAAGCCGAGGCTAGCTTGAATGTTTTGCCAAGGAAACAGAGCACCTTACACGCACGAAGTTATACAGGAAGACTGAGTGAGTCTTCCAACACAACATCATCACCATCGTCACTTGGGGTAGTAAAATGCAGGAGAGAATAGGTAGAACATGTGACCATATTATCAAGCACACAGTACACTCCAGACTTGTATACACATACACATACACATATACATATATCTATTGCAAATTGGGTGAGAAGAGTGATTTCATCGCAACGTGGGGTAAGAGGTAAAAGCAAAGAAAGGATGAAGTCAGCAACTCCGTCCGATTGTGGTTCCATTGTAGCTGTTTTTGGGAGTAGACATCTAGTTCTAAGCCTCAGTTTCTAGCTCAAGCCATCTTTTGAGTTACAGTCAAGCTCAAGGAGTCCTATCCAGAGGACAGTTCCAAGAGAGGCTCAAGTCAGAGATAAAAAACAAGAGGTTCCCCCCCTCAACAGGACAGTCTAAATACACACAAACTGAAGGAGTTTTATCCAAAGGGTCCCACAAGAGAGGCGGGAGCCAAGGACAAAGAAGTATGTTATCCCCCACCTAATCAGGTCAGTATAAATGCATACAATTTGGAATATCCTATCCAAAAGGTCACCACAAGAAAGGCGGGAGCCAGGGACAAAGGTCCAAAGCTTTTCCCGCCTAAACAGGATAGTCAGATGCACACAAGTCGAAGGAGTCTTATCCATCAAATAGCCACAAGAGAGGCGAGAGCCATCATCCAAGATCCAAAGCCTCTCCCGCCTAAACTGGACACTCTGTCTACATTTAGAGGCGAGAGCCATGGTCCAAGATCCAAAGCCTCTCCCGCCTAAATAGGACACTCTGCCTACATTTTTCCTCAAGGGGAAGGCATTCGGGGCATTCAGTTGAGATCCTGCCATGTAGGGAGCCAGTAGCCCTGACTCCTATATTACTGCCAGCTCTGCAGCTCAGGTCTCCCTCTCCCCCCTCCCCTCTATCTCTGCACTCATCACCTCCTCCAACTGAAAGTTCTATCCTGCAACTAACCAACCATTTGAAGTGGTTCCGGGCCAATATACCGAGCTCGGGAGACCAACCTGCACTATATACGGTAACGGAAGTTCTCCTGACCAGACATTACCTTGGAGACTCTGGAAAGAGACATCCTGCCTTTCTTTGACTTTATGCTTTCCACCGCGTCTTGAGTAGCTCCTCGACCGAGCTCCTCTGACCATCGCCTTCCAACATCAACCAACGCTTCTTCACTATCTTGTCAGTTCGCCGTCTTGGTGGGCTTCGTCTCGAGAGGCCACATTCCCTCTCCAAGCAAACTTCCGCAACTATTTCGCTCTCGTTCTCACAATCACCTTACACTTCGTCGTCTTTCGGCAGATATATATCGGTAGTCTTCCATCGCTCAAGAAGGCAGACTAACCGGGGAAGTCCTCTTCACTAGATGATCCTTCCTCCTCTTGGCTAAAAGTCTCTTCAGTTGCTTTCCGTTTGATCATTCAACAGAAGGCCATATCAGGTCAGAATTTTTGTGTATCTCGCCGGAAACAAAAAGCTCAGGTTAGTTCAATCTTTCTGACGCAACAAGTAAACGGCAGCAATCTCACGCACTAAAAGGGGCAGATATACATTCATCCACCCAAGGGGAATCCACACCTATTGACATCTATCATTCCACTCGCAAAGACCGCAACATCGAGACCCCACAGAAATTGAGGTGACTCTGGTAATTTAAGCAAGAACCTCCTGGATAGCAGGTGACTGACCAAAACCTCAGCAATCTCAGTACATCATGGCTCCCCGTGGCAAGGGGAAGGCTGTCCAGAAACAGAAGACGACTGCAACTGGACCGTCTAACAGCAGCAACAAAGATGGCGACAAGCAGAAAGTCCCGGCCAAACGAGGCTGGACCAATGAACAGCTGCGAGAGATGGCCAAGAAACGCCACATCGAGTTGACCCTGGACGAGAGTGAGGGCGAGGAGACGAAAAAGCGCCCCAGGAAAAAAGCAAAGACCAGGAGAGGCGGTGAGTGGGACCACGATGAATGGGCGGAGCGTGAGATGCCTCCTGCCAAAGACTATGGCGCCTTCTTCGCGGCCACATCGACAGCACACTCCACGTGGGGATCCCCGTTGCCCGAACTCACCCCGCGCGTGGCCAAGGCGCCAGACGGCAAGAGCTCCAGGTCCCAAAACAAGGGAAAGGGAAAGGCGAGAACGGAGACGGGAAGTGCCTCTGCCCCTTTCGACTTGACAGGCGACGGCGACGGCATCGTTACGGTGGCCCAAGGTCAAAAGAAGAAGATCATCCAGGGTATCAAAAGCACCTCTCTGTTCCGTCTGCCGCTCGAAGTCAGAGAGAAGATCTACGAATACATGCTCGTTGCGGAGGAGCCCATCCGAGTGCGCCAGGGATGGTCTGCGGTCTATCCCAGAAACCGCCCCCAGCTCCATACCAAGATTCTGCGCGTCTGCCGCCAGGTGCGAAACGAGGCCGTCAATGTCCTCTACGGAAAGAACGAGTTCGTTTACCTCCTCAGAGAAGCCGCTCCGGCTCCCCAAGCGAACGCACTGGGCGACGACGAGATAGTGGTGGTGAACCCCAACGCCGTGGTGGAGGACCGCATTTCTGACGATGGCGCCGATAGCGATGCCGAGTACGACGACAATGCCATCGGTTCCGCGCGCATCGATGACGACTCGGATGTCGAGATTGACATTCCCCGTTTTGGCCACAAGTTCCGCCGTCTGAGGATCGAGACCGAGGCCAACCGCAGCGAGGTGGGCTATCTGCGCAGCATGGCCAACGCCATCCTCACCTTCCGCAACCTGAAGCCCATCAAGTCCCGCATCCACACCATCGCCTTCGAGGTGAAGCCTACGCGCGATGCCGAGACGGGCGAGCTGACCTTTCTCAACTTTTTCGACAAGACCTCTGCGGTCATCAAGGCCCTGCGCGGCCTGCCCTGTCAGTTCATCGAGGTCTGGGTCAAGATCAACGACGAGCTAAAGGTGCCCATCAAGCTCAACATGAAGTACGCGGCCGGAATCCGACGCAGCCGCCGCGAGAGGGACAAGGCCTGGGAGAAGGACAAGGTCATGCAAAATTACATGAGCGTCCAGGCCGGCGAGGCCCAGGCCAGGCTCGACATGCTGCCGACCCTCATCCGGGACATCTGGGAAGAGCACAACCGTGACGCCGGCATGGAGGAGGACGACGATGACATTTACGAGTTCTGGCAATGAACTGGCTGGTGCTTGACGGGACGGATTGCATTGCAGCTTTTGATTTATGCGAAGCCGTTGAGTGGGCGATTGAAATTTGATACTTGCAAAGGCGAAAGCTGCGAGAAGGGGGCCGAGGCAGATTTCACATTTGCAAAGGGCGAAACGGTTGCTCGAGAGGCGACTTGCTGGAGGACTTTTATTCCACTCTAATCGCGTTAATTGCTTTGGGAAACCTAGATTTATAGGTAGCACTGATACTCCGTCTTGCGATAGATACTATAGAAAGAAGCTGCATTTTCATAGCTTTCAGGGGTATATAAACTTGCCACCATCATCTGCCAACATGCTGTGTCGTTTTCTGCCTCACGACGCCGCAGATATCTTGATTTTGGAGACTTCCAACGTCTCCGTGTCTACCAGGACCAGTTCTTTGGTCTGGGAGAATGAAGGAACGGTGACGAGCCGGACTTCTTGCCCGTCATTGCCTTGGACAACCCTCGTTGAAAACTCGGGCTGGCACCCGACGAAGAAGAGGTGAGGTGCCTCCTTCATAACGAACGGGTCCTTGTCTTGAAACGGATACGCCCCTGGGAAGAGTTAGCATGCACTTACGATTGCATCCCAGGGTAAAGGGGGCTTACAAAGAGTATCGGGGGCAGTGGGCGCGCTACACCTCCACCTGCACATGGCCTCCATCATGCCGAGGCGATCGTCGCTGTCGACATACTTGAAGACGTCGTCGACGTTTTGGCCACCGGTGCCGAGGATCCTCCACCCATCGACCTCGCCCTCCCAAGGGTTCGTCGTGGCGTCGAACCAGCCCGGTTCCTCGGCGTCGGGGGCCGCGGCGTACGGTCTCGATTGCGGAAACATGGCGGCGTGAATGGGCTGCTGGGGGTAGCTCGCGTTGGCGGGATCCTGGACGCCGGGCATGAGGGTGACGGGGACGGAGGGGAGGAGGTCGCCGAGGAAGTCGTCAAAGAGCTGGCTGGGTAGAGGGTTGTAGGCGCTGGCATCGTAGCCGTACTTTTTTGCCATCTTCTTGCCGTTGGCGTTGTTGTCCGGGGCCGTCTTCAGGGCGGGATTGTTGGTGGAGGTGGACGATTCGATCGAGTTTCCGGCGATGATCAGGCGGGAAATATGCGTCAGTTCCGATTGGGAGCCTGGAGAGAGGGCCTCGCCGAGGAGAAACTCGAGGAGCAGGGACAGCTCGAGGGCGTAGGAGGCGTCGGTGCCGGAGAAGGAGAGGCCCGAGACGATGGCGATCTTGGATGAGGAGGATGCGCCGGACATGCTGTGGTCCTCGGATGGGGGCGCGGAGAGCGCCCAGCGCTCGGGTTGCGGGGCGATGTCGGGGAACTTGACGTCCATAACCTCGAACTCGCCGCTCGCGTTTTCTGTGCCCATGACGCCGATTATGCAACCCGTCACGAGGTGGATGGATTTCAGTATGTCGCCGACCAGACGAATACGGCCAGAGTCGTCCTCGATCATGATCTGGTCCTTGTCGTCTTCAGAGTAGTAACGGTCTGTGGATATCGGGGCGGATATCCAGCGCTGGCGCAGGCAGTCAGCTGCAGGGTTCGTTTCAAAGATTCGGCACAACGTACGTCCTTGGAAACGTCCTCCAGAATATTGGGCTTCAAAGGCATGTCCATGTATACGGTACCAGTGACCCAGCACAGCTCGCCCTGGCGGACGTCAAGAACACGGTTGACGCGACGTGCCTCCTCGCCGCCAATGACGGTACCATCCCATGCTTCGGCGGCTACCGCATCGACGGCTGGGCGAATGGACGTGAGACGCAGGAAGTATACGTCTGCATATTGCTGCTGGTAGGAGCGTTGCTTGGGCAGGGCGAAGGTGTCCAGGGACTTGTAGTGGGAGGGATCGCGGACGAGGGTCGTCGAGGCCGCGGCGGCGTCACTGGGCGTCTGTCAGTTACGTGGTCAAAGAGTGGCTTTCGAACGGTGCAGGAACATGACGTACGCCGGCTTTTGCAACAATGTTGTTGCTTCGTCGAGGGTCACCATAGTTTTTCAACTCTGTCGTTCCGAGGTGGATACCTGGAGCTGTTGTCGGGAAGACAAGTGTTGTGCCCGAAAGCCAATGGCCGTGAAGAGGAATGCAGTACCACGAGATGGCAGACGCGTCGAAGCAGATGACCGCGAATTTTGGCGTAAATGGGAGAGGACGGGCCTAGGCACAGGTACAGGCGTAGGGTCCCTGTGGCTTGAGCGGTAATCCCCGGCCCGGGCGGCCGGTGCAGGGCACTGAATGGAAGTCCAGCCACGGCGGGGTCTTCCGCTACCCTTCCTCGAAGTGAGGGGCACTTTTTGCGCTGTTCCTGGAAGATGCCACGCGCTGAAGCTGAAGACTCGCAGGTAAGGTACGACCTAGTGCGGCTTTATCTCGGTCGTTAAAGTCCCGTCCCATCTCACTCGGGGGTCATGACGCCTTCAGTCTAGGGCGGTGTGATGGTGACTCCTTTCCCATAAAAAAAGCTGCACCTCTTCACTTCCTTCACGAACGACCAACCTCGCAGCGACCTCGTCTCACCCATCTCATTCCTCCCTCTCACGTTCAGTCACCCACCGCAGCCATGCCGCAAAACCCCCCGACCATCGAGGTCAACAACCTCAGCTACAACTTCCAAGACTCCACCTCTGGGCTGTCCAACATCTCCCTCTCGCTACCCGCCCGCTCGCGCACCCTGCTCATTGGCGCCAACGGCGCGGGCAAGACCACCATCCTGCGCCTACTCGCCGGCAAGCGCCTGGCGCCCCAGGGCGGCATCGCCATCGGCGGCGTCGACCCCTTCAAGGAAGGCCTCGAGGGCGTCACCTACCTCGGTCTTGAGTGGGTGCTCAACCCCATCGTGCGCACCGACATTGGCGTCGTCGAGCTGCTGCGCAGCGTCGGCGGCGACGCCTACCCGGACCGCCGCGACGAGCTCGTCAACGTCCTCGACATTGACACCGCCTGGCGCATGCATGCCGTGTCCGACGGCGAGCGCCGCCGCGTCCAGCTCGCCATGGGTCTCATCCGCCCCTGGACCATCCTGCTGCTCGACGAAATCACCGTCGACCTCGACGTCCTGAGCAGGGCCGAGTTCCTCGCCTGGCTGCGCCGCGAGACCGAGATCCGTGAGTGCACCATCGTCTACGCCACCCACATCCTCGATAACCTCGCCGGCTGGCCCACCCACCTCGCCCACATGCATCTGGGCACCGTCAGGGAGTGGGACACGGCCGAGAAGATGCTCGAGGGCGTCGACGGCCGCAGCGGAAACTCCACCCTCGGAGAGCTCGTGCTGGGCTGGCTCCGCAAGGACCTCAAGGACCGCGGCCCGCGTTCGCAGGGCCGGGTCGCCCCCGAGGGCAAGACGTACGACGCTGGCGGGTACGGGGGTTACGGCGACGAATCTGGCAAGAAATGAGCAGTCCGAACCGATTGCTTCTTGATTGGTGGGGTTTGATTTCAACAAAAATTTCGGGGGGCTTTTGGGAAAGGTGACTTGTTCAGGCGTACGGCACTCAACTGCATTATGGCGGGCGTTTTTCAACAACTTTGTGAGGGAAAAAAGGAACATGTGCATCGGCAACGGTGTTCTTTAACGATACACCGAAGACTACGAGAAAGAGACGAGCATAGAGAAACGGGCGGCTTCATCAACTTGCCTTACCCGGACGGCGTTTGGGATGCGAACCGTTCAACAACAGCATGCTCATTCATGTTTTCTATTAGGATCTCACGGCTTCATATCCCCTGTGTCTTCAACCAGATGGGGAAGGTTTTGGGCGGAAAGATGCTGTCGACTCAACTAGACAGACTTTGGTCTTTTTATGGCCTTTAGTGGTACATATATATTTGATGCTGCGACTGTTTCGCGCAGCGGGTATCGTCCCAAATGCCTCCTCTCCTAGCCACCGTTGCGGGTGTCGCCTCCAGCCCGCTATTTCTCGCTTTGGTTCATGAGGACCTTCATGGTATTCCTCATCAGCGCCGGTATTCCGCCGAGGCCCTTGGCCTCCAGCGCCCGCAAAACGATAATCCTGTACTCTGAGTATGTGACTCGGAGGCCGCGGGCCTCTGCCAACTTCGCCAGGCTGACTGCCGTGACGGGGCCTCCGTGTCTCGTGGCGATGGCGTCCTCATCTCTTGCCAGTTCTTTGTCCTCGAGCTCCCGGATCGATTGGATTCCTTGGAGGCCAAGCACGGGAGAAAAGGAGAAGCCGAAAAGCGCAGGTAGCGCAAGGTCCATGCCCAAGTCTTCGACGTAGCGCTGCAGGTGAAGAGTGACGGCTGGTGGGCTCAGGCAGCCGAGCGCGTTCTTGTCGACATTATTGAAGGCCTTGCCGCGCCAGACGCAGTTGCAGATGTCCATGAGGTATCCGTTAAAGTGGTTCACATAGCTGGGAGCGTAGGTAGTCGGCTGTCGGCGGGACATGGCCACCTCGAAACCCTTCTTGTAGACGGCGAGGACGCCGCAGAGGCGCGAGACGTTCGCGAGGGAGTGGCTGAAGAAAATCAGGTAGATGAGCTGCGCCGGCGGGTTGGAGATGCGAAGGAGGGGCTGCAGGACCGGGTCGGATATGGTGGTGGCCGTCTGCTCGTACAGATCCAGCACGGCGCCGTGCGTAATGACGCTTGAGGAGCTGTGGATCAACCTCAACGCGATAATGCTGGCGTGGTCCAGGACCTTGTGGAACGCGTCAACGGGCGCGTCTGTCGGGGTCTTGACCAGAGAGCGGAGGACAAAGGTCCATCGGCGGATGAGGTTTTGGTAGAGCTTAAGGAGAGAGAGCTGCGATTCGGGCGTTGGGGTCAGACACCTCTCAAGGGGCTGCAGAACAAACTTGAACAATTCTGATCAAAGTCAACGATGAGCTGAGCGGCCGCGCTGGTTCGTTACCTACCTTCGAACGATGCAAGGGGAGAATATGCCAGGATGTTGATGATGGGATCTCGAGCGGCCACACCGTCCCATGTGGGAAAGAACTTGGCAAAGAAGTCCAAGACAACAAAAGGTGTTTCCTGGCTGGTCAGCTTGGCCTCGCTTAGTTCGCGTACGGAATGCCTACTTTGACCCGTGCCACGTAGTCCTCCACTATCTCCATCGTCTCCCGGAACAGCTTCTCGTCCGCGTTTCCGTTGAGCACGTCTTCGAGCACGGCGTTGATCCAGTGAACCACCCGATGCGCTGCAGCATTGTCTTTCTTCAGAGCGACAAACTTTTGCAGAAGCGGATCTGCCAGGACTGCGGCCAGCTGGTTCGGGAGCTCGATCTTCTCCACGTTCTGGGCGAGGCGGTCGGCATTGTCGATTTCCTCCAGCGTCACGGAGTTCTTTCACGGTTAGCCTGTCAGATGTTGAAAGCGCTGCATGGTCCCTTACCTCGTTCGCTTCTGAAGTATGCACGGATGGGAGACGCGCCCCCTTGCCGCCGCGAGCCCTGAGGGCTTGATGGTTGACGCTGAAACCATTGCGGGGCTGGCCGGTGATCTCGGTGGAGCGTTGAGAATGATCCCTCTGGATTTGATCCAGTCGCTCTCGCCATTCCATGTCCGGATGCTGGAGACGTCAGAACGTCCCCTCTGGCTGTCTGTGGGTCTTACTTTGAAAGCTGACGCCTTGCCTCTGAGGGCATCGCTGACGATGATTTCCGGATAGTAGTCTTTGTACACGCGAAGCAGACCTGTCAAGGCCGGGTCGTTGCCGGTGTTTCTCGACAGGTTGAGACTGAAGACGGTCAGCTTGCCCAATTGCTCACAGGGGCGAGTTGGAAACGTACACGGCCTGAATTCGAAAGGGCCGAACATGCTTCCTGCGTGTTATCAGGGCGAGAAGGTGGCAGAGCTGCGGCCTAGTCCTGGTCAGCGGACGATTTCCACAGTGCGTTTTCCGATACGGACCTGATTGCAGCTGTATCGAGGAGATTGAAGAGAACGGAGTAGGCCTGTGATAGAACGGCTGGTGTTTCAATGACATGGTAGACCATGATCAACCATTTCAAAAGATTGGACTGCAGGACCAGGGATGGTTTGAGCTCGCCATGGCCAAGGCATCCTACTATGCGCAGGACCACATCGCTGGCAAGCCTCGTAGCGGGATACAGGGCCTTGACGATGGCGTTCAAGCTAGCTTGGTCAAGATGGGTTGGTCTCGTGAGCAAGTCGATGAGCTCGCTCAGAGGCTCAGGCAACAGCCCATTGTCGTAGGCATATGATGCGACCTTCTCCACGGTAGGTTTGATACTCGTGGCCCTCTTCTTGGCCGTTACTTTGGAAGCTAAGATGGCATATGAGCACGTCATCAGACAGTCTACTGTTGGTCGCCGAAACTCACCTTCGACGACATCGTCAATCAACAATTCAATGTTGTTGTCGACATCCACGGCCATGCTCTGGGTAGGCGAGGCCATGCTGGCAGTCGTACTTGGTAGTGGGGCGTGGTCGTCAACCTCCGTGTGCCCATCAATCGTCCGCAAATGGCCTCACAAGGCAACGTGGATCGATTGACTCGGTCGCGGTTGGACGCGTCGCGGGGGTGATGTAATTACAGACGGACGCGCTTTAGCCGGGGGAAACGGTGCACGGCCCCGTTCTCTCCTGGCAGCACCGTTGGCTTTGACAGGCGGAAAGCGGCAGGCAGTGAACCCACCTGCTCAGCCAACAGGATAATACCTGGCTTGGGTATTGAGGCCGTAAGGATGTATCACTGCAGCCTGCAGGACGCCTGCAAGTACACATGGGTACTTCCAAGACCTACGCACCATACAGCCAGCCCGTAAAGCTTCGTCCATGCCGAGTGTCCATTAAAGACCATGCATGTGTCTGTAGACTCATTCTTTGGCTCTTCCAGTCTGGAAGATTTGCTTTGTTGTTCGACTTGAAGAGTCCAATAGATGCGGCTGCATTTGGATGGGGTATAAATAGGCGGGAAACGACAGCTTGGCCGTTTCGCAGCTTGAGCATTCACTTTCACAGTTTGCTAATCAACGGCCCTGCTGGCAACTTCATGGGCACGCTCCATGTAATATCTACCTACGCAGTACAGTCCAAGGTGGGGGTCGCGTTCACCGGTCATAAGCGCTTAACTAAACTTCGGTGAGTAACGGTCAGGCAAGACACTTGGCAATTTGAGTCTCCGAATCCGCAGCTTCATAATGTACTCTGTGGGCCGAGCATCTGACCATGTACGCTGGTTGGCCGACCGACTTTTGCATCGTGGGCCGATCAATTCAGACTTGGTGTAGTTGAGCGGGTGGGAGGCGGCCTATACGTTACAGTGTTGAACGATTGGGTGACCGCAGAGGCAGACCATGGAGATGACAGGGCAAGATATGCTCGCAGCATTCACCGGCTACTCCAAGTGTCTGTCTCCGAACAATGCTTGCTGCGGCCCTATGGGCGACCGTCGGTATGTAAGCGGCGTGCAAGCCGCCTTGGCTGCTGTCCATAACTCCTGTTCGGACGCAGAATATGACCATGAATTTGGGGTCCCTAAGCTGACCGATTTCCCTTCGTGCAGCGCCCCCGACAATTTTCGCCATGCGAGATTGCAGACGTTGTGGGTGATGGCAAACAGAGACGGCAGGATCAGAACGATCGAGACGTTGTTTTACACACACACACACACACACACCAAGCCATACTCTAATGTCAGTTTGGCCCGAGACGAAGGGACGAAGGAAGTTGGCACAAGACGCACCACGACGAGAAGGGCCATCGGTCCCGTCTATGGCCTCATCTCACGTTGCAGAGAATGGCAGATGGTGGGGCCCATGTACTGCAGATGCATGGTATGAATCGGTTGGTGTAGGAATGTACCGATACAGCTATGCGTACGTGCACGCATCGCAGATTAATCAACGCTACCCGCCTCAAATGCCTTCTTTGGCTGAACAGTTGCAGCAATGAAAGGAGACTTGACCTCAGCTGCATCATGTTGGATTCAAGAATGCACAGACGGAGAGGAACTAGGAGCTAGGTAGGAGCAAGAGGACGGCCACCACCTACGGTGCATGCCCGGCGGTGGAAGGGTCTCACCTCACTCACCTTTCCTCACCTGCTCTCACCTGCCTTTGTAGGCCAAGGCACCTCGGTGGGGGTAGCAGGGGTCGGCGACTTCCTGGGTGTGTCAGGGACTCTCACCTCGACGGGAACGGGGACGTGAACGGGGACGTGAACGGTGCGTACCGTTACACTGAACCCACGCGACTGGCGCCCGCCCACCCGTTCACCTGCTCCGTTCCGCAATCCAACTACAGAGCTACCATCGTCATGCCACCCACCACTCTCTCCTCTGTCCCCAATCCACAGCCGCACACTGTACGCACTTGTGACGGCAGACGTGTATCCAGGCCGTCGGCTTTTCCCGGATATCGACATTCTGTCGCTCATCTTTGGCCGGCAACGAGGCTGATCAGTGCGACGCGGCACGCGGCTCGCATGCTCTCTTGACCTTGTTGTTCCACAATTTTGCTACACAACTGCCTCGTCGAATCCTTCTGCCATTCTCGACCCATCGATGAACCGCAGCCCAATCCCGGCATGGCTTCTGTCGTGCCGCTGATCGAGCCGTACGGCGAACCAGTCCGTGTTGTTCCCTACATACACGTCTTTCTTGTTTTGCGAGGTATCTTCCCGCAATGACGCTGGGAATTCGGCTCTAACCACCGCTTGTTGCCTCCTCTAGGACCAACACAATATTAGCTTGCCCGGACATGGGCGCTAACTGACGCCTTCACCTCGAGTCGGCCTGTTGGCCTTGATTGATGCCACAGACCACACAGGCTTCCTCCATTGCTCGCCAAAGCCGACAAACCCATCCCACTCTTAATCACTTGTTCCATGTTTGTTGGACATCACTCGCGGCCCGACGTCTCCACAGCCGAGAATGAGACCCGAATGAGGGTTGACGTCTCTCCCCTGTTGTGCCGTCTTTTCCTTCTCCTTTTCGGGCGGCAGGATTCTCCCGGTAAACCCTATTTCGATACCCTGACAAAGCACCACCAACAGACTTGATTTGGCACCCAGCAACCTCGTCTACCACTTTTCCACTTCTCGGACCCATACCGCAACCCGGGGAATTCGTTAGCAGGGAGCTCCGAATCCGCGGGCGCGGATGACACGCAAAGTGGCGCGAACCATGTCTCCCATTCCAAACCGTCGTTTCTTATGCCCGAATCGAGGCCACGGCCACCCGACGTGCAAGCGGACATGTCTTCTCGCTCACACTCCGCCCCATCTTCTCTCAACATCTTGTTCGTATCGTGGGGGCTGCTTGAACTTCCGGGCAAGGGCAATGATTACAGCGTCGAAGCGTCAGTCGCCTGTCATCATTGTCTTGGCTCTGTGTCACCATCGGCCGCCGTGCGCTGGCGTCCGCTTACTCTGCTGCTTCTCATCTCACTTTACGCCGGTCCCAGTGTGTCGTCTGCAGCACCCTTTGCGTGACCTAGCAGACAACCTAGCCCCCAGTGTTGCAAAGAGGCAGCTGCAGGATCCGCTCGGTGGTCAGCTCAGCATGGCGAGGTAGAAACTTCGTTCCTCAATGTTCCGTTATCCTTTTGCCCCCTACGCTAAAACCCAGCAAAGGAAGCGGACCTATTGCCGCGCCGCAATGCGCCAGTCGCATTTGGATCCATCCACCTTCCCACCCCTCCACTTCCCATGGCTGCGGACTAGTAATTCGTACGCTCTCACCACGCATGCCGTATGTGGTGTACGCCCACGCGCACACAACCAACTCGTCTGTCATCGCATCAGTCAGATGTCCCCCGGTCCAGGAACCACGCCGCCAGTCATTGAATGACTACTGCCGGGGGGGTCCACCACCCACGGCATGAAGCGTGGAGGCAGTTGGACATTAGCTGTCTTTTGTCCTATCCTGTCTTGTCCTACGTGCCTCCTACACTAAGATGTTCCTTGCTCTTACATACTTTGACTTACTGTTGCTCAGCACTCGACTTATGCAGCTTGCTGAGGACTTTTCTATGCACACGTACTTGCAACGAAAAAATTCTCCTCCAACTTTGGCCGTCATGACCCATGTTCTTTTCCCGGCGCGCCGGCCGGCCCTATTCCTTTGATCGGTCGCCTTTTGTACACCCCACTCTTTGCCCTCATGCAGTGTCTTTCCCACACCCATCAGGAGAATGGTCTTGCCCAACAACACACTCTGTCTCCCACTAGCTGGTATGTGTAACCTTGGTTCTTCGTCTCCAAGACGAGAATACTAACACTTTGAGTTGTTGATCCCTCGAGTCTGAATCACTCTTCTCTCGTGTTAGCCCAGATCCGGTACTCGCTTTACTGACTGCCATGTGCTTAAGTACTTGACGTATCCGTGCCGTCTCAGCGCTCCTATCTTCGCCAACCTCTGTCTTCTATCGTGTCTGGCAGACTCTCAACCCATCCTGCAAGGGTTTGAATCCTCGCGAACAGCCCGCACACCAAGACGGAAGCTGGAATTTCTGGAAACCTGCCTTACCGTCTGTTGGCGGAGGCCTTGTTCCTGCAAGACTACCCGTCTCGACCAGAAGCCTCATATTGCGTGGCCTCGCGTCCCCACGCCAGATCTCTTTCGAGACGGAAAACCTTCACTTCTGTCACTAGGCCTTGCACTTGTGGCGCGGACTTTGAAGGGTGCATAAAATTCTCGCACATATCACTTGGCCTTGCCACTAATGCCAAGTGCGTGGGATCTGCTCACCCGTTGGACAGGTCGGTGTGGACATTCTTGCCTGGTGGCCGGAGGCTTCTCACGGCTCTCGACTATTTTGTGTAACCGTAAGCTAACTTCCGCAGGGTTGAGTTGAAGTCAGTCGCGCCTGAGTCTCTCCACTATGCGGTACTCCCCCGAGATGCAAATCGATCAGCACATCAGGTCGAGGGAAACACCAAAGAGCTTCTTAACCGCCCAGACTAAGCTGCTCCGGGACCGGCAAGAATGCATTCCCTTGCGACGTGTGCTTTCGGAAACCGATGTTATCGTGCTTCTCACACCAGTCGTGGTCCCCTACGACAGAAACGGCGACAAGCACATAGATCCTTTCGAGCCACTGGGTCGTGCCATGGCCTCGCGACACCCTCTGGTTCGCCATGTTCCCTATACCAAAAGAGGAGGAATCAACACCATCCACTTCGAGTTTATCAAGCGAGCAAAAGCCATTGTCTTTGTCATTTCAGGTCTTTCCGTGGATGGCGATGTCTCGCAAATTGAGCTGGCTGACACCGCGCGACTGATGGCCGACAAGCGCCCACAAATCATCGTGGCATGTTGCAACTTGAAGGCCAACGACCTGCCCATCGACGATTTTGCTACGGTCGTGCAAGTCACCAGCTATTCGCCCTTGGATCTCGAGACGGCCGCATCCATCATCTTCGGGGACCAAAAGCCGCCCGTGGTGAACGCGGTTCCCGTACACGACCTGGTCATCGCCCCGCGATCCTGGCCCGTGGAGGTTTGCGGCTTTGACATGGCCCCAGTTCACGCATTATGGACGGAGTGCCTGCCACCAAAATACCACCTACCACTCTTTGCACTCGTACTGCTGCTTCGACGAGACGGATACGCCGTGAACTACATCGTGCGAGACCCGGCTACAAAACAGGTTGTCGGCTTCTGCGCTACGTTCACCACGTACCCTGACAGCGGCGGAGAGAGCCTGCTCGGATCGCTGGCCTTGTTGATCGTCAAGAGCTCATATCGAGGCCGGGGAATAGGCTTAAGCCTTCACAACCATGCGTTGAAGCAGCTACAGAGGACCCGCGGCGTCAACCGGCTGCAACTCGGATCGGCGTTTCCTCGTCTTCTCTACGGGGTGCCGTCAGATTACTTCTTTGCGACGGAGTGGTTTGCCCGCAGAGGATGGGATATTAATGGCGGCCAACCTGGCCGCGGACTCGAGGTTGCGGACTGGCTGCTCGACTTTGACAACCTCCCAGCGACCAACCTTTCTTCGGCAGGCCTGACATTTCGACGATGTGACATGATGGAGTTTCAGATGGTACTCCAGATTGTGGACCGCGAAGCAGCGCGGAAGAACAACATGGGGTGGTACGACCAGTATGCCAAGCTGGACGGCACCCCTCACTTTGAAGACATCATCCTCGGCTTGGAGGGGGAGACCATTGTGGCGGCAGCTCTGACATACATACCGAATTCTGGAAGTCCGGTCGACGAAGATCTTCCATGGGCGAAATCGATTGGAGCGGATGTTGGGGGCGTAACATGCATTTGTATCGCAGGTCTGTACCGGTACATGACGGGTTGGAGGCCACGGGCTAACAATGTGTCAGACGACCACCCGGAAATGGTGAATAGCAGAGACTCTGTCATGATGCGGCTCCTCGATGCTTGCGTCAAGCTACTAGCCGATCGTGGCATGCGGAAGCTGTATATCGACGGGGTCAAAGGAGGCGCAGCTGGCTTCCAGTCCCTCGGTATGTGAAAAGTCGGCTCTCCGCTTGCTGCAACACTAATTCTTCTCCCAGGATTCCGGGAATGGGCGAGATACAAGGAGGTTTGGCGAAAGATATAAATCACCACGTACATTTGAAGCTTTGCCGAATCCTGTCGGATCAAGACGCGGTAGTCTACAGTTGGTCAACTGCCATGGGTTTCCACTCGTCATGGCGCTGGCTTCTGGCAGCGTTACTGTGTGCGACACGAGAGTAGAGGTCGTTCAATTGTGAGCCCTTGATACACGGTGCCCATTCATGCCAACGACCATACGGCCGTGGTGTTGCACGCTGCCTAAAGACACACATGAGATTGTACACCGGTTCATACGTCGAGGGAGGCCGGTGGATTGGCACGCGTTTAAGGGAACATGTATCACCAAGATGGTTCTCCATGACACTAAACAGGGGCCGCAGGAAGTAAGCAGGACGCCCCAATGGCGGTCCTTGGCTTGCTGACCGTGTGTTCTCTGGACACATGACAAGCGATCGTGGCACCTATCATAAACGCCCTGTCAGCAATGGTGGTGTCTCGACGTTCGCTGCCGGGTCCCTATGATCGGGCAGTTGGGATACATTTGAAAGTTGGCAAGGCCGGAATTTCTCTCCACAACCGACAGCCAACCAGCTGGTCCGGAAGTTGCCCTGAGACGTCTTGGAGATGGAGCAATCAGGTCTGCTTCGGAGCCAAAGTTGCGTGGGGACTCGGCACCAGTTGGCCGCCCACACTTGCTGAGTTGCCCAAGAGGCACACGATAGTGCAAGAATTTATGTCTCGTCCAGCTAGCACATACGAGAACACGAATGGCATAACTTGATATCAGCGCTCTAACTGGCAGAGAACTCGACAACCTCGACGGCAGATCTTTGAAGCCCAACGGATGATCAGCAAGCTTCAGTCCCGACTTGGAGACCTCGCGTGTCATTCCAAGGCTACGTGTGCTTGCGCTGCCGATCATACATGGCCGCTCCATACCACATGTCTCGTCTAAATCTAAAGGACTTACCTCTGCACCGCTAGTTAGATCTCTAACCTCGGTCAGCGAAACAATGGCAGCATACACACGGGCCGCTAGTTTCCAGCCTGGCCTGTGGTTCTCAAACAAACACCAGGGACAACCACGCAATAGACATGGAATCAATGACCAGACGGCCGGGAGCAGCCGAGATAGATGGGCTGCTTGCTGAGCGGCCGGTCCCCCGATCACATAATCGGGGATATCTCCGTACTACCAATAAGCCGACCAACCGCCTCAAATCAACCCAGGCTCATCATAACCCCTTGTCATGAGATCCCTGGTCGCAGGAATAGCTGTGTCATGGTTGCAGGAAGGACCACACGGTCGCTGTTCGTTTTGTTAATTGCGTGAGCCATTTGTTTTCAACCCCGATGACAGCACGGGAGCACATCTGCCAAACTACACCTGAATACCGCTTAATGCGGGCGGAGCTGCGACGCGGGCTGATGTTCACCCACTCTGTCAGTCCTACTTGTAGGCCACGTGGGCAAGAAACAGTCAACACCTGTTCACGGAGACATAGATTCACATGGTCCTTGAGGTCTGATAACGTAATTAGCACTGATGGATGGATTCCTCAGGCGACTATACAGCAACCAACGACCCAGACCCAGTGGCGCAGTAACCCCGTCTTCGGTTGTTTGACCCTGGTTATTGAATCCCCCTTCCCTTGGTCGTAAGTAACAACTCCAGCCTCGAGATGTCGAACCGGCTTGCCTATGGCAAAATGTCTCTGTGGGGAAGGTTCCCAGAGACCACCACGATGAATGAGGATGGACGGCGGCCGCTCTGTTTGCCAGATGTGTGGCGATATACCCCACGGACCGCAAAGGTGGCCGGTCAACGAGTCTGACGCGCAGCCGACATGGGGGCATGTAGTGTATGCTGAGGACCTGAGAGGGGGAGCAGGGGGTCTTTCGTCTGAGAATGCTGCCACGAGACACACATCACACGTACATACTGTGTACAGACGATCCGGCTACGCATGTATTATCTCCTTTTGTGCAACATTCACTCTATAAAGCGCTTAGTGCGGCAAGCGACCAGACACCCTCAAGCGCCCTCGATCGCCATGCCGTGGGCGTCGAGATGTCCGCCCCACTGACGGTGAGTGGGCGACGACATACTACGTACTTGGCCGGCGGAATCATCCATAATGCATCTTTCTCCCAGCAGAAAATTCGACTGCAACGGGGCTCGGCCGCTCTCACTTCGGGCGTACTATGTCGGCGGTTTTCGGCGTACCGAATTTTGCGTCCCAAGGACCTGGAAACCTAGCAAGGGTTAAGGGGCAACGCTCTGAATAGGATCGTCAGATATCGAATCCCTCTTCCGCTCTTGGCAACGATGCCCGTGCAACGGCCTGGGGAAGAGTTTTTCGTTCCTGTAGTGCGCAGTCGTTGCTGCCCTTGAGAGGCTCGGCGAAGCGTGGAGGGCCAGCGTCACTCCCGCATGTCGTCTTCTCGCTGTGACCGTGTTTCCCATCAAGAGCTCATCCGTTTCAAAAGATGCCTCTCCGTTTTAGACGGTAGCTGATCTGCTTATGCTTGCCGAGTATTGTAGCCGAACACGGTGTGAGGTAATAAGCCAGGGCAAGCGAAAGCCAAGGGCGGTTATAGGTAACCCGGGGCGACGGTGACGGTGGTGTAATAGATTTAGGTCATGGAGAAGCAAGTCTGAAGGGGCTTGGACAATATGACCAAAACTCTTCTGCTGTCGTGACTCTGCTGGAGACGCACTGCGACGGATCGTGGCGAGAGGTGTTTGCTGCGGAAAATTGGGCGAACCTACGAGCCCCTGAAATGCTTGCCAGTATATGTTGTTGTCCTTACCGTCGGCATATCTGTTCACTGTTTGTGCGTCCTTGCACGGTTCCAGTTCATCCTCCTCTCTGAACTCGATTAGCTACATGGTGCATTCATTCCGCATACCTACGGTTGCCAAGATGACTCAGGGCGTGCGGAGGAGAGAGAAGAATGCCATCTAGTGCTGCGTTACGCAACTTTGAACACTGTGAGCCTCGTTCACTATCGTCAAACCCAATGTATCTGACAACTTTTCCTTCCAATTCTGGTGGCCGAGATATCGTTTCGAACTGTCCTTCACCCCGAAAACCCAACGACTCGAGCGTGAATTTTCCTTTCCATGACTGATGGTCTCTTTGCTGGCCCACCTTCTTTTGAGTGCTCGCACGCCTATTGGAATAATACAGAGACTGCCCTGAATTAGGACGTATGTGCGGGAGGGCTGTGACGAGAATAGTGACCGGCCCGGCTGTTGCATCTCGAGCGAGGCCGAATTGTACCGAGAGGCGAGTCCCGCAGCACGAGTCCAAAAACACCGATGGAGGAGTTTAGACGGCCATGAGAAGTAAACCTACACACAGAAGTCGGGCCTGGAAGGCGAAAGCCTAACAGCCGAAACCCCCGTCCAAAAGAATCGTCCGAGGAGATTCGCTTTCCTCAATGGCACACTGGAAAGCATGCACTGTCCAATATTTGTGCAACTTCCAGTACAGTTCCACGAAGCGCTGCTATCTCCATGGAAACAGGAAGGATTCGAGAGTAAGTTTACCCTTCTGTGAACTCTACGAGTACGTGTCAGAGGCATGGGAGGAATTGGAACCCAGACCTGTTCGAGGGGGAGTCAAGGTATTCTTGAAATCTCATATTTGATCTTGCAAAACGTGCCCCGGAACCCCATTCTCCGATTTGATGGTGGGAAAAGCTTCCATGTGTAAGTTGAACGGCGATTCGCGGAAATCGGTCACACTTTTCAACGCCTATTCGGCTTTCATCGCATGAGTCATTCGCCGAGCAGGTGCCTTTGAAAGACTGTACCATGTGCATTTTGAAGACTACCGTCGACTCAGCCGACAAAAGGATCCCTTAATGTTCTCGTCGACTGACTGGGGCTTGTGCAATTAATGTTGCTAGCCGGACTGGCATGGGTCACGCGACGTATGATACGTTTGCCGCTGGTGGGGACTAGATAACTGGGGCGCGGAGTGAGCAAAAAAGGACGGTGTGAATCTCTCCACGATGGGAAGTTGAGAAAGCTACGTCTGCCCTCTCTGCCAACAGAGTTCATCCATCGTGTACAGTCTCGCCTTCCACCATCGGCTCTCAGGGTTCATCATCACGTGGGCGTGCGAGTTGAGGGTCGTTGCCCATGCATCGACTAAAAGGCGATCGTGGTGATGCAAAGGTCTGAGTCGACGCGGGTTCAAATCGTACACAGACCAGAAACGTGACTGCAAATTCTGAATGAGTAACAGAATGGAGTATTTTTCGTCACAATAGCCTACTACATGTAATAAAACCCGTTGAAAAAGGAAAAAACTTTTGGTGGTATTCGTTCCGATAGAGCCGCCGCCTTCTCCATGTCTCGCACTTCTTCTGCCCAAAAACATACTCAAGACGCCGTATGTGGGAAAGCTCAATACACGTTTTCTGTCCCAGTTCAACACACAGCCACGCCCAAGGTGAGTGATCCTGTCAACCGATAGGCTTGCACTGGAAATGGGCTATGCCCACTTTGAGAAATCCACCGACTCAACGAGTGAGTCGAGGCCACTGCCTGGCACAATCTCGGTGTCATTGGTGGTGGTCGACAACATTGAGCTGCGATGGCTGGTCTGTTCACTCGTGCTAGTGAAAAACGTCGCGACTGAAGACCGGCGGAGGCTACTGAAGCTGTCTCGAACACTGGCTGACGGTCTCGAGTCTGCTACCTGAGCAGCAGATAGACTGTTGCCCACCACGGCACCCCCGAGCGAGGCCGGTTGCGTCGATGGCGTCGAAGCAAGGTTGGTGTGACTCAGGTGAGGATGGGAAGAACTTTGTGGGTTGGCAGTTGTTTTGGGAGCGAACTTGTCTCGGAGTCGCTTAATCTCCCTCAGACGATTACGCCATGATCCGATGTGCTCGCCGCCTTCGCGATTCGCCCACACGAGGCAGAAGACTGAAGCGTTGAGAGCCAAGAGACGGATGAAACCCGGAAGCGCTCGCAGGCTCACCATCTTTGTTTCGGATGCGGGCGAGATCTCCGGGAACCCGGGTTTGCTCAGGACTTGCACTTTATAGAAAGGCATGTGCTTGTCGCTTGGAGGATTCTCTCTCATGGCGAGGAACGACGCTCTCGATTCGGGTGTGATGACGATGTTGACATAATTAAACTCGCTTGGGAAGGTATCGAACCTGAAAGGCGATCCAGAGTCGTTGAAGACGATGTTGACAAAGTCGTTGCCAATGTGCCGTTTCTTGTTGATGCAGAGAGGGTCTCGATCGAGGCTCGTTGGCATCTGGGTAATGACGTGGAACACCATCTCCGTGACCCGGTCGCGCCAGCAAAATGTGTACTCTCCGTCGGTGTTGTACTCCCTGTCCAAACCCTGCGTGTTGAACTTTGACCCCTTGAGCTTGGTCAGTGTGCCCAGCCCGTTGAGAAATGTTACATAGTCGCTGCTGCCGGAGACGTTGGCCAATATCTCGGATTCTTGCGTTTGTCCTTCCCCAATGTAAATCACTCCAACCTTGTGTCCGTCAACGGTCGAGTTGCGATCAAACACCCTGACGGCTCGTTGAATCGTGTCATCGTCTGGGAGGCGAATGGGACGGGCTCCGTCTTGAGTCTGGGGCGTGGACGTCATCAGCTGGACCATCAGGTGACTGGGGAGAATGTTGTTATTTGCGAGCTGCCCGTCTCTCGAAACATCGGATATGTACTGTGCCTGATGAGCGGGCCGAGGTCGAAAGTTTTCATGCACAATGTAGGATGATGTCCCGGACGGCTGTCTCTTCGTGATCTGGGACCATCCCGTGGTTGTCGATTGCTCAATCGTCACGATGCTATGGCCCATCAGCCATCTCCGCTTCAAAATCTCCCCAAACCTTTCCTTGGTAAAGAGTTGATCTTCAGAAGATTCGTCCGCGTCGGCGTAGGCTACCCTTTGCATGAAATCGAGCGTCACCAGCGCCTGTTCCTCGGGGTTTTGTCCATCGTCCACGTCTGTGAGCAGGTTTCTGGCGATCCATGCCACGTGGTTTGCACGATCCGGCAGCTTCAAGGCCAAGAACCAGAAGGTGATGACGTGGTATGCCAATGCATAGACATATTGGGGGAGGTCGTCAGCCGCGTTCGGGTGCAGAGGTTCCGGAGCTGATGCTCCAGTCGGCGTGGCCGCTTCGCTGTGGAGACTGCCTCGTTGGGTTTGTTTCCGATCTCTGACGTACTGAAGGTACCGAACGCAAATGCCAAAGACGATGCGATACTCATTCTCCCTGAAGTTGACGTAGAGGTTCTGCATTCTGCTGAGACCAGCAAGGAACTCCAAAATATGCATGGCCACGTGCGGCTGAGTGATGATCTGCGCCATTTTCTGCAGCATTTGGACTAGAGTCTTGCTGGTAGACAGGGGCAGCTCATGGCAGCAGATGGAGAGTGCATGGATACAGTACTTGGCGCAGCGCTCCCAAGTGGAGATACCGTGAACGAAGGCCTGGACGATTTCGTCCTCTTGGTCCTTGAGGAAGAACTCATGGTAGCTGAGAATCATTGTCAGGCTGTGGAAGAGACAGATGGCAACGTCGGCGCGCCGCAAGCCAGTCGAAATAGGCGGCTCCTGGCCCAAATTGGTCGTTCGGATCTGATCGCACATGACGCGCCGGAGCTCCTTAATCTGCGGCACCGCGCCCCGAAAGATTGCGTGGTTGGTGAGCTGCGAGGGCAGATGCACCAGAACCATGCTGTATATTTCCCAGTCGCACCCCCCCTTTTCCACTATGTGGACGATCGCATCAAGCCAGGCGTCCGTGTTCAGCGCAGTATACCTGGACTCGACAGCTGGGGTCTCGCCCTCTTTTGTGTCGGCGGGCTCTGCTTCTTCAGTGTGTGATACGAGAACAGGACTTGCAATGGCTGATGGCGCCTCGGGCAAAGCTTCGGGGTCGGGCAGAGCCCACATTGGCTTGGAGGAGTGAGGTTGCTTCGCGCCGCTGGCGGAACGAACTGGATAGACCCTGTCCTGCGTCCCGGAGCTGCTGAACGACACGCCCCGCGTCGTCCTCGAGACGGCACCCTGTTCGGCTCTGGTGCTCCTGCCAGGTTGGGCTGCGTCTTCCGCTTGCTTTCGCTCACGGGACAAGGCCGTGTGAAGCAGTGTAGTTGCCAGGCCTTCGGACTCGGTGTCTTGGACCAGGAAGACCCTGTTGGCCCAGTCGGCCCTCAGACGGAACAGGAGCTTCATCGCAACCAAGCGAGCGTCCGTCTTGCAGTAGTTGGTCTTGGCGATGTTGACGAGAACGTCGTAGAGCTTGAGGCTCTTGGCCCCATCGAGGTTCATGCATCGCATGAACAGCTTGACGTAGCCCCTTGTGACGACCCCGGAGGCCGTGTGCGATTTTTGAGCTGCGGGATCGACCGGGGTGGTCGGTCTAGAGGTTGCCGATGACGACAGCGGAGACAGCATCTGGTCACTGACGACTATTGTCCTCAACGTGTCGACAATGTAGTCAAAGAGTGCGCGGTCGGACGATACAGCGACGGAGACCATAAAAGACACCACAGACTCCAAAACCAGCAGATTCGTCTCGCCTGCAATGTCTGTCAAGAGGTCCTTGATCAGGTTCGGTACGACGTCGTCGCCGAGCCCTTCGCCAATGAGATCCATCATGTCGTAGGATTCAGTCACCGCTTGCAGGGACAAGAGACGGGTTTGAGTCGTACGGTTGCGATTGGCGTAGAACTCTTTGAGAACCAGTGACAGATTCTCCTCCCATTGCAGGTCTGACGGAGAGCAGCATCGGAATTCCTGAAAGTATGTCAAGACAACGCGCGCCGCAGAGTCCGGCAGCCGGGAATGTATGTTTGCGAAGAACTTGATAATGACTTGGCGTGGGACAAAGTCGCCAGTCTTGCTCGTGGCCAGCTCTTCGAGACGTCCGATAAGCTTGAGGAGCTCAAGTCCGATGGCCTCGTCGGGCCGCTCGGGTTCCGTCTCTGGAGCTATCAGCCCGAGACCGGTGAACAGACTTGCCGGTGCCTTCTTGGAGCATTCCACCGCAATGTCGAGCAGCGTCGACCAGTCCTCCTCGACAATCAGCTGGTGAAGATTACCGTCGGCGTTCCGAAACAGTGAGTTGACCAGCTTCAAGACGGCGCAGTGAACACGACCGGAATCTGTGCTGTGGACGGCGGCGACGAGCCCATCGATCAGCAATACGAACGGTATTTGCGGGTATCCCTTCTCCGTGCTCTTGGTCAACAGCTTCTCCAGAACAGCCAGCACGCCTCGGATATCTCTGGTATCCTTCCCTTTGCTGGAGCCGTCGGCCGGAAGACGCCTGAGCAGGTCGACCAGGACCCTCACCGCAGCAGGCCCATTGTGCGACTTGAGCAGGATGGAAATGGTATGCCACGCGGGTTTGGATAGGCTCGGAACTAGACAAAATATGGACCCTAGTACAAGCACACACTCCTTGAAGCTTTCCGGAGGAAGAGCACCGAACGTCACGATGGCATCGATGACGCCGATTGATGCCTTGAGGTCGTCCTCGATAGTCGTGCTGAGGCAGATGTCAACGAGCGCTTTCATCAGGCCGGACATGGCCGATTCTGTAGCCACACTGGAGCTGAATTTGATAACTTCACTAATGAAGCGAAACAGCTGGTGCAAGTTGTTTTCCTCTCCGACGACGGAGACTCTGACCCTGGCGACATTCTTCTTTGCTTCGCGGCTGGCCTGCTTCCTCGCCGCTTTGACGGCCTGGTACGCCTCGCACAACCATCTGCGCAGTAGCGGGATCACCTCGGAGTGGAATCCGGAAAGTTCCTTTCCATGGTTTGTGAGGTCTACAACGGCGGCTAATTGTAGATGGAAATCTTGCGGGTTCGCTGGAGCTGACAGAGTCTGAAAATATTCCCGGCGTTCAATGTCGGTCGATGACTTTTGCTTGACGCATTCCGAGAGCAGGTCCCAGCCAGCGATCCTTTCCGCATCCGTCTTGGTCGCCTCGATCATGTCCTTTGCGGCGTACCATATATCCAAGACCGAGCTCATGGGGTACTCTGCGACGACGTAGCGGAGCGAGTTGGCGGCGGCGATCCGCTCGGTCGCGGAAGCGCTCCGGCTTCTCAGCTGTTCGAACGACTCCATCTGATTCGGCGACAGGCCGAAGGTGGTGCGAGTGGCATTGACGTGGTCGGCCAGCGGGGAGAGGATGGAAGAGGCGGATTTGAGGCTCGGCGGAGGAGACTTTGTCAACCTGGCACCGGTCAAGCCTTTGAAGACGCTGGCGAGCCCGCCGGGACGGGTCGAGTCGGGCGATGACGGCGCATCTCCTGGCGAGGGGGGCATGTGCTCGGGTTGACTGGATTCAGCGTGAATGTTCCTCGAGGAAACTATGCGACGTAGCATGTTAGCTGAGTTGCAGCACCGCGGCGGCCGTCATATCGATGCGGATAGAAATCAATGGCAGAAGTCAAGGGTATGCGCTGTCATTCGCATCGCAAATGAAGATGGCAGTCTCGTTTCGGATCCACAGCTTGCGTGATGACGAGACCAGAGGTGGGATGGGTCTTGTAGGGTGGGTTGGTTGGAAGAAGGACGAAAAGACGACAGTCTCGCAGACGGCAACTCACGAGCAAGTTGCTATCAGCTCAGGCTGGGCAGGTGTGTGAAAACCCCCATCAACGGCGGCAAGGCGAGCTGCTGGCCAGATGGTAGTCCCGATGAGGAAGTGGAATTGGATGTGGGAGTGAGTCGTGGGTGGGATGGATGGCAGAGAGGGGGGTGGGTGAGCAGCAAGGTCCCCGGCGCAAGAACGGGACTACCTTAGGCAATGTGCCCAGGGCCAGGGCAGGCAAGGTACTACTAGCCAAGCGAGCAGATGACCGCGTCAAGGAAGGGCAGGTTACCTACCTGGCGACAGCTGGTCTACCCGAGAATGTCGTGATTTTCTATCAGGATGTGTTTGCTCAAGTCGCCAAGGTCTTCAGAGCTGCCAATACGCTATCACGACATCACATCGCACGACGTGCTTTAAAGCTTTTTTCGGTGGTGCAACTAGTGGGCAAAACGTGCCTGATGGAAAACTTGAGCGCTGATCCCGACAGAAGGCGCAGGGCCGGCCAGTGCAGACAGGTCAGGGGGACAATGACGGGGGTGGAAGTAACGAGAGGTACAGACATTGGTCCAGAGCAAAGTATTTTTGGGGAAAGAGAATACGGCGAGTACCTGCAGCAGGAACCAACAGTTCGTGAAGCCGATGCGCTGCGCTATCCTCCGTTGCAGGATGCACTAGGTCAGGTAGAGAGAAGTATCCCCCCATACGTGCTTAGCGCTGGAGGCACTTTCTCATACACATGCTTCTGAAGGCTCCACTCATGTAAGGTAGCCGGGCATCTCAGCTGATCAGGTCCATCTCGCTCGAAACGTATCAGAGTTGTTCCGTAGCCGTCTCTCTCACTAAGGTAACCTAGGTACCGTAGGTACCTACAGGCTACCTAGCTAGAGGTTCCATAGGAGGTTTATCGTCATTCCTTCGTAATCGCTGGCATGCTTGTGTGGCTACTCTGTACCGCTTTCAAACCGGCTCCGTATTGCACGCAAGTGCCGTTTCAAGCTAAAAAGCGCGGTGAAGCTGCTTGTGCGCTAAAAGCACATTACCGACTCTCTTGCCATAGTGAGATGCAGTGGTTATCACTGTGGACAGCCGAAACAAAACTCGCCACGTACAAGTGCAGGCATGATTGCTCATCGCAGAGATGCTGCACTTGTGTTTCTTACCCCGGGCCACCTGCATATGTAGTCGAGTTGAGTGTGCTTCCGTCAACTCGGACCGGCACCGTTGGAGTGTGGAGATCGGCTCCGGATCCGTGCGGAAGGCACGCCCGGCAGGGCCGCAGTTTCGCACCGGCGTGAAAGGAGCGACCGATAGTAAACTTGAAGCCAGAACCAGTCTAGAACACCAAGGGCCTGGGAGACTTATGTCACCAAAGCCGAAAACATTCGGCTTATCCATTGGGGAGCGAGTCTACAGATGGGGGAGGGAGGAACACAGGAACAAACTTGCAAGCGACCTAACAATTTCTGACAAAGCTCACGCGATTGAAATCATGAACAAACGTGCTGGGCAGGTTCCATGAGGCTTCCGTGAGCACCCAAAGACACTGGCAAAAGGGCCGCCGCGTGTCAGGGCCCCGCAGTTTTCCCGAAAATACCCCGGGCGCTTGACAGTGCCCCCGCCGTGCCTTCCATGTTTCCATGGAGCAACACTCTCAAAAAGTTCAGCAGGCTGACCAGAACGATCCCACCAACCAAAACAACTACACGACTGCGAACCTGTCAAGATGGCCTCCCAAATGGGTACCATCGCCCAGCTGCTGGACGCCACCTTAGTACCAAGCACGCACAAGAAAGGTAACCATCATGCCCATTTCGCTCGCTGCTGTTTACCCCGCTGGGTCTGTTTGCATGCTAATAAACAAACCTGAACAGCCGAAGCCGCACTCAAGGAAGAGCAGACCAAGGCCCAATACTCCCTCAACCTTCTGAACATTGTCGCCTCGGACTCCTTGCCGCTCAAGACGCGTCTTGCCGCTGCGCTGGCATTCAAGAACCACATTCGTTCCAACTATGTTGACGTCGACGGCAACTACAAGCTTCCTTTGGAGGAGGTGCAAACAATCAAGTCTCAGCTTATCGGACTGATGATTTCTTGCCCTCCCACCATCCAGACTCAGCTCGGTGACGCCATCAGCATCATTGCCGACTCTGACTTCTGGGAGCGCTGGCAGACGCTGACCCAGGAGCTCGTTTCCAAGTTCTCTCCCGAGGACCCCAAGGTCAACATTGGCGTCCTCGAGGTCGCACATTCCATCTTCGTTCGTTGGCGCCCTCTGTTCAGGACCGACGAGCTGTACACGGAGATCAACCACGTCATTGGCACATTCGCCGAGCCTTTCGTCCGCCTGTTGATCCAGGCCGACGAGCAGATCACCAAGAACGCCCAGAACAAGGATGTTCTCAAGAGCTGGTTCGAGGCCCTGAGCCTCATGATCAAGATCTTCTACGATTTGTCCTCGCACGATATGCCACCGATATTCGAGGAGCACCTGGCCAGCATTTCGGAGCTTTTGCACAGGTACCTCACCTATGCGAACCCCCTCCTCGAGACCGACGACGAGACGGAAGTTAGCGTCGTCGATAACGTCAAGGCGGACATCTGCGAGGCTTTGGAGCTGTACACTCTCAAGTACGACGAAGACTTTGGAAAATATACCGAGCCCTTCATCACAAACGCCTGGAACCTCTTGTCCAGCACCGGCTCGGAAACCAAGTATGACCTGCTGGTCAGCAAGGCGCTGCACTTCTTGACGGCTGTGGCTGGTACCTCTCAGCATTCCGGTGTCTTTGCGAACGAGGACGTCTTGGGTCAAGTGGTTGAGAAGGTTATTCTGCCCAACGTTGCCCTGCGCGAGTCTGACATGGAGCTGTTCGAGGATGAGCCCATCGAGTTCATTCGTCGCGACCTGGAGGGTTCCGATACCGACTCCAGGCGCCGTTCTGCCACCGACTTCTTGCGCAGGCTGCAAGAGAAGTACGAGCAGCTGGTCACCGGCGTTGTCTACAAGTACATCAACCACTACTTGGAGCAGGGCAAGACGGACTGGAAGGCAAAGGACACTGCTGTCTATCTCTTCATCTCCATCGCTGCCAAGGGCTCTGTCACGGCCGCCCAGGGTGTCAAGACGGTCAACTCGCTCGTCAACGTCGTCCAATTTTTCGGTCAGCACATTGCCGCTGACCTCATGGCAAGCGGCGGTGTCGAGCCGATTGCCAAGGTCGACGCGATCAAGTACCTCCACACGTTCCGCAGCCAGCTCACCAAGGAACACTGGAAGCAGGCATTCCCTCCTCTCATCCAAAACCTGGCGTCAGACAACTACGTAGTCTACTCGTACGCTGCCATCGCCGTCGAGCGTCTCCTTTTCCTGACGGATGACTCTGGCACGCCCATGTTCCCTCGCCAGGACATCCAGCCATTCGCCAAGGACCTCCTCGACCACCTTTTCAAGCTGATTGAGAAGGAGAGAACCGCGGCCAAGTTGCAGGAGAACGAGTTCCTGATGAGATGTGTGATGAGAATTCTCATCGTCTTGAAGGATGGCGCGGCGCCTCTCGTGGAGGGGGTTCTCACGCACCTGGTTGCCATCACCAACATGATCAAGCAGAACCCCAGCAACCCGCGCTTCTACTACTTCCACTTTGAGGCCCTGGGTGCGCTGGTCCGATACTGCGCGGCCACCAACGCCGCCGTCTTTAACCAACGGTTGTGGGAGCCTTTCAACCAGATTCTCGTTGAGGATGTCACAGGTACGAAGAGTCGAATGGGACCTCTGTGTCTCGCCCATTGCTAACGTTGCGCAGAATTCCTGCAGTACATCTTCCAGATCTTGGCGCAGCTCCTGGAGTCCAGCCCACCTGACGCCATCTCCGATAACTACAAGGCCTTCCTGACTCCGTTGCTCGCCCCGACGCTGTGGGAGACCAAGGGCAACATCCCCGCTTGCACCAGACTCCTGTCCGCCATCATCCCGGCCACTACCAGCTACATTCGCTCAGAGAATAAGCTCGAGCAGATTCTCGGCATCTTCCAGAACCTCCTCTCGACGAAGAAGTACCAACTGTACGCCTTCGATATCCTGGAGGCGACTGTCAAGTCTTTTGAGCCGTGAGTCTTCCCCGACCACACCAGCCAACCCAAGCTAACTGTTGCAGTGCGGCCCTCGAGCCCTACTTTGGTACCATTCTCAACCTGCTCTTCACCAAGCTGCAGGGCAACCCTCCCGACTCGCTCAAGCTGCGCTTCGCCCGCTTCTTCCACCTCGTTTCTGCCCGTCTCGAGGCTGGATACGGAGCAGACTTCTTTATCCAACAGGCGGAAAAGATACAGGATGGCTTGTTCGCCAAGGTGTACCCTCAGTTCGTTTTGTCCGAGACGGAGAAGCTGGCCCGCCCTGTCGACCGCAAACTTGCAGTGGTCAGCCTGACCAAGGTCCTCTGTGACTCTCAGGCTTTCGCCCAAAAGTTCGCCAAGGGCTGGGCCAACACCTGCAAAATCCTTCTGGGCCTGCTCGTGAACCCGCCCACTGTATCGGCGGGTCTCGGTGATGAGCTTATCGCGGAAGCAGACGTTGACGACATTGGCTTCGGCCTGAGTTATACCGCGCTCAACACATGCAAGCAGGTCGTTCGCGACGATTACCCCGAGGTCACGGCGGTGGCCCCGTGGGTGAGCGCATACATTAGCTCGGCGAACCAGCGTCACAACGGGGCCATTGTGACGTTCGTCAAGGACCGTCTTACGCCCGAGCAGCAGCAAGCCTTGCAGGTGTATCTGCAGTAGGAGCAGTTACCAAATGGCATGATGGGCCTGCCAGATGACAGCGTGTTTTCGATGGGTGTCTGGAAGAAAATCCAGCGGTAGGAGTTCTTTACGGCTAGTTGAACAAGCAATGGATAAAAGGCGTATTCAGGGGAGGATTTATCGCCAGATCGAGCTGCTGCCAGTGGCGCAGATACGATGTGGGTAATTTCGAAAGCATGACCATACAAAAAGAATGCCGTTAGAGGCATACATAGTCGACAAGCGGCACTCATCACGAACAATGAGACCAAAAGCACATTTCTGATGATTATGTTTCGTGCTCGTGGCTGAGTGACCAGATTCTGGCCTTTTGGGCATCCTCATCTCGATACACTCTCGGGATCTCAACCATGCGGAATGCTCAGCTGAGCCAATATTGAGGGTTTCGGGCCGGCCTTCACTTGTCGAGTAGGACGAGTTGCGGCCAGACCATCTTTCGGTTCGTCATTTCTCGCAACGGCCCTGCGCTTCCATCCCGCATCACGGTACCTTCCGTTCTCACCGCTCCGATCCGGATCGGTAACCGGGCCGGGACTGTCTCTTGTTCCCTTTTTTGTCATCCTCGCTTACTGTTTACTGCCTCACCTCTCTATCCGATCTCCCCAGCAGACCAACGCATGCAGACCTCTCTCTCCGTTGGCCCAGGGTGTCGACGTCGTTTCCTACCACGTACTAGCTCCCCCTGCCATCGGCACCTCCGACGAGGCGAACGGACGTTCTTCGTCATCTACGCATTTCGTTGTCCTCTGCAAAAAAAGAAAAAAAAAAACACCCCAAAATAGTGCTCCTCGTCGCCGATATTAACCCGGGTGGCGACCGATGAAAGTGGGAGGGAGTGGGTAAGAGCGGTCTGGGGGAGCTGGATTTTTTTTCAGTGTCGCGTGATTGGCCAAGTCTGCTGATAGCCAGGTGACTAGGGGTTCGGCCGTTCTGCCGCAGTGGAGAGTGTCCTCTCGTGCTCTCCAGGAACGGACAAGGTCCGACGTTGATGAAGATTTCACGGTGGAAACAACGCCTGTCAAAGAGGAAAGTCGAAACGACGATCTGCGGGAATCGCACGGCGGGTTCCTCGGGAGGGGAGGATTGCTCCGGGTGGTTGATGATCTTGGGGGCGGGACAAAACCATTCGTCACCGCCGCTTCGAGCCTCATTTGTGTTTGGCAGTATCATTAGCTTTTCATTCAGGTGTATCGTCCGTCCTACAATATATACGTTGACGTTTCTATATGTTCGTCTGAACCGTAACTCGCATCAAGAAAAAAATTATCCAGCTCCGAAGTGACGTCCCACAAGTCCGACTCACACCTTGCCAGGTTGCGCAACCAACTGCGGGCGGTACCAATACCGTCCGACGACGGAGTGACAAAGGCAGTGTCGCACTACAGACGGATCGTGTGCTCGTGTACCGGTGTAGAAGCCGCCAAATGCTCCGCCGACCGCGTCCTCCACCTGGCGTGGCCACTTTGCTTCCTCCGTGACCCCTCCCTTCCTCCAGACGGTGTATAAAGGCTTAACCGCGACGACGATGCAAGAAATAAGAACGGATATCAAACGCCAGGTTCTAGACTGTGAACCCTGATCATAAGTCGTTATGAGATGCAAACCGGTGGTATCGTCAGAGATGGAAAATCGTACAGCACGTACGTCAACTACGATGCGGCGTGAATGAAGTCGGGTATAAAATCGATAGTATCGGAGTGAAAGTGGTGGAGTCGGGTCAAGGCCGGGGGCGAGGGGGATGAAGAAGGAAGATGAAAGGTTGCGTTTGTGCAGGGATGCCAGATGGTCAAATCAGGCCACCCTCGGTGAAGCCGACGCTGTTTCGCCATCCACAGCGCCGCTCGTGTTCCTCCCTCTCGGTATCACGAGGCCTTGGAGGAAGGCCTCTAGCGTTCAAAGTGCCTCTGTGTGGTTGTGACGGACCTAGGTCGAACTCGCTGCTGCCGCAACTGCTCCCGCCGCTGGTGTTGTTCTGGACGAGAAGTAAGCTGCTGGTGCTGGATAGACGCCTGGTGAATTCGGTGAAGCTGAGGCGCTTGGCGCTGGAGCCGGACGTCCGCTTTTCCCCAATGGCTCGGGAGCCGCCATCTTCGGAAATCTTACCAGATGCTGAGGGGAGCACATCAAGCCGTTCTTGGTCCATCGGCTGGGGCTGGCTGTACGTCCTTTGCGTCACGTTCGGCCGCATCCTGGAATGCGCCGTATGAGGCCGCGAAGGCGCCTGCAGCGGAACGCTGAAGTTGGCCGGCGAGCTCCTCATCCCGGGCGAGCGAGGCGACATGGGTGCGTCTGGTCGGCTGGAGAAATATTCGAGAGCGCGCTGGGCGTTCGGCGGGATCAGCGTGTGTCGGTTTCCGCTGCCGTCTGCCTCGTGAGCAAATTCATCCTGGTCTTCATCGTCATCGTCATCATCGTCGTCATCCTCGTCCTCTTCGTCTTCCTCCTCTTCGGATGAATCATCGTCGACGTCGAACGCGCTTTGCATGGCCGCCTTCTCCGCCACCGCAGTCTGGGACTGATGACGTCTCTTTTCGTCCGCCTCCCGCATCAGAGCGTCGAATCGTGCCAGCGACGTGAGCTTCTCCTCTCCTGGTATCTCCTGCTCGGAACCAGGAATGCACCGTAGTTGAAAGGCCCTGTCAAGAATGGTCTCTCTCGGCGCGGGCGGCGAGCTGGAGTCCGCCCCTGGGAAAGGCTGTGGGCCGCCAGAGCTCATGCTGCCGCGACCCCTAATTGGTGAGCTCACGGTGGAGGACCTTCCCTGCGCGGCTGTCCAGCCTTCGATGAGCTCGCTCTGCTGATAGTCGCTCATGGTGGTAATGGGGGAGGGAATGTCCGTTGGAAGTACCGTGGTATACTTGTTGGGATCGGGCATCACAAACCCCATGTGAGCAGGGTGATGGATGCTGGTGGGCGACGAAATGTCGCTGCGCTTGGAGCGTAAGCTCGGGGAAACGGAGCCCAGTGTGACAGGACGCTCCCTACTTGAGTACGTCTGAGTCGAGTTCTTGTGGTGTAGAGTTGTGCGGGCATTCGGGTTTCCGCTGGGAGGGCGTGGGAAGTAATCGACGCCGTCTCGTGGACGTTGTTGCTGCTGTTGCTGCTGCTGTGAGAAGGGGTTGGTGAAGGAAGGAGAGGCAGGACTCTCGGGGCTCATGGGAAGCTTCCTGGCAATGATGAAGCGTGCCCATTCGTGAAGGCTGAGGTGATGGTCGTCTGGAGGTGTGCGGAACCATAACGTGGTGGCGGTGGACTCCTTACTGGACATTAATCCAGCAGCTCGGCTCGAACGCCGCTTCTTCTCCTTGTCGTTAATGGTGATGACGAGAGTGGGCAGGACAGGGCCTTGCTTCCGGTGGGCGAGCATTTGAACCTGGCAGTCGATGACGGAGCTGACGGGGTACTGATACGAGGGCTCCCAGTCGTCCTGCAAGTTCAGGAGGCTTAGGGACTGGCCCGAGAACTCGGTCGTGTTGAGCCTTACCTTGGACTTGAAGATTGAGATGTAGTAGTCGTCGGTCGCCAGAGGTCGCGGTAGGATCTTTGGGGGCACGCCATTTGTGCGGCTCGACGAGGAATTTTGGGGGAAGGTCGGACTGGTGACGGCCTCTCTGTGGACAGAACGACTCCCGACGACAACATATCGTGGCTGCGACGACAATTGTCAGGTACACGCACACAGAACAGCGGCGAGACGGACATACCTTCCAAACGGCGCGGCCCAGTATTTGACCTCGTTCAGGGGGAATAAGCAGAACCCCCTCGCAGGTTTCCATGGTGGCCTGCATTGGTGATACGAATGTGAGAGTAGTGTTGATTGTGTGGCAGCAAGGCGGCGTCGCCTCGAGGAGAGAATTGGGTTTCGAGTGTTGAGCCGATGATTAGAAAGACATGCTGAACCGGAGTCGGAGTGCTCGTTTCGGTGGTGGTTGGGAGGGGACTGTCTTCAACGAGAGGGGCACGACGGCGCATGCAGCGAAAGAAGCAACTGTCGAGAGTGTCGAATTTCGAAGGTGAGACAGGACCTTGAGGAGTTCAGATCTGCATGTAGGGACCGTAAATTCGTCAGTCAATAGTTGGTTCCCAGATATCCCCAGCGCCCCCGGCTCGCGCGTGGATGAACAACCGTCGTGTCGGAAGAGAGAATGGATTGACTTGAAAGAAGAAGAAAGGAAGCGGGATGGCGTAAGGCAGGTCGAGGCAGAGATAAGTGAAGGACATGAGGGAGGGGGGCGGCGCCAACGATGGAGGGGCGTGCAAAGGGAAATTCGAGGCACCTAGGTTGCTCAGTACGGCAGTACCTTAGCTACCTACTTACCTACCTTAAGGTAGGATCAGATAGGCGTTTTACTACGTACTCGGGATGGATACTTGAAGAGATGACAAGATGCAGTTGACGGAGGAGGCAAGGTACAATGCCTCATCAATGCTCAAGCTCAGAGTCCGAGCACATCGCAGTGCTTTGCCTCTCGACGAAGCCACCAAAGGGAGCGATATCTTGGGCCCTATTCAAGGGGATACTACCGTTGAGAGAGGATTCTGAAAGCTTGGGTAGATATCCGTAGTTTCTGCTGGCTTTCTCTCATTCTACGCCGACTTCTTTTTTCCTTCCTTTCTCCTTGTCGAGATTGTCATTAATAACGGCGAATGAAGTGAATGGGTCTGGGGGGGCCGTTGGCGGTCCACAACCCGCAACGACATGGAACAGAGGTGCTAGGAGATAAAAAAGAGGGCGAGAGCCGGAGGGAACAAGGAGCGGCCAGGGTGCTGACCAGGACCAGCAGCGGCAGTATCATGCGGTAGGTTTTAGACGAGATTGAGTAGGCCAGACCATGAATTTTAGGTACGTCTACAGAGCAATGCGCGTCCAGCGGCACGGCATAACTGGCGGGAACCGACGAGGCTTTCAATCACGGCTTTTCCATACCTTGGGTAGAATTGCTGCTTACTTTCATGGCTATTCTACTCCAGCGCATGTTGCCCATATGACGAACATGGAGAAGGCTTCTGGGAAATGGAGACGCGGGAAGAAGCATAGAGCGAGGGGGCAAGAACAAAACGAACAGCAGAAAGATCTGGGTATCCTGGCAAGGGGAAGGAAGGAACGAACGGTACCTGCGCGAAGAGCTACATTGGCTGCATGGCTGGACTGTTTAGATGGCAAGTGTAGCCAGTAAGTACCGGGTTCAGGGCAGCATCTATCGCTGATGGAAGGGGGCCCCCCTGCTGCTCCAGTTCTCCTGCCTTTTTTATTTTCTCTCTTCCACATCTCGGGGTGCTCAGGCATTTCGGCTGACGACGTTTGGCCAATTGGCAGGAGCGTTGGGGTTAGAATGGAGACTTGTAGACATGTTGCGGTGAGAAGAATGGAGACTTTTCGGAAGAGACAAGATGCGGTACGTACCGTGTCATCTGATTTGCACCTCCAACCTACTGTGGTGCTTGTACTGCGTAGGTACTTGATAAGTCCTCCTGGATACTACCGGTAAGTGCCTTGCTCCTACCCTACTCACCATCGGATGGCAGGTTCAGCAACCGCGACCCGTGATCGGAATGGGACGAAACAGTGCTTGAGATTGATGGCCTCTGACGGCAGCTTTGGGCATGGCGAGAGCTTCAGGCAACGTGTAAATCAAGACTTTGCAGTGGGGACACACGGAGACGGATACGGGACTTGGGGAGAAAGGGTCGCGAAAGATGCAAAGCGCTAATACTGAGTGGACCACGGAACAGTTTTCTCTTTGAAGCTGGATTGTCAGCATCCGTGGATACGGTGACTTCTTTCCCCCTAACTCTATAGCACGCCACGCAGCAGCTTCGTCGCTAACAGGCTGGGACTCAAGTCAGGAGGACGCTCCATCGAGGAGTGTTATCTTGACGCTTCATCTCAGTCCGGGCTCAGCACCAACCTGACGTCCCACTGGAATGGAGGGGCGGAAACACTCAAAAACTTCCATCGCTAAAAGAGAAACAGGCCAGTCACGCTAGCTCGTGCTTCGACCCCTGCCCTGCCCTTCCCTGCAACACGCTTCACCGCGACCGTTTTCTGGGCAAGGGCAATGGCAATGACTTTGGGCGGTAAGCCGAAGTTGAGCCTGCTCTCCGGTGGCGCCTCCCTGCTGACCTGAAGACGACGTTCACCCTGACGTTGAACCTTGGTTCTCCGACCTCACCGCGGTCAGTCAGCCATACAGCCTGTTACCCCTAGTAGAGCAGGCACTGTGTAGCGCCAATCTCGTCTGAAAACAGCGAAAAAGGCGAGCGACCTCCACGATCCACCCGATGCAATGTCTCACCCAGCTCTTTGACCTCCTTTCACACACACTATCGTCCCTGCCTTGTCCCAGATGGCCACGCAACGCGAGAACCCAACGCCGACCATTGCCTCTGCGTCTGGCTGGTGTACGGGGACTTGTCTCGCGTGCCATTGGCTGCAATCAGCAACCCAGTGCAGCCCGGATTTCGTCCTTCGTCATGACGATTCCAAGAACAACGGCTCGACAACCCGTTCCAATTGTGGCTTGCGACATTCCTGCTCCTAACCACGGCCTGTGAGCGTCGTCGCACAGTTTCAGGCCGCTTTCCCAAGCCATCTCATGCAATGCAATGCAAGACGAGACGAGACAACCCAGGCCCATCTGGGGAGGGGAAACATGCTCAGGCAGCAGTTGCACCAGACAGATGCTTGGCGCAGGTGGTTTACTACGTATACTTGCACGGCGTTGCATTTCAACACGCAGCTCCGTGGCATGTATCTGTACTGAGATGCGAGCCGGTCCTGCTTCAACACCAAAGATTGGGCAAAGTCTGATCCCAAGTCACCCGTCAGTCGCCGCTACCCGGTACCGAGACGTCTTTGCACCACAGCGGGAAGACAAGCTCAGACCTGATACACATGTGGAGTCTTGCTTCCATCAACCTTCCAAAAATCCCCAAGCCTCGACAAGACTCAAAACTCTACAGATACTACCACGCTATGCACAGATGCCCGTCGCAGAGTCCCGTTTTCTCCATCACCGGCCAAAATTTCGCGTCTCGGACTCTCTTCCCTTCTCTACCGGCACAATGGACTCTCAGTCTCGCTGGGTTTTTCTCGTCGTGTTTCCAATGAGCGGCACACTCGTCCAATCCCTGGGTGACACAAGCTCTATACTGGGATGCTCATCCCCTCAAATTCAGTTTTGACCACAAATCAGCTCAGACTGGTTCGCGAATCTACGCAGTACCTCGTGACAAGGTACCAGACGCTGAACACACGCTGGGCAACGCCACTGACTCTTGTTTTCCTCCAGACGGGACGGGTGGGTGGTTCTGCAGCAGAGCATCATCAACCCACGAGCAACTCCCCAGTGTTTCGTGCGCAGGAAAACGATCCGAATGTGGCGAGTGCAGACGTTTCTCCTTTTCCGAGCCTTATCGATTGACGGCGTCAGAGGCTGTCGTCGTTGCCAGAGAGACTGTCGCCCGGTAGAAACCGTCCATGCTGGGCGTTGACCCCCACCGCTATTTCAACAGGAGACATCACCATCGAATGATACAGGATCGAGCAAGCATTGCCAGAGTAGTCGGTATTCGTGTCCCTAGTCCTCGTGCTACACAGTACTGCCCATGTCTGATGTATATCGAGTACCTCGTCTCGTCCAGGAACCTTCATTGCGGACCTTGCGGATCTCAGGGACCGAACCGTTCCCTCCTCTTGGTACCCACCCGGTATCCACACTTTCCATCTGGCCCCCCTCCACGTCTGTGGCCTGCACCCCAGGCAAACTCTTGCAGTGCAGGCATTGCCATGCTTACCATGTCTAGGTGCTGTCTGCAGTTTTGATATCTGGCGGAAGACGTCTTTTCGTTTGAAGCCGGAGTCGGGCAGGCGCCTTCTGAATGCACCTCATGCAGGTAGCGCATGGCATGGCATCGCACTGCATCGCACGAGAACGGCATCACGCCGTGTTGCATCGCATCGCATCACCTCATTCATCGACGCTAGACACGGCTCAAGCTAAAGCCCATGTGGCCTCTCCGGGCTAACTTGAGGTGTTCAGGCTCGTACCGCACCGCGCCCGACTTGACTGACTAGCTACCGTTCGGGCTGGAGTATTGGCTTGAAGCGGTTGGCGGGGATTTCGAGCTCTGGTTTCGCTATCATCAGTGCTCGGTACCTGCCAAGTACTAAAAAAAAAAAAAAAAAAAAAGATGATGCTGCCCTGACTTGACTCCGCCGGCTCGCCGGCCACTTCCTGCACCTTTGCGGAGATGGCAATGCATGCGGCGCACCAAGACCTCCGACGAGACCCATCACCCATGCTAGGTCTCGAGATGCTCGACTCCTGAGCTAAGCCAATCTTCGCCGCTCGTCTCCTAGCAGCTACTGGCATGCCGCATGCCAGGCCAACAAGAAGAAGAAGAAAATCACTGATCATGTGCGGAACTGAGCAAGGGGTTCGTTCGTCCACGACCTCTGTTTGCGGCCAAGGGTCACAACCATGAGCCGACTCGAAATGCCCGGCTGTCCGGGCGTCGTGCTTCCCACGCAGTTTGGTTGCTTTAACGCGGGGACAACGACGTGTGCCACGGAGCACATCCGATGATGCACTCAGTTTCCATCGGTCGCGTGGAAATTACACATGAAGCAACCGTATCGCCCGCACGCATGCAAGCTATATGTCTGCCTCCCAGACGCAAGTGCCATGTTTCCCAAATCGCCATTCTCGCAGGGCACAAGCAAGACGAAAGCAGCTAGACAGGGGTGGTGCCCGACGGATTTAAGAAGCGGACAAAGCACCCCAATCCGGGGCCGATTGATGGCTCTGGTGTCAACGGTGTTGTTGTCAATGGCTATCCCCATCAGCGAAATCGTCATGATCCTAATCTCATGGCTTCTGCTATCCGTACGTGCGTGCACCGCCGTCGGGTCCCCTGGGTATGCCATTTTTAGCTATACAAGCCTGCACACCCACGCCAGCCGTATGCCTTGCTCTCCTGGCGTACTACATGTGGTTGCCGCCATTGGCACAGGCACGGCGATCACGACGCGTCAGTACGTGCGAGTTCATCAGCGGTTCTGCGTTCGGCCAACATTGACGTCGCACAGTTCCCTTTTGTGCTGCTCGCCCAGGAGGCCACTCCATGCTCATCTGGAACATCTACACGCCATTAGTGTCTTTTAGCCAACGTGGCTTACCGCTTTCAAGGCGCGAGCAGTTTCGCATCAAATGACGCCCAAGAAAGGTACAACGGCCTAATATGATGACTCGACATGTTTAAGTCGCCATCCCCACAGATTCCAGTGTTAGTGTGATTGCTTTCTTTTTTCGTCCCTGCGCTTGAGCAAACCGCGTCGCCTTGGCTACATGTCAATCGCGCGAGCCAACGAGTCAACCGGACAATACCAACGGCAGGCATATTTGAATGTGGCGCACTTCGTATGGGGGCCGTGAAATTGCGGGCTTGCGGTTAAGCTTTGGACACCTGCATCGTATTCGACCTGTGGCTGGTGACCATTGAATTGCTTCATCCCACACTTGACTGATGGCGTGACTGACGGCGTGCAGGTCACGCGGGTGATCGTGACCATGCCCGAACGTGACAAACACAGTAGACAGGTGAGCTTGTATTACCAACTTATTTCTCGTGCTACTGGAAGCAAGATACCATGTGTCTGCGCTGCAAAAACGTTCCGCTCGTTATGGCTCAGGGCTGAATCATACACTTGAACCAGAAACGGCTCCGGGAGCCAGACCGGCAGCGGAAATGATTGAAAGATTCGTTTTGAAACGAGTAAAGATAGCAGTTGGTTTCTGGAAAGAAGGTGTGAGGGAAATGGCGGGCATGGGTGAGGAACAACAGAAGGCCAGAAACCAAATTGGCAATATTCATACTTCAAGACGGAGTTGCCAAAAGAATAGCGCTTTGTTAGACTTGGGCTATCCCAGCACAACAGGCCTCAAAGTCTTGTGCCAGACAAGTTCCCTCGCGATGCTTTCCGCGGTCGACTTGACGCTGGGAGTCAATCCAGGCAGAATTTATCCCAACTCATCACACAGCGTCAGTACGTCCGGCAGACAGATACAGAAATTGCATTTCGTCCGAGCCTGTAACTTGGCAAGCTTTTCCCTCAAAAGCTCTTTGTATCGCATCTATGTTACTCTGCAGCGCGCTCCGCTTGCGAGCTGATAAAGTCGCCCGTTTGGGGGAGTCCGAAGCATAATGGTTGCTATCTGTTCGTTGTAGACAGCGGCAGCGTTGACGAACACGTCGTGGGGTCAGTCACAATTGGTCAACAATGGTTTTTGAGAGGGGATAATCTCGGGAATGCCCTCTAGATGCTGTCTTTTCATCTATCAAATCTCAAACAAAGGCCATGTACATGACACAGACCTGTTCCCACGTGGCCTTGTGTTGCTCTACGCTCTTAGCAAATGCATTCATTGCACCGGCCACCGCTGAGAGAGCCGGACCTTTGCCCGAGGGCGTGGTGTTTGTAGCACGTTGAGGTTGGTAAAACTCTAGAGTTTAGCTGGTTGGATGAGGCCACAGATTGGGCACGAGCATGAATTCTATATCCACACAGATGTTCCATTTTTAGGACTATTGAGTTTGTTAAGCCTGAGAAGCCGTCGGCTGAACTGTCAGTATGTTGGTGTATAGTGTCGACACCTTTGGTGTTGATAAGGGTATGTCCAAGCCCTGCAAGCAGATGCGAGAAGACGTATATCGATAAAGAGGCTCCGTGACATGGGTGTAGTTTTGTACCTCGATGCTTCATGGCTCTTAGATCTTGCCAAAACACACCAGACTGCATTAACTCGCATGTCAATCAAAAGTTACGCGAGTCCGACGACAAGCACAAGATGCAAGTCACATTGTACCATGATGTTGCGTTAAAGTTCCGATTCGCTTTTTCGATCCAAAGCAACAGATAGCCAAGTGTACGTCGAACAAGACCCCTGCACACCAACGACGTCAAAAGACGCCCATCGTCGGCGAACCTCTTAAAGACGCAGCAAGCATCAAGTCAAGACACATCTCGGCCAAGTAGCAAATCTCCTTTGAGGGCAAGTCTTGGCCGAAGCTTACAGAAATCCGTTCTCGGCCCATGGACACCGCACCCGCTCTTGCCGCCACATTTTCCCATCGCCATCGTTTGCCGCCGGCAAAGTGGTCTCGCGAGGCGCGAGATCCGAACGCCAACTCGATTTCCCAACGGGCCCCCTTCAATCTTCGTCACCGTCATCGCGGAGCCCTGATGAGCGAACCACACCCCCCTGCCGTTGAGCACGAATCGCCTTTCTTTAGCGGCAGTTCGAACCACGGTTATCGCAATCCCCCCTATTCCAATCGTGGAGAGACCGGGTTGTCTTGACTCGCGACTCGCGAACGCCCTCCCCGGTCATTCGTCAGGCATCCGGAACTTTTTTTTCCAGCGCATTTCTGTTACCCCTTCGTCATTTATACGAGTCCCTGTTTCCGCTCCGGCCAAGACTGCTTCAAATCACGGGAAAGCCCACCTGAAAGGACATTCCGCCGTGGGATGATTCCACAGCAGCTTTCGTCATACCACCACCAGCTGGTAGTGTCTGAGACAATCTTGTAGCTGGGGAAGTTGTGCAATTCCTTCTCTTGGTCAGACATTCCCAGCCATCCGGTTTGTGTTTCCCCCCCCCTTCCCGTTCCAGAGGATGAAGCCTCTCGCAGGAATGCTCGAGAGCCTGCGGAAACAAAAGTCGGTCGAGGGTCCAGCCCGCGGAAGAAATGAGATCGACGAGGCTGCGTCGTGCAGGAACCCACGTCTCGCCTCGTGCCTGGAAATTGATCGCCAGCTGTTACGGGGCAGCTTGTTTATTCATGGGGGGGAGGAGACGTTACCTCGCGGAGGGGGTTCGAGCGGGTTGGTGATTTGCCTCTCCCCACCTCCAATCGAAGAGTGATTGCGAGGTTTCGAGGTTACACCGTCTCGACGAGTTAATTTACCATGATTCCCTTTCTCCCCCGCTCTCTCCATGGCGACCGTCATCGCTCATGGCCCCATGAAGTTCTCGAGGCAAAACCTCCACCACCACCACCCCCGCTGAAGACCTGTTCCTCTCGTCATTAATCAAAATCCCGGAAACCCGGTGGAAACACCTTTGCCCCCCCCCCCCTGTGTTCTTCGTCTCTCTTACCTGCAACCGGCGACGCGAGTCGCTTGTCGCGCAGGCTAAGCGAGAGCTCTGCAGGGCCGGGCCGATGGCGAGTCAGGCGGGCGACTTCTTTGGGGCCTGGGGTACGGACTCGACATACTACGTAGGATACTTGTAAGAGACGGGGAGGCGGCTTTACGGTAAGGTGAAGACGGAGGGCGTGGGGTTACGCCGAGCCGTTTGGAGATCAAGAGGCCCGCGAGAGAAGGGGGCGGCCGCCCAGAGATCGGGAGGTGAAGGGGGAAAGATTCCGGGCTCATGGCGTCACTTTTCGCGACCCTGAGCCGGGGGCAGCTTCCGAAAGGACCGACGACATGTGTTTACAAGTACACACGTTCGGGAGGGGGGTCAGGGAGGGCAATTAGAAGTTTTCTCTTTGTTTCGTGGCGTGGGGACACGCGCTCAACTGCAGTTGTTCGATGCGTCGTCAGCGAGGCGCCGGTTCGGTGTAAGCGAGCCGGCTGGTGGCCGGTTCCAGATGACTAGGAAAAGACGTTGAGAAGAGGCGTCGGGGTGTCAGGTGTCACCGACGCGCGCACACACACACACACACACACACACACACACACACGAGGTCGATCTTATCTAGGGACGCCATTATCTCTCCTCGGGCGTCTCTGATGTCGTGATATAGGGCGTTGCCAAGATGGCAGTTGCATGCAAATGGCAGTACAGCCGTTGAGAAATCGACGTTTCCGGGCTAACACCGAGATCGCGAGGTGCGTCAATGATGTAAAGCAGCCTTCTGTCTACCGATAGAGGTTCACAGGGTCGATGTCTCAGTCTCAAACTGGTGGGCTTGGAAGACGCAAGGGATGGCTTTGATAGCATGCTTGGAGATGCCTCTGATAATAGTAACCATGTTGGCGAGTTGTGCATGAAGACCAATCTGCTACTAGTTGCTGGTCATAAGGTAAGACGGTGAGCGGAGGACAATGGGGTGAAATCGTGCAGAGCCCAGACAATAGCCTAACAAATGAGGGGTTTCGATTTCAATTTCATCTGGAATTTGTTGTCTTAATAGTATATGCTTCAGTTGACCATTTCATCTGGAATTGTCAATTGTCTCAATTGTACATGTTTCAGTTGATAAAACAAAGTGTGGTACAACTTCATAGCCTTGGGTTTCAGTTACAGTATGAAGCTATGTGTCATGATTTGCGTCTTTCCTCCTCATCGTCGACCATGTTATTAGCAAAACAAATGACTAATGTATATAATAGCCTGCGTGATGGAAGTAAGAACGCCAACCAAAAGTCGGAAGATTCGGAATCGTGGACACACTCGTGGTCAAGCAGTATATCTTATAGCTCTACTAGAAGAAACTTAGGATTATACTAGACCACTTATAATATCGTAAAAGCGTCTGAATGTTGATGTGATAAGTTCCCAAGGAGGAATCCATTCCATCTTTCGTGCTGTGTCGAAGTAGAACATGAATTGGCACAAGGATCCGATGTCCTCTCTGCTACGTAAAAGCAGACAAAGTATATCACTTGTGACTGTGACACGAGCACGACCGATTAGTTAAACTCTACTATCTGACGTACCGTAACCCGGAAACCATCGGACAGATCAACCATCTCACTTCTCAACCAACGATCAGGAAACAATGGCTCTCGTCCGATACAGGGACCCTCCCTGCATCTCACGGAACCATACCACACGGCCGCCCTCTGGTCCACACATCATCTGGCGCAAACCCAATGTTAATAGTTTATGCGTACCTCTATTCCGTCCTTCTGTTTGGCTCTCGAGGGCTGGGGCTGGCGCATAGTTCATGGGGCCCTGCAACAGCGTCGTCAGAATTAGCGGCGGCCGGATGCGACAGAACGAGCCGGATCGGCGCGCTTCCGGCACGGGGGAGCAGGCACCGTTCCGCGGCTCTCGCGGTGGTGAAGGAGTTTAGGTTCTGAGTCTCGTCACCATTTTGACCTGCCCGTTTCTGGCAGCGATGTGGTTTAGAATGATTCTTGGCCTCGCAACGGATCCTTTTTCCGCGGAGATCAAAAACGAGATTCAAGGTGCACGGGAGTTGTAGCGTGCGGTGATGGCAGCGATCTTGTCGACGTCCGCTGTTAGACAGAGGCTGGGAGCCGCCGTTGGCGGAGGCGGTGCAGCTCGACTGTTCAGAAGCCGGAGAGACCGGGGAGGCAGAGACGATAGGGAGCAGAACCGCCTCCTCGATTGGCCGGAACTGCGTAGGTTTCTGACGAACGAGTAGTATTGCCCGTGTACTGACTGTCACATCTAGCCGAATGGCAAAAGTGAGGTGCAGTTCCGTCCAGCATGGGAACTGAACGCTGAACGTTTACCAGGTGCGGCAGCGAGCACATCAAGACTGGGTACAGGTAGAGTCGTATTGTATCAACAACTAGGTGGTGAGGTCAGACTGACACAGTTGGCAGAGAAGCAACTAGTTCGTTATGGGAGTGCCTTTGTAGCTGGACGTACGTCCACAACGAGACGAGTGAGCTTCTCTGCCCCGTTTGCAGACATGCTTCACATACTGACAACGTGATCAGCAAACATATACTCGCATGTCTTTGGGGTCGTCTTGTTCATGCTCCTACCCTGGTTCATGTACCGTGATGGCGTTCCATCCAGATGGACAATAGCCTCAACCGCAGACGTCGCGGTATGCAGCATCTATGCCGCAGGTGTGACTGTCTGTCTCATATTATCAGTAGCGTAAGTCATCGCAGACCACAGTCTTCGTTTGGCTACGATCCTGCATCTCCCAGGTCCGCTGACATCGTTCTGTTAGCTTCCACACCTTCATGTCTCACAGCGAAGCCTACTACCTTGCCGGCATCAAAGCAGACTTCCACGGCGTTCTGGCCCTCATGTGGAGCTCAACCGCACCCCTCGCGCACTACACGTTCCCCTGCTCGCCGCGCACCCGCGACACCTATGTTCTCCTGACGGGTCTTCTCGCGATCCTCTGTGCTGTGGCTACAGCCAGGCCAACGTTTGGTGCCGTCCATCTGGGACACCACCGGGCAGTGCTGTTCGGCGCGTTCGGAACAGTGGCGTTTGTGCTACCCATAAGCCACGGCGTGCTGATGTCTGGCTTCGCCGAAGAGTCGTCGAAGATTGGTGGTGAATGGGTAGCGGTCACAGCTGCGTGTAACGCCGTTGCGGTTTTGGTATACTCGGCCAAGGTCTGTTGAACCTCATGCCCAAAGCGATATGGTGATGATTGACTGGTAAGCAGTTCCCTGAGCTGTGGTGGCCAAAGAAATTCGACATTTTCGGAGCCAGTCACCAGCTGATGCACATCATGGTGGGTTATCAACGCAGTCAACAATGTCTCGTCTCTTTTCCCCGAAGAATAGCTTCTGACAAAGACCAGGTGTTGGCGGCCGCCATGGCATATGCGAAAGCTGTTGCGGCTGCCTTCGACTACAGGCATATTCAGGAAGACACCTGTATGGATGCTTCATAAGGAGGTCACAGTTGAACGGGACATGAACTTTCTTGCTTCCGCAATCTATCCGGCCGTTATCCAGGGCCGTATAGGTCAAATAAAGTGTTCTACCAATAACAAGGAGCGGTGGTCTAGTGGCTATGGCACTCTGTCTTGTTTTGTTATCCGTATACCTAAAACCTATAGCCTCTTCAACGGCAGAGAAATCGGTGGTTCGAGTCCACCCCGCTCCAATGTTTTTGCGTGTTGATGGAGTTCCCCGTTTTGCTCATCAACAAGCCGACTAAAGCCGAGGAGTAAAACATGTAACTCAGCCATGACGCCAAAAATGGCGATTGTCAACCAAGTTGCCAGGTTCAATCCAGCAGGCAATCAACTTTGCCAGACACAAGGCGGATATTGCACATCGTTGCATGCGTCGACAATAGAAGGACAGTAGAACTGGGAGCAATGCACAATAAGCAAAGACTCGGATGAAAATGGAATCATGGAACAGTCGAGGACACGACTGACGACCGAAGAATAAATTACGAAAGGAGACAACAGAGTAGTGTAGATAAACTAAAAGCAATTAGCAGTAAAAATAAAGCCATCTATCTACACGCCCTCTGCTGATTGAAAAGTGAAAGGCAAAAAAAGTTGGAGCAGGACGGAATCGAACCATCATCTCTTCTCTCCCAGGGCTCTAGCCAGTAGTATGTGGGTCGTGTGTAAGTCGTCTAAGGAGAGAAGCGCTTTACCGTTAAGCTACAACCCCCAAGCTCCTTGTTAGTATTAAAGGGGCGAAGAACCAATAAGTAGCTATGGGCCGGGCCACCGCAGCGAGCCATCCAGGTTGGACTGGGGGCGTACGCGAGACCCTGATGTCGAGGCAGGACGAGAACCTTGACTGACCTTGTCGTGAGTCTGGAACACTTTGTCAAATCCCCGTGGGAAAACATAGTAACGTAAGCCATTTAGTATATAGTATTATACATAAGAGATCTAGAACAAGCAGCGGCATTTCAAAGAGAAGTCCGCTCAACTCCCAGCCCCTATGCAGAGCTCTCACCGGCAACCTTGATCATCACCTTTCCCTTTGCCCTCCCGCTGGCAACGACATCGTACCCATCCGGAACCTGCTCAAATGCGAGCTCCCTGTCAACAACACCCTTGACCCTCCCATCCGCCACCATCCCCATGACCTCCTCCATGAGCTCCCTGCCCGGATCCATCATCGAAGTCGCCGCCCACTTCCTCCCCGTCCTCCCCAACGCCGGTGACGTGGGCCAGATGGCATTCATCTGCATCGTCCAGACGGCCTTGACGAGCCCTCCGTAGGAATGCGTGGCCGGCTTGATCCCAACCGCAGAGTACACCGCGCCCTCCTCCAGAAACGCCGGGCATCCAACGTACAACTCCTGCGCACCAACGCAATCCACAACCGCATCGAACCTCGCCCCCCCGCCGCCAAACTTCTCCTTCAACGCATCCGATACATTTCCATTTGTGTAGTCCACAACCTCATCCGCCCCGAGCCCCAACACCAGATCCCGGTTCGCACCCGAACAAACCCCCACCACGAACCCCTCGGGTCCGACGATACTCCTCACCATCTGCACCGCCAGCGACCCGACCCCTCTACTCGCCCCGTTCACCACCACCCCCCCGCCCTTCCTCACACCCGCGGCTCTCACCGTCGTCAACGCCGTACACCCCGCCGTCATCAGCCCACCGGCAGTCTTCAGTCCCACCCCAGGCGGGACGGGAACAACATACCGCGCAGGGAGGACGACGTGCTCCGCCAGCGCCCCCGTGCCCGTAGGCCACCCGAATCCAACGGGGATGAACGCCGCCACCCTTTCCCCTTTTCTGAACTTCCCCCCGGCGGCCGGCCCGGAGACTCCGGAGGGGACCCACACGTCCTCCACAGACCCGCTGAGATCCATCTCCGGCACCGCCGTCTTGGACCGAGCCGCGGCCGGGATCAGCGTCGTGTAAAGGTACCCCGACGGGTTGAGCGCCGCGTACGCCGTTTTGATGAGAACCCATTCTCCGTTATCCGGGCCGACGGCCCCTTTGCCCCCCGTGACTTTGGACACGAGCTTGTCGGACGGCGGGAGTGTGGGCGTCGGCCGCGACGTCAGCGAGAGGACTGAACGCGGGAACCCGCGGGCCGTGAACGTCCATGCACGCGAGGATGCCATTGTTTTCTGTTTTTGTTTGTCGGAGTGATACCAAGTCAAGTGTAAAGATGAAAAGGGGGATTGCCGTCGTTGTGCTTAAAACGTCAAAAGTCGAGATGGAGAAAGACGTGTGTGTGGTAAAGGTTGATGCAAATATAATCTGTCAATGACTGATATTGTTGATGTTCTTCAGTGAGTCAGTCGATACGGATAGTGATGCGAGATGAGCACAAGAAAAAGGCAAAGGAGGCAGTTTATATAACGAGCGGTTTCTGGTTATTACGGCTACGCGGCTTGACACCATAACGGCTTACCATAACGCCTGGCAACTGCGGCTTGCATATGCGCCCCCACTTTGCGAGACACGCGACATGCTGAACGGACATGCTCCTGAATGCCTCGCTCCAGTTTTTCTTCGCGGCCGTCGCTGGGCTGATAATTATTACGCCCATTGCCAGGCAGCGCTGGCATGCTCGACTCGTTTGCAGCATGACCATGGGTGACAACGATTTCACGGTGGACGTTACGATTGGTCTGCACAATGGCGGTGCAGTCATCAAGACAGGACATCAAAAGGCGGCAAGAGAGCAATTCTAGCAATTCAACGCGACAAATCCCAGTGTTCAGCTAGCTTAATCGATAATAGGATATCCATGGAAGTCATAATCGTTGGCCAGTTTTTGAGCGCCATGAGACGGTGAAGTCACCGGGCGCCATGACCATTGTCGGCCCCGATCGCGGACCTCTAAAGAAGAATTGGAATCGAGTCTCCTAGTCGCGGGTATCCTTCGTCTCCTCACGCAGGGTCCGAAGTGGCGCCTGGAATTCTTTGCTGACCCATTCCCAGTACGCACTCCAGACCGGGCTCGATCCGCCCGCGTTCGCATTCGCCACGGCTTGTCCGGATCCTGCTTGGTTGTTCTTGAGTCGTTCTCCGAGCAGGATCGTCACGCGGAGGACGCTCTTGTTGGCCTCCTCCTGCTTCTCCACGTCCTGCTTGACGGCCGAATCCTTGAGCTTTGTGGACAAGATTGCCCGGTATGCCTCGGCAATGGTGTCCAGGCGGCGGGCGGTCTCGGTAGGGTCGAGCAAGATGAGCTTGGATACCATCAGGTTACACAGACTGCGAATGTCGTTGTCGTCCTTAAGTCCAGCGACGACGCGGTCGTAAAAGTCAAAGTTGTTGATGCGCGAAAAGGCCGTCTCCATGAGGGCGTACAGGGTCTCGTACGCGCTCTGCGATTGATTAGCATTAGACCCGTTGTCATTGTGGCGAGACTCATACCTTGCGGACTTCGAGACCGTCATCCACCATGTGCTTGAATGGTCCCATCATGACTTCTCTGATCAGCTGAGGCTTGATGACCGACTCGGCCAGCACAAAGGGCATGAGCTCGCCCAAGTGAGGCAAAATGAGGTCGGGCTTGTTGTGGGCCGCCGAGTTCAACGTCGACATGGCCAGCCGGCGATTGTCCATCTGCGAGTCCTGGAGCATGACGAGAAGCATGTCGACGAGTACGTTCTTGAGGATGGCGTCGAAGGACTCGTCGCTGTCAGGCAGGGTGTAACGGACGGCTTGCACCGCCATGCCACGAATATCTGGATTCTGGTCCCGAAGAAGGGACTGCGGCATGTCAGCAGACATTTCATCGAGAAACTCGCCGTAAACTTACCTGCAGCTGCGGCATAAAGGTCTGGGTATCGATAATGGTCAGACGTCCCACACACTCGGCACACACCACGCGGTTGTCGGGGATGGTGGACGCGGCGAGCAGATGCTGCCAGATTGGGCCCGCAAACTTGCCCACTTCGGCGGACAGAACGGTGACATGTTGCAAGATCTCTTTGATCGATTGAATCAGCAAGTACTGCGTGTTGCCGCCCTTCTGCATGGTATCCAGAATGACCGGGAGGTACGCAGAAACGTTGCCCGAGCCCGCACGACCGAGAGCGATCGCGGCCGAGATGGAGACCTTGTCAGGCTCATCGTGGAACTGCTTCAGGAACAGATCCGGCTCGAGAGGCGACTTCGCTCCGAGCCGAAGGCCGGCCTCGCCGAGAACCGCCAGGGCAAGGCTCACGCGCGCGTCATCCTGCTTCTGCGTGCTCGAGTGAAGCTCGGCGACGAAACTCTCAATGGTGACGCCGGCGGAGCCCCCGCTGGCGACGAGAAGCGCGCCGATGACCTTGCCCACGACAACCGGATCACCGTGGACAGAGACTTCCTTCAGAATGCCTCCCATCAGGTTCTGGCCGGCCCCGCTCTCACCAATTTTGGTAGTCAGGATCAGAATCTGGTCCAGAACGATGCTGGAGTAGCTCGTCTTGAGTAGGTTGCAAATGGTGTCCGTCAAAGTCGGAGTAACCACCACGCCCGCGTTCTCTTCGATGAGCATCGCAAGGATGAGCAGCGCAGGAGCCAAGAGGTGCGTGTCGAGGTTGCTGACGACAGGCACCAAAGCCGAAACAAGACCCTGAATGGTGTCGGGATCGAGCTGACCCTTGAAGGTGGGAGAAACGACCAAGTGCCTCAGTGCCTGGATGCTGGAACCGCGAAGAGACCTGTTGGACTTGCGAAGTTGCCCGGCCAGCTCCACGGCGACCTCCCGAATCCAAGCCGTCTCGAGCTGGCCGCTGCTTGTGCTTGAGGCGGCGACGTCGTTGACGGCCCGGACAGCAGCAAGTCTGGTCGTTTCGTTTTTGAGTCTATCGAGAAGAGCAGCTAGAGCACTCTGTCTCTTGTCGGCCGGAATCAGGCCGGCACCGTCGGCCCCCGAAGTTCTGGACAGTAGGACCCCGAGGGCGTGGATACCGCGCTGCTTGACCTCGGCGTCGGCGTCGCTTGCCGTGATGCGGTCCATGATGGTGTCGAAGAGCTTTTGCAGTTCGCCCTTGAACTTTTGCGCAGTCATCTTGGACCGAGGGGGTGTGATGGCCTTGATCAACTCCTCTATTGTGCCGATGGCTTCGCTGGAGATCTTGTAGAAGCGGTCGTTGGCTGCGGCGATGACGCCAGCCACGATCTTGGTCAGATATGGCTGGAGGAGGCTCGAGGAATGGGTCTTGGCGATATCGCTGGTGAGTCTCAAGGCGGCTACACGGAGAGTGCTGGGCGTGGCAGAAGCATTGCCACCAGAGGCCGCCAACGACGAGGCGAGTGCTGAGGCTCCGGTGGGCTTGATGGACTCAATGATGGGGCCAATGGCGTCATTGAAATAGTCGGAGAGACCACCGCGCTGGACGGTGATGATGTCGTCGAGCAGGTTGATGATGGCCTGCTTTGTGGGAATGACCTTGCCCTTGAGCAGCTTTGTGGACGCCTTGACGATGGTGGGCGTGAAGCGAGCCAGATCCGCGCGGGGGCCAGACGAAGGAACCCTCTCCAGGGTGGGAGACGTAAGGCCGGTTGCGACGTTGACGGTCATCGAACCACCGCCGCTGCTCTGGCGTCTGCGCTTGCGGCTGACCGGCATCAGGCTCGGGGCTTCGGCATCCTGGTCGTCGAGGGACAGGGCCGTGGGGTAGATGCCTTCCCCGGTCTTGCGAACGAGAAGAGACAGACATGAAATGACCTCAAGACGCACGTTCTCCTCCCTCTCTTCAAATCTCTTGACAAGGGTGGGGCCGGCCTGACCGTAGAGGACTCCGTTCTCGAGGAGGTCGCCGCTCCCGCGCGTCGAAATCAGGGTATACAGGGCCTTGGCCGCGCAGCGACGGACCTTCCAGCTCGCATCGTCGTCGTCGTCAAAGGCTCCGTCGTCCTCGAAATCGTCATCGGCATCTTCGTCCTCATCATCTTCGTCCACTTCCATGTCCTCGTCGTCGTCGCCCATGGCATAGTTGGGGTCGTATTTGAGGTACCTCAGGCAGGCCTTGATGGTTTCGTCGGTGAAGGGGCGCATTTCGGCGGGACAGGATGCCAGGAAAGCCTCTAGTGCGACCAGAGAAGACTCGCGGACCTCGTTGAATTCCTGGCCGATATCATCACCGTCGCTAATGTCTTCCAGGTGCTTCTCCAGCTCGGCCTCGCCGAGAGCTCGTGTGATGAAGGGCACCAATAAGTCGAGGCATGCGCCGAAGCGGGCAGGAATCGATCTCGCCAACGAGCCCGTGATTGAAATGTAGAGGCGCCGGGTTACAGGGGATATCTCGGGCTTGCCGAGATCGCTCGCCATGCGCTGGACCATCTGGGTCAGCAAGTCGTCCGAGAGGTGAACGGCGAGGATGGAAATGGCAACGACAGCCCTCTTCTTGACAACGGAAGACGCCTTGTCGTTCTCCAAAAGGCTAATGACAGCATCCTGCATAGCCTCAACTTCGAGCGGCGAGAGCAGCACGCCGAAGCACCGTACGACCTCAATCAGGATGTCGACCGACTCGGCGCTCAGATCCTTATCCACCTTTAGCAGGCCCTGCGGTACGGGAGGTAGCTGAATGTTGTTGGAAGATGCCTGCGGCTGAACTTTTCCGCCGGGACCGAGAAGACGCGGAATCAAGACTCGGCTCACGGCGTTGTATGCCTCCTGCACCTCCTTGGAAGGTGGCAATCCTGGCGTGGGTTTGGGCAGTGCCATGACGACGGCGCGTACAGCGAGAGAAGGAACGGCGTTGTCGACGGAGTTCTGAATCTTGATTGCCGAGAGCTTCTCGATCATCGGGGCAATGATGGGTGTCGGAACTTTTGCGACGAGGGGGCCGAGGCTGTTTTGCCACGAGGCGGGTCAGCTACAACGCTCTGGACATCACAATGGGAAGGAGCACCACTCACCATTTGATGGCCAGGTTTTGAACCTCGCCATTTTGGTCGTCGAGAGTCTTGATGATACTGTCCACCGTGCGTGCGGCTACGTTGTAATCGTGGTGCAGGAAGTCGGGCTTTGCATTTGCCAGGACCTGGAGGAGGTCGTTGAGCGACATGAATCGAAAGTCCGGATCGGCATCGCTGAGCTTCTGGACCAGCTGGATCACCGTCTGAGGCGTCGGGGTCGCCGGAATGCCTGTGGAGGACATGATGAGATTCTGTTGAAGAGTGCTTGGGTGTAAACAGGCGTGGGAGCAAGAGGCCGGTGAAGCGTGGCGAGTTAGCAGAATATGGTTGCTCTAACCATGTAGAGTGTTGAATAGACCGGACGTCCAGGGTATCTCGAATATGCGGCACGATGGTAGCAAGGAGATTGGGTAATCGCTGAGGTGTTTGGGGCACGACAACAAAAACCCTCGACAAAGAGGTATTGATTTGTTGTAGTGGGGTTGAAGCTCTAGGCAGGAACGAGGTTCAAGCAGCACCTCAAGACAGTGCAATCCGACCAGGTTCACAGCTGCCCCGCGAAAGTCGACCCCACCTTTCGACGGCCCACTGGTTGATTCCGGTGCTAGCGGCGCAGGGACCTCCACCCGACGCACTTTCCCGACGGGTGCAGGAAAATCCAAGCGCCGAGATTACATAAGACGGGACAACAGATCACCAGAAGCTCGGGCCATACTTTAGTACACCTCGGGCGGTAGCCCCATCGTCCCCGACAATGTCGTCACCACACGCTGTGGGGAACCAGCCACACCCCGGCCTAGAAACGTCCAGCCAATTCGCCATTATTGGTCGATTGCTTCCAAGGAGCTCTAGCCAGCATCAGCTCGCAGCTCCGAGCTCCAAACTTCGGACGGCAGACAGCCGATGCCGTCCCCCCAGGTTCCATGTTGTTTGTCGTGCGTGCAGTGTACTTTCTTTTTCGTGTACCCAGGTACTCTGTATCTGTAGATTAGTCGGAACGACAGCCACCTGGATTTTCTCGCGTCTGCCCTCTCCGGTATTTTACGAACGCCACGTCTCCTTGAAGAACGGCCCAATTTGATAGACAGCCCATCCAGCTTCTCGCCTGTGCTGTTGCTTGATTTCTCGTTTTTGACATCTCGCGCACCCAATCCCATACACACCTCTTTCGGGTTCAACATGTCTTTTGCCAGAAGTGCCTCGCTCCGTTCGGCTCTCCGAGTTTCGGCGCGCCGGACGATCCGTCCCCAGTTCCGTCCTCAGTTCGCCCAGAGGACCTACGCCAGCCAACATGGCGCCGCGAAGCAAAGCGAACTTCCTCTGTACGCCTCCGTCGCCCTCAGCCAAGAGATAGTCGGAGTTTCTGAGCTGATTCGAGCCTGAAACCGAGCCATTGCTAACCTCAATCGACCACAGTGCCCTGGGCTCTGCCTTCGTCACCATTGCCGGCCTCGCGGTGATCCTCCCATGGGGCGGCTCCGGCAAGTCCAACGGCCATGACCCTCATGCAAAGCATGAGGAGAAGCACGAGGAAGCTGAGCAGGCCGAGGAGTCTAGAGAGGAGGAACCCAAGACTGAGGAGAAGCCCGAGGAAAAGTCTGATAAAAAGTCTGACAAGAACTCAGAGACGAAGTCAGAGGAAGAGCCCAAGCAAGAACCCAAGGAGGAGCAGAAGGGAGAAAAGTCTGATAAATCTACTGAGGAGAAGCCCAAGGAGGACTCCAAACCTGAAACTAAGGAGACAAAGTCAGAAGAGGAGCCTAAGGAGGAGAGCAAGTCTAAGGAGACATCTGAGGAGAAGTCTGAGGAGAAGTCTGAGAAGTCTGAGGAGAAGTCTGAGAAGTCTGAGGAGAAGTCTGAGAAGTCTGAGGAGAAGTCTGAGGAGAAGAAGGACAACTAAGCCTTGATCCAGTATCTCAGCTGTAATACTCTCCAAGCTCTAAAAGCCCTGCGCAGAAGCTACAAGGTCAATGACCAAAGACAGATGTATATATAGCTCTTCTAATTGGTAATTGTCAATCTGAGTTTGTCAAAACCTACCAGGTAGCTTACCCACTAAAACAATCTCACCATGGAGTCACATAATCGTACAGCAATATCCCCAGTTGCAAGACTTAATCATATCCCTCTGATTATACACACTATAATGATGTTGATACACCCTGAACGCTAATTGTAGACTCTATGCCAAATATCTCTGTGGAATCAAAAGCTGGAAGGACTGTCCTTGTGGCCATACTGTGTGTGAAAGGGTCTCCATGTACAAAGCCATCTGCTGCTGCTGACACCAGTATCCACCTCTTTCCTACCTAAAACAGCGCTCGCTATCATGACTACTTGCGCTCCGTAGACTGCAACTCGATGGAACTGCTGCGCAAGTTTCTCGAGTTGCTGAGCCATCTTGTTGCCACAGACAAGACTGGCTTCCTTGCTGGCTTGGTTTCATCCCCTGACGCGGTTGCCTCTTCAATAGGGGGTGTAAACGCCCTTGCGGCAGGCTCATCTCGAGACTTGCGAGAGAGACGGATGTGGTGGTGAGAGTGTCGACCTGAATTCGGCATGCCCTCTGATGATAGCAGCCCTTCGTCCCCCTGGCCATTTGAATCCTTTTGGCCAATCACTTCCAACACTGTTGATTTCCCATCACCAATATCGGCCCCGGATCCGCCCTTCCCTTTCTTCTTCGCCTTCTTGGCATCCCTCTCAAGTCGCTGCATGTAGTCCACGTCCTGGGGCCAGTAGACTCGCCGAATGGCGTTGATCAGCAGCTCAAGGACAATGACGGCCGAAAGTGCGACGAACACGACAGCCCAGAAGTTGAGAGTTCGTCCAAAGTTGTCTAGGAAGGCACGCCGGATCTGATATATGCGGAGCTCGTTTCTGAAAAGCCCCGACAGGATGATGTTCCACAAGAACCAGCCGCCCACTGAAATGATCCATCCAGCCAGGATAATCACCGTCTTGTTCTCCATCTCAAGGACCCTGCATCAGTTAGCATCAGACTGTGTAGAGCAGCAGAGTAGACTTACATAAGCTTGATGTTGATGAACACCACGCAGACGGTAAACACAACGGTTCCCATGGCGTAGAGCGAAGTATCCTGGTCAAAGGGAAGTTGCTTGTAGACAGCCCAAGGTACCCACCAAACAATGAGCGACTCGACCAGCCCAATGAGCGACCACCCAATGTACAGCTTGACATTGAAGGCTCGGTTCCAGTGGCCGTACGTGTAGAGCTCCGGATTTTCCAGCAGAGTGCTTGCTTGCAAGTCCTTCTCAAAACCACCCAGCAGGATCACGGCCAATGAAGTGAAAAACGTATTAAACACTGTCAGACTCCAGTTCTCGTACAGAGAGGTCCCGGTGTAGCCCGTGTATCGCTGGAAGTAGGCTTGCGGGAAGAAAAAGACGACTTCTTTCCAGAAGGTGGCCAGGATGTACTTGCCGGTCCTGAGATAGTTGTAGCGACCGTGTACGAAGAGCAGCCGCTGCAGGAACCGGAACTGTGCGATGGCGTAATCCGAAATTCGGGCGGCCTGAAGACCCTCGCGGCCAGAGATGCCGATGCCGACATGGGAAGCTTGGATCATGCCGATGTCGTTGGCCCCGTCTCCAATCGCCAAAGTCAGCGAGTGCGGGACTTGGCGACGGATGCGCTGGACCAAGGTGGCCTTTTGCGACGGTGAGGCGCGGCAGCAGATAACGGATTCCACCCGGACGACGAGGTCGAAGAAGAGGAAACTGAGATCCTCATCGGCTTCAATGGTGCTCAAGGTTTGGCCGTCGACGACAACCACGCCGTGCGGGAGCATGCCCCGAGCCACCTCGCCGAGGGTTGACAAGATGGAGTCTCGGAGGTTGCCCATGGTTGCGTCTAGGATGAACACCTCTGAGAAGGGCTTGCAAAGCCCGGCGGAGTGGCCAATGTTGATGGCCGTCTCGCGTTTGTCTCCCGTCAACATCCAGACCTTGATCCCAGCGCGACGGAGTTTGTCAATGGTGTCGGGAACGCCGTCTTGGAGTCGGTCCTCGATCGCGGTGGCACCGGCGAGATCGAGTTTGTCTTCAATCAGTTCACCGGCAGCCTCGACCTTCTCCTGCCGGTTATCCAAGCTCGTCGTTGCGTCCTGGTAGATTCGTTTCCATGAGACGTACTCTTCGTCTGCTATGTAGCGAAAACCGTAAAGCAAGGTTCGGAGACCGTCTGATGCAAAGTCGTTGAGGTGTTGGAAGCATTTTTCAAATACAGCACCCTCGTTGAGCGCAAGTGATTCGTCAATGAGCTCGTCGACCTCGGTCTCGCTCATTGCGACGCTCTGTCGCGGGGACGCCGGCCAGGGTTCCTGAAGACTCTTCGGGGAGAGGACATCATGGGAGCCCTTGCGCGGTGCCCAAGCCTCGGCCTCGTCTGTGACGGCGCTTGCCCGCCTGTGGAGATCTCCGGATATTCTCAAGCTCTCCCTCCTCAGCATCAGACTTTGTCGCTCCGTCATCGACGTCCGGCCAAGCATGAGGCTGGTCCGGGGTGTTCCGCTCATACTCAAACGCTGCTGGGCCTTCTCCTTCTCGACACTCCTGCGCGCCGATGCTTCCCTCTGCACAGCATGCGCCTTTTGCATCGCGAGTCCGCTCAGCTTGAGGCGGGGCAGGATGACGTTGTCGGCACCTTTGCAGAACACGCAGACCTTGCCATCTGGCATGCGGATAATGATGGACATGCGCTTGCGCTGACTGCTGAACTCAATGACATCGAGAACTTGGTAGGTCTCTTCCTTGACAGAGCCATCAACCTCGGGGAGCTGGAGAATGACGGACTGCGCGGGTCGGTCGATGACGATGTAACCCAGGTCGCGGGCCGCTTCTACGAGTGCCAGTTCGTCGGGAGAGGCAGCCTGGTACTCGATGGTGCCGTCGTCCAGCGTCTCCGGCAGGCAGGTATGGCAAAGAGCAATGCAGAGCAGGAATTGCTTGGCCTTTTTGGAGAATGCGGTGTCTGGTTTGCGTCTCAGGTATTCGAGCAGATGCTCCGTCTTGAGCTCGGGCTCCGATTGCGGTGGTCTGCTGGCTGACCTCGCTCGTGAGTGGGAGCCCATTGACGGGCGCCTCACGTGCATCAAATCCTCGGCGGTCTCGGGCGTCGGCTTCTCGCGGTTCTTTCCCTTTCCCTTTCCTTTTCGCTTCTTCCGAGCCATGTCAATCAGCTTCTGCTTGGCATGCTCGTCACGCTCAATGTCCATGTCATGGAGCCACGCAGTGCCGGCGACGCTAATCTTGCGGAAACGCATGACGTTCTCGGTCAGCGTACCGGTCTTGTCGGAAAAGACGTAATTGACCTGGCCGAGGTCCTCCAGGATCGTGGTGGTGTTTGCGACCATGGGTGTGTTCGAAACGGGGTCGTACATCTCAACGTCACCCATCATGTAGAACTGGATGATCTTGATGATTTCCAGGCTGATGTACAGCGACAGCGGGATCAGGGTATTGAACATTAGAATGAAGGCGATGAAGACTTTCCTGAGAGAAATGCTCTCGCCGCTGAGATACCAAGAGGCGCTTTCGGTGGGGTCCTGCCAGAGGTAGTATCCAAGTGTCAAACCGCTGCTGAGAGCCAGGAGAACGAAGATTAGCCAGATGACGATCCTGTTCAGGACTCGCTGCATCGCTGGTGCCTTTGTGCGCACGTGCTTGTTGGCGTTCATTCTGATCTTGCATTCCTCGCCGGAGTTGATGACGATGCCAATGGCTTCGGTTGTGTTGCGGACTGTCGAGCCACGGTAGATTACGTTATCGAGAGACAGTGGAAGCGTCTCCTCCTTGACGGTAACACGGCCGTCGTACCTATAGAGATCGACGTTGGGGTCCTCCGACACGATCATGGCCTCGCACGACTTGACGCCGTCAAGCGTACGGTAATGCTGCGCCAAAAGGGGAGAGACGCGCTTCGCCTTGAGATTCGTCTCGCCGTCCAGCGCCATCGTCTCGATGTAAGCTGTGCCGTTTGGCCCGGACGCGCTGAGCAGCACGACGTCGGCCGGTACGTCTTCGTCTCGCTTCAGCATGATGACATCGCCGACTTTGATGTCTTGCCACTCAATCTCTGACCATCCCTCGCCGGAAAGCTCCTCTTTTGGTGGCTCATCGTCTGCGCCCTTGTGCCTCCGCATCCTGGCTGTCGCCTTCTTGGATCTCTCGCCTAGGACCAGGGCCCTACTTAGATTCTCGGTCCTGGCGAGGAGGTACCGTCGATAATCGTCGTAGCCTTCTTTTGCCATGGACAATGACACGAAAACGGCAAGCGGGGCGATGGTAGTGTACGAACCAGTGGTGCTGAGTCCCGGTATGGCTTGCACAATACCCACGACGAGGAAGTAAAAGTTGCCCATCTTGCTGAATTGGAACAGGAGTTGCTTCGGCAAAAAGCTCCATATCGTGTAACGACTGGACCGGATGAAATTACTGATGAAGGGTTTCTTGGTGCGCTCGTCGACGAGAAGCTCGCTTCGATTCCTCGCCGAGTTGAGAGGAATGCGCCGCCCGTCTGCGCTCGGTGGCAGTGGCTTCTGACGTAACAGTCCCTGGATAACGTAAACATCATAAGCTTTCCTCAAGCGATCGTTCAGCGTTTCCTTTGCAACAAGCCACTTGGCCTTTTTGGTCGGCTCAGGCCGGTAAATGGGGTACTTGAGTTCCGACTCGGAGGGTTGCCCAGAGCTCTGGCCACTGCCGGGACGCGCCCGCGACGACGAGGGCTCAGACAAGAAGTGGCTCTCCAAATCCCCCCTCGATGGAATCGTGTAAAGCCCCGGGCTCCTTAAATTCGGCTGTGAGCCCGCCGGGTCGAAGGGGCGAATGGAATCGCGCGGCAAATCGCCAGAGAAGCGGACATGGCCGCCTTCGAGTGTGCCTTTGCTACCCATGGGCTCGGTGATGGCTCGCCTCGGCTGTAGTCTTTGCGCAGCGTTGGGCGCGGGGCTCACTGGGATATGGGCAAGTTCATGAGGCGTCTCCGAAGGTGAAGCTGTCGTTGGAGTTGGATGATTCGGGGCGGTATCATTGTCTTCATGTTGGAGAGATATGGCGTCGCCAGGAAGACGGGGATCCATTCTTGAGAGGCGCGTTGGCTCCTGGGCAGGCGGCAGCAGTCTTGACCGCAAAAGGGCGATCTCGCCCGCGCACTCGGCCTAGTCGCAGAAGCTAGTTTGTAGCTAGGATGACGGCAAACAGACGCTTGTTCCAGGCGGTTCCCCTTGATGGCGGGCCGGATTCACCACAGTGGCTCTCTCATGGGAGACTTCATTGGCATCGAATGGTGTTGCGGTTGGAATGTGGCGCGTCCCCTTGCTGAATCAGGCGTGGTCCTTTGCGGTGCGTGCGACAGTTGCGGGAGGGTAGTCAGTGAAAGCAGCCGAAAGGACGCATATAGACTGAACAATGTTGGCAGGGCTGAAACCGTCGTGAACGAGCTTGGATCGGCTCAACGTTACGAGCGACAGGTTAGTGAAGGAGAGGATCGGTTGTCGTCCAGCATTAGCGATGCAGAAGAGTACTTGTCGGATGGATATCCGTAGCATTTACGAGACGTAAAAGAGCAGAGAAAGTGAAGCTGGCAAGTATTTGCGGTGGTGCTGGTGTTGGTGGAGTTTTAGCCAAGTGCAGACGTCGTAGGAATGGCTGGCGAGAAAAGGTCCCATGTAGATTTGATCCTTCCCACGGATCGAATCCAAGGCGCGTACGGCTGGATGCGAGACAACGAGTGACGAAGACTGGTGGGCTGCGCCGCCAGTGATACGCAATAGAATGGCCGACGGTATTCTTGGCGAAAAGTCGGGATGTACGGTGTACTGTTATGACAATGCCATCCCAAAGGCCGCCGATGGCATCCAACCCCCAATCATGGGATCAAGCTGTCCACGGTGTCCGATGCGGCTTGGCGCCTCAGCACTGCCACCGTCACCACCCGTAGGAAGAACACACGAACGCTTTTTCGCCCGATGATGCCCTGGCTCCTCTGCCTCACCTCGGATAATTGGTGTGGGTGCTCATGAGGTAATCTAGGTAGGTAAGTATACCTCTAGGTAGGCGGTTCCTGAGGCGACAGCCAAACATTGAATTGGTCAAGGTGGTAAGCTTCGGTTCCGGTTGGTTGGAAAATGGATTTCGGAAGGCACGGAGAGGCTACTTCTAGATGCCTCTTTCTCTCCTTGCGTGCCCCGCATCGAGGACGTCATTGGCCAAGAGGTGCAGGTGCCAAGTGGATGGTGCTGTGCTCTGCCCGGCACTGTACAAAAACACCAGGGAGTACTACTATAGTACTTCCCTCCCCCCAAACAAGGTGCAACGCCTCGATGGAATTGCCAATCATCACCAATTGAGCGGATAAACATGTCGCAGCATCACCGCGCAAGTCAGGACTACTTCAACAACAACAAGATGGGCAACACGGGCATCATGGTCAATTCCCATTCGCCGTGCATCCTCATGGTCTCGTCAGTGCGCTCGCGAGAGTGGGTGTACTAAACGTTAGAGCATTGATTCTCATCCACCACTATCCCTTCAGCGTCACCCACTCACGACCGAGGCCAGCCTCTTGGCTTCCCATCACACTTTCTTGGGTTGTTTCGACCTGCAGTGGCATGCCTCTACGCCTAGAAACCCGCAAGAAACTCAGGTGCTTGTTCGTTATCGCGTCCGGAAGAGCGTACTGTGTACTGTGGTCATCCACCCGCCTCACGCGGCTTCTCGCGTCTCTCTCTTCCCCCACTTTGAAATGCGCGTTGGGGACGGAACAGGGTAGATGGCTTCGGAAGACGATATTCACACTTCAACCACGTTCCTGGATGGGACCCATCTTGCCTACAAGTATCCGTATGGATTCTACTCATTGGCGGTAGATACTACACCGTACAAACGTCCAAGTGCTCCGTACAGCATTACCCTCCATTTCATCTCATCTCTTCCCACAACCCGCACCGCAATTCGAGCCTTGCCTTGGAGGCAACGTCGATCGACTTTGGACGAACGTGGCCGTGGTCCTTTTGGTCCCGCAGGGCCTTCCCAGCAAACATGACAAAAGCTGGCTACCAAAACTCTAAAAAGTGAGGAAACGCGCGCGCCACGAGGAAAGATGATTCAATTACGTCTCCGTTTCCCAACCCGCATATTTCCCTGTCCCGTCTCATTTCCAGCCCGTATAGCATCCCCCAGCAACATCGTATGCGCGGCGCAAGTCAGTACTGCGTGGAGGGCGTGGGTATTTCGCGGTACTTTTTGCCGCCTGGATGCTCTCCGACCACGGACAAAATACAGCCTTCAACTCACTTTACCACTCGCACGGAGGTACGGATAGTGTACTCCGTACTGCATACGCAGACGACCATTCCGCGCCTCCCGGGGCGGTCTTCTCGGGAAGACAATTGTGGAAACCCACGGATCATCACACCACACCGCAGTCCGCCGGATCCGCGGCGCCGGCGTCGGGGTTCATCCCCCCCCCCCCCCCCCTTTTTTTTTTTTTTTTTTTTTGCTGTTCTACAAATACTGCCTTCCTTGCTTCACGACGAACGCGCCGTAGATTGGGGGCGAGATTCCAACGGCTCGGTGTGACACATCGACCACCGCCCTGTGTCCGAATTAGAAACATCGCCAACAACTGCACACCAGACACTACTGAGTAGGCAATCGAGCGTCTCGGACCTCGCATTAGCGGGGCGCTCCTCCAAGCCACCATCCATCCGGCTCGTCCTCCGCGGCCTGCGCTGGTCTTTCGACGCTACGCCATGGTTCCCCAGCTCGGGAGACAAAAGAAAAGCTCGGGAGTCTTGCAAGAAGCCACAGCCTAGGCAGCGGTGAGGGGGTGTCTTAATGGCTCGACCATGCCAAAACCTCTGCGCAGAGAAGACCTGTAAGCCGATTTCAGGGCTCCCACTCCACGACACCAACGCTCTTCTGCCAAGACGGAGAGCCCCTTCGCAGACATGATCCATCACAGACTTGCACAAAAATCGTATCAATACGTGTGCCTCGCTCGATCCAGCAACACAAGCACCACGCACATCAGTCAGCGCTGCGCCATCATCCAATATCGTGTCTCTGTGTGACCCACCGAATATTCCTCTGGCGCCCGTCAGCCTTACAACGTATACAACACCAATAGTAATAGCAACAATGGCATTCAGCAAAATTCCGCATCCCAACCTCATTCACACACACACTTAGCCCGCCTAGAGTAACTACGCTCGCATTTCCAAGTGTCTGACAAGGCGAGGCTTAGACAAGTCTCATATCCGCGCCACTGAACCATCCAACGCCAAAGTCTGGAATTCCTACCCTCCCCGTCCCCAACCGTGCCCACAATCACGGCCCTTTACAGACAAGTCCAACTCTTGCCCCTTGTCCAACTTCGTGCATGGCTCCGTTGTAAGGCTCTCGAGTTGTGGTCCTCGATCCGACCTTGCAATCTCGCGTCGTCATTTTCACCGCTCGCCAATAAAATGATGAACCCCCCCCTCAAAGACCATGACTCTTCTGTGACCGGCCATGCTTCTAGAACCGGCTCTCGTCTACCTTGAACGTTACATCGCGCTGGCTGTCACCACTCAGCAGTATTGGTATGGATCACAGTAAGTCACTAGTTGCAAATCACCGACAAAAAGACATCGGTCTGGACGAAGCACGGAAACCTCACGATGTGTCCAAAGTGGGAAAACAGGGATCGGTGCCCTTTGGTCTCTCAACTCTATCGTCAGTTACTTACAAGGCCGCCGTCTCTTTCGAGCAACGAAGGCCCCAGCCTCTCACTGCCGGGCAGCGCTGTTGCGGTTTTCTTCCCATGAACCGTCCCTTAAGCACGCCCGGCAAACAACACAAAAGCCGCAAGCCCCTGTTCCCACGGTCCCATCAAAACCAGTAAGTAAGACGGAAAAAAAAAAGATACCCACAACATAGATGAAAAAGTGTGTCGGAGTTGTGTATATCTTCGAAAACATTGTGTGACTGCTTAAGGACCAGGAAAAATCCCAAGCCACCTGGGCTTTTCCCCATTTTCATCTCCAGACCTGCGGCCGGGACCATCTTTGATTCATGAACGATGACAGAAGAGATTCGGAACAAAAAAATGTGCGCAGCGCAAGCCAACCAGAGAATGAAGGGATAGGTGATTAGGGGCCATGCCGTCGTCTCTGCGCGGTCAGGCATGGGTGAAAAATGTGTTTTGGGTGAACATGACCAGGGTAGAAAATCGCCGAGATTACCACCGTCGTCCAATGAGTTTGTTCCGCGACAATAAGTGACTGGAAATGGTAGAAGTAAATTCAATAAAAAAATTGTGAGTGTACGATCGCTTGTGCCAGACACGCATGATCGAGATCCGAGAAGATGTATCGTCATGCAGATTCGTCGTGGCCGATGGATGAAAAGTAGAGCGAGAACGGGTTCAAGCATCGGGGTCATCGGTGTCGAAAGTAGACCAAGCACAACCCATCTGGTATATATCGAGCTCCTCAACGCCAGCTGTGAACAATCAAGGCAAGCAACTCCTCTTTCCTCCCCAGGAAAGCCTGGAAGGCTCGCCGGAGCCTGTTGTATGTACGCCATATCCCATCCGGAACGTCGTCCAAGTCCCCCGTCACGGAGGTCTATTGCTGGTGCACCTGAGACATGGAGTCAGGAGACATTGAGTTATGGTCGACGTTGTCAAACTGTACCAGCTGGTTCATGTCGATGTCCGTCTGACCGGGCTCGACGAAGGCGGGCGAGTGAGGGTGCATCGGCAGGTTGATGGTGTGCTTAGAGTACATCTCGTTGAGGCCGGTGCCGTCGTCGGACACGGCACACGAGCCATTGTCGCCTTGCGGGTAGATGTCGGCGGAAGCAGATCGGCCCATCATGGACAGAGGCGGCGAGTGCTCGACGATGGAGGGCTCACCGTGGCTACCAAACGAGAGCGGAGACACAGACTGGGGGATCATGTTGTTGGAGTGGTTCGGCATGGGTGAGAGGAAGGCGCTGCCGTAGGGCGTGTTGTAGTTGGTCGCAGGCAGAGGGCTCGGCTCGGGACCCTGAGAGAAGAAGGCCGGGCTCGTGGGGAAATCGGACGGCGAGGCCGTCGTCGCCGACATGGGGTACTGGCGCATATCCAAGCCGAAGCCAGCCTGGGTGTCGATTCTCAGGTTCGGGCCTAGCCCGTTGGGTTGCTGTGGCACAGGGGCGTAGATGTTGGGGCCTGGGGTCTGAGGAGCGGCCATCTCTCCGGGCTGCTGGATGTAGAACGAAGGCATCGGCGTCTGCAGCATGGAGAAGTCGACCGCCATGGGCACGGAACGACTACGCTGCCTCTTGTGGCCAGGTCCGCGCATGCCAGGGTGCATGTGGCTGATGCCCCAAGACTCCTGGAACATGCCAATGTGAGGCTGGGCGAAGTTGGGCTGGGAAGAGGGACGGCCAGTGGGGGAGACGGGCGCCGACACGGAAAGGGCGTGCTGCTGGTCGATGAAGGGGTGAGGGTTGTTGCGGTTCATGAAGGCCTCGAGCGAGACTAGCTTGGCCAGCTGACCGCTCAAGACCTTGGGGTTGCCACCGAGGTGGTGAACGAGGCATTGAGAAGCCTGCTGGTCCTCGGTGAAGTCGCCGCACTGGAAGAAGCCGCTGGCCTGAGGGGACGAGTCCATGAAGAAGTTGGGTGGGCGGTTCAGCTCGATGACGATGCCGCCGGGCTTGTTCGGGTCGCCCTCCTGGTTCTCGAGGTAGATGTTCTTGATGTAAGCAAAAGGGTACTCGATCTTGTAACCGGCCTGCTCGTTGTTGATGTAGTAGGTCATGGTGCACTTGTCGGGAGAGTAGAAGATGATGAGGTCCATCGTGTTCTGGCCGACGCGAGTCCACTTGCCGATGCTCAGGGAGCGGCAAGTAAGATGGTGAATCACTAGAAAACGGTCAGCCGCTGCCAGTCGCGTCCAAAATTCGACCCGTCACTCACAAACTTTGCCCTGGCCGCTCTGGTCGCCGCCGAGGAGCATGTTGCTGTGGCCGTAGGGGAGGAGTCCGGTTCGGCCAAGGAAGGGGCCACCCAAGCCCTTGCCAGACTCCATGGCTTGCATAGCCAAGTATGCTCTCATGGACTCGGGGATCGAATCAATGTCTTCGCCGGTCTCGAGACTCTTCTTCGCCAAAAGCTTGATCTTGGCGCGTCTGCGGCAAGTGTCAGAAGCGTTCACACGGATGAAATTCAAGCGAGGGGGGAGGACTGGGGGCGGTGGATACCTGTTCTGGAACCAGATCTGGACAGACCTCTCGGTCATGTTGATTTCTTCGGCTATCCGCTCACGAACAGTGGCAGTTGGGGTCGGGTTCTTGTTGAATTCCATCTCCAGCGTCGTCAGCTGATCCTGAGTGGCGCGTTGCCTCTTCTGGTTCTTCTGCTGCTGGGTCAGGGTGCTTTTGCGGGGAGGACGCCTCGATTGCGAAGAGGGAGCCTGGCCATTGCTGGCGGAAGTCGGGGACGGGGTTTGAGTGTTCTGGTTGGAAGGCGTGTGGATGGACTCTTGGGGAGTCGACGACCCAGGTGTCGCGGCACCGGGAGCGAGAACCACCGGGTTTTCCACCTCAGTAGCCATGGCGTTCTTTTAATCGGGGGAATCGGTCGGTAAAGAGCTGAGGCGAGACAAGGCGGGTTTATCGTAACAAGTGAGATTCCGTTTGTGCCAGTTGGACGGATGTGTCGAAGGCAAACAGGTCTCGGTGTAAGTCGCGTCCGCGGAGCGATCGTGTGGGTTTCGAGATATCAGAGGAGTTCTCGTTCACGGATCGACGTGGGTGACTTGTGGTTCAGAATGATGGTGCTGGACGGCAAGGGAAGGTAGAGAAGGAGCTGCAAGGTAAGATATGCTAAGGAGTGTGGTCCAGAATCCGGGGTTGGGATCAGGAGAGGTTTGATTGTGAATAGTAAGATAGGGTGTCGGTTCGCGAAGAACGAGCGTGTCGGAAATTCAACCAGACTGAAGGAACGTAATGGAATACCCGGAAATGAGTGACGGGATTCAGAGAATGAGTGTATGGTTGAATTATTCAAGAGAGTGACTGTGAAAAGGAAAAAGGAGTGGGGGAAGAGGAAGAGAGGAAGGGATTGTCGTGAACGACGAGGATGACGATGAGGAGATTATGAGAAGAAGGAGGGATGGGGGCAAGAGAGGAGAAAAAGGAAAAGGAACAGACGGGCGAGGCGGCGGGCTCCAGAAAAAAAAAGGGAACAGACGAACGAGGGAACGAACGGGTGTCAACCCACCCTGTCCTGGCCTGGTTTCTGTCCTGTCGACGTCCTGGAGGTGCCCAGCGTGTGTGTGGTCTCCTCACCTCCTGGTCCATGGTGTGTGGATGGTGTGAACGGTGCAAATGGTGGTGGTAGCGGTGCAAGTGGCCTCGCTGTCGCTCTGTTTCCCCCTCTCGAGCTGTCTCTGTCTCTCTGCCACTCCCCCAGTTCGAGCAGTTTATACACAGTAGTATTACTGGGGGCCCAGTCCAACGACGAGCGAACGAGAAGCCGCGTCCCAAGAGCCAGGAGCCCCAGAAGGAGTGAGGTGTGTGCGTGATGGGGGTGGGCATGGGCTGTGGGTGTGGGATGAAGCAAAGGGGCGTGTGTCGTGAGGTGCGGCATACTGTGTGTCCGTAGTAGGTAGTTTACGTAGTATGGATGAATGAATGGCTGTGGATTGGGGGGGACGTGTGGCCCAGAGCTGACTGGGGTCAAAGGGATGGGCCTCGACGGGGGGGGGGAGGGAAGGACGTGGACGCGATACCCTGAATGACTGACAAGACTGACAAGAGAGGGCGAGAGCGAGTTGCGAAGCGGCGGCTCGGCGCTCAGTGGCGTGTGCGGGACAGGAGAAGGGACGAACGACACCATTACAGAGGGTTTGGGATGGTGTGTCTTGTCACTTGCAACCATGATGCATGTATCTTTACCCCTTTTACGCGGGCCACGGTACCTGTCTGCACGAGCGTAAGTACGCCTACATTACTACCTTATTGTTGCTGCTGCTACTGCGGCTGCTGCTGCTGCTTTCTCCTGTTTGCAATATAGGCCGCCTGCTTTGGATGACCTGCCGAAATCTGTCACTTGGAGCAATAACTTCTGGGCAGTCAAACTTTCACCTCCCAGACCAGGCGACAAGTGTACCGTCGGTGTCTGTACTACAGTAGTGCGTACAAGTAAGGAAGGTCTGGAGTACCTATGTGCATTCACTGACCACTCACTGGTCGCTGGGTGGGGCCTCCGGACCGAACGTTCAGAGCGTCGACTGGCTGAAGCTTGATGGGGTCAAGCCAGGTACGCGCCGTCGTCCATTGGCTGTCCAAAGCCACTTGTACGTATACTGTCTGTACCTGCGTCCGACAAGAAGCTGCATCTCTCCGAAACAGCGCAGGAGCGGTAGGTATTTGTACGTTTTCTCAGCTGCCCCTAAGGCACCTGCTTGAATACTCGTGTGCTCTGCAATGTATACCAAAACACAGCAGTGCACATGTACCTTAGATACCTAGGTACCTCATACAGTACCTACCTTAGTGCATCCCCTGGTCTGCCGCCTTTTTTTGACGCCTCAGTGTCTCCATGTTAGCCAGGTATCTGAATCTCTTCACCTTTTATTCTGCCCGCGCCGCTACATGTTCGATCCAGACCCTTCTGCTTGCTCTTGCTGGCATCCCACACCGTCGTCCGGGGCTGTTGGCCATCGGCCAACAGATAGGAGATGCGCCGTCATTCCATTCAGAACCCTGTTGCAAACTGCAGTCCGTTAAGCTTGCCGGGCAGACCCTCAATGCTTACTTGCACGGTAGGCAGTACGCAGTACGGAGTACTACCCATAGTACTTCTTGCTGATGGCTCGCCTGTCCAAAATGTGGAGACGAGCCATGCACTCGTACTGTTATGCATGCGCAGTAACATGCCGTGTACATGCTATAGTGCCAGTATACAAGCACGCAGTACACTCCAGCGGCAGAGAAGAGTCCGCATGTCAAGTCGAATCGGCGGGAGGGAGGCCTGTCCTAGCAAGCGAGGCGGGAACGAAGCAAGAGGAGATTCCAGTTCGGGCTGGCCTTTCACCTTGGTTTCTGAATTGAGTAGCTATGGAAGGGTGCAGCCCTGCACCAGCGTCAGGAGCTCTGCGTATGGGAGGGGGAGGGAGAGCATCCCGCACTATAAGCATAGTACCGAGTATATGCATTCGCTCGCATGGTATGGTGGCACAGCCGGCATCTTCGGACCACTCCATACTCTAAACATGTATGCGTACTTGTAAGTGCAGGAAATGCCATTGGTCCTTGCCTTACCCTTACTGCCCTCACTGTCTGCTTCCTACACAGCAGTGTGCTGCAAGTTTAGCAAGTCTAAGATGCAAGAAGGTGCCCAGTATTGTTGGGGGCGGTCCCGAGAACGACGTGCGATGGACGCGACAGAGGGCGGAGGATCCATCATCCAACCGCGTAAGACGTCACGATGCTGTGGATGCCTGACGCGAAACAGAAGAGCCCACGACAGGACGATAGGCAGGAAGCTTCAGGCCTGGCGGTGCATGCGAATGTCACATTGATGGTACATGGTCCTGCGATTATGGGGTATCGCCAAACATGATGGGTCTTCCACGCTTTTCCTTTCTCCCTCTCTCTCCCTCCCTCTATGCCTGATTCTCTGAGGTACGGATACAAGTACGGATACTGCTGGGCTGTGAGTGGGAGGCGTGAAAGTGGGGCTGGAACGGAGCCGAGGGCTGCCATCACTGTGACAGGCACAGGGATGAGGGATCAAGCACTGTAACAGCTGAGTGACAGCAAAAACACCCTGAAGCTCTCCGAGATGGACTGGAGAAAATGCGCAGGGAGTCAGTAAATACCCTCGACTTCCATGTGTATCCGTATAACAATCAAAGTCAGGTAGTTACTAAGCCCTTTGCTCATCGATACGGAGCGGGTACTCGTCTACTAATACATACTACGTAGTAGCATGAACCTGCCCGCAACAGGGCCTTTTTGTCATGCGACGTGCTACGTACTCCGTATTCAGCCATGAGCCGGACGGCAGGCGCAGTACGTAGGTACTGTTGGACAATCGGGAGGTGTTTGAGTTGCTGCGTGTCCCCCCAGAGTACCTTTGCGACTGGGAGAATGTACATGTCCTGATGCAAGTTTGATAGATAGTAGGTAGGTACTGACGTTGGGAGGTTATCTAGTAGGCGACCGTTATCTCGTGCCGACGTAATGGCTGAGGACCACGTGCTGCTCATTGCCGCCTTCGATGTTTACCTGCCTGTTCTACCCATCAGCAGAGAATGGTTGGACAATGGTGGCCAGGATTCGGCATCGCCTACGTAACGCATCGCCAGATTGCGAAGAAGCCATGCTTACCCTGCCAATCTGTTCCTTTCGCCCTACTCCATTCCATCCCGCACCTTCCAACCACCCAGTGCGTTCATCTGGTACTGCCCTTCCAGGCTGGCGAGGAAGTTGCGGTACCTTGTCTTGGGATGGCCTGGGGTAGCCCGTCTATGTACTCGTCATGTGCAGCAAATCGATCGGCCTACCTTGGTTCACGAAACATACTTGTGATCGATCAGGTCGACCAGAAGGCAGTGCCAACGATGATATCTCGCACATGCCACGAGGTGATCAACGGAACGTCAACGAGAAAGGGGGCAAGCCACGATCGACCAGCGGATTGGCTCTCGGGCGCACGCACTGTACGCCGTACCCATCTTCGAGCCCCATTCTTCTGCGAATGCGCAGTGTGTGACTTAAGGCGCGACTGCCCCCGACTGTCATCCGCAACCAAAACAGGCACTGGACCTTGCGATTACATAGTAGGTACCCAAAAGAAGAAAAGTCAACGGAGAGACACGGCCTGACTGAAGAGTGGGCCCTTTGAAAAAATCCATCCACCGCACTCACGTTCTCACATTCGCCTTTGCAAGCTGCGTCGGCCCCTGACCCTTGTTGGCTCGTCCGGTCTTTCCCAGAATCCAATTGCCTCCAGCATCGCAGGCCAACACGGTACGCGGCGTGCGCCTTCTGCTGCCTGCGTCTGCACCTGCATCTGCAGGAATACCTCCGTGCAGCTGTACTTGCTGTTGCTGCTCTTGCTATAGCAACCGAAAGCACAACGCCTGCTTTTCCTCGCAACGTCAAAATAGCACAATGCGATACTGATACTGGACGGACAACAGCGGCGGCAAAGGCAGAGCATCGCCTTCTCCCTCGCACACTCTCGGCTACCCAGTACTAGTGCTGTTTCTCGTGCCTGAAGATCCATGTCTTCCAACTCCGCCCCTCCTTCTCAGTCATCCTCCACAAAGTCTGGCTGGTGGTGGGAAAGGTAGGCAGCCCCGACTTCACTCGCCTCGAACCGTCGTGGCCTCTGCTGAATAACACGCAGGCTCAAAGCCGCCAGATCTCGACACAAGCTGTTGTGATGCAGTGTCACAACCACCCTTGAGGTACGGACGCACAGCGACCTCTACGCACCCACCCAAAAGAGCAAGAAGCGACGGATTGGATGCTTCGATGATGCATGTCCAACGTCCCAACTTGTTACCCGTCGTCCGTCGTGGGTCGTGGTGCACGTACAACGTCTGTGCTCTGCTGTCTGCTGTGTTCCCGCGCCTTACAGATGCACCGCCAGACGAATCATCCAGCACCTCCGTGCCTCGCCTGGTCTCCCCAGCTTGCATCTGCACCCTGCCATTCTGACTGCATAGAGAGCAAGGTTGACGGTGGCGAACTCGTCTGGTTCGCTGCTGCCCGCGCGGTAACGGAGGTGCCACACGTGACATCTCAGAGCAAGCTGCCGTGCGTCGCTACTCGCCGGGCGCCCGCTCTGATGCCGCCGTCCTACACTCGTGAGCCTCCATTTCAAACGGATCGTTGACCCGGCGGGCTGGCTGATGTTCTTCCTGAAGCTGCCAGTCCACGCTAGCTGAATGTCAAAGACGCCCTCGTCTTGCTGGCCAGCAGCCGAGCAGGTACTTGATGAACATGCAAATACGGTCGCGGTCGCATCAACGTATACCGTTCTTCAGAAAACGCCGAGTACATGGATGCATAGTGGTGCGCGATCCGCAAGGCAAGAGCGGGCTGACCTGGCCGGAAACGACATGGATTGCCAGGTGCCAGAGATCGCCTTCGGCTCGACAAGCGGCGTCATATGACTGAGGTTGATGGAGGGAGAACCGGTTTGCAAACCATCCAAGCCCCATGCAATGCTACCATTCACAGCTGCAAAAATGGCCTTCCCGCCGTCCTCTTTTGCCGCGGGGCAGACTCATATTCGCCCACCGCTGCTGCCCTTGCGCTCGCTCCCGATGTCTTTGGGAGATTTCACGTCATTGCGAGCGCCTTCACCTGAGCGCCCAGCGAGCCGCATTGTGGAAAGGCCCGCTTTCCGATGCTGTCGCCGCCCATGACAGTCCCGGCAGTCGTTTCGACAGAGCCCGTGTTTCGACCAGGCTTGAACTGTCTGGCGCGTTCTGGAACCAATGGGCAACCTCCAGCTTCCACGAATGGCATGTCGGGGAAAAGGGGTCGCGCCAAGCCAACCCGATTGCCCGCTCTAAGCGGCATACGGCGATGGTATTGCCACGCCGAGCTTAGGCCTGGAAGTAACACTTTCCACTCGTTCGGCGCCGGTATCCCTTGACAGAGGTGGGACGGGATGCACCATGTAGCCCTTTGGGCATCCTTACATACGAGCCACACGACAGCTTGCTGCAAACACGCAACCTCCACTCCCTTGGGAGCTCCATGCTGCTCTATGAAACGCTTCTCTTTGGACACGACAACGCGCTCAACTGATCGCCCCGCCATTCCTACTGCATCGTCAAGGATGAAGGGGTGTCTCAGACACCGTCGCCTTGCGCGCTCGGAAACCTTACAAATACCACGGCCTCGAGTGTCCAGCAGATCCATCCAGTTCGACCCAATTGCGCAACGCGTCACAACGCGTCACTGTGTTGTTCTTGTCCATCCATCGACCCTCCCTCTGTTGCTCCCGCACGTTGCGCAGGCTTTGTCGGGCGTAAGTCGTCCTTCTCTATTCGAGGCAGCCCTCTTGGACCTTGGTTCCAGGTGCCACTGCATCGCATCTGACCCCGTACCTGCAGAAGCGTCATGCAACATGCTGCGAACACAGCACACAGCGTGCCACATGCGCCAGAGACACTGTGAATTAACGCTAGCCCCCTTTGACCGTTATACATTCAACGCTTCCCGTGAGGTCCCGTTCTAAACAGGTGGGCCGGCTCCGTCAGCGGCCGACTATCGGCCCTCCAGCCGGTATGAAGCACACCAGTATCTGTCAGGTCTGGCTTATTTCGGCAGACAGACTATCGTTGCCTGTGGATTATACTATGCTGGAGCCGTCCGTCCGCGGCGGTTGACTTTAGCTTTGTGGACTAAACCAAAGGACGACGAGAGATCAGACGCAAATGTGGTTGGCGAGCGCTCCGCCGAAGCCCACTGCCCCCGACCCGTCTTTCCTGCGTCTGCAGATGTGACAATCCATCCGTCCACGCCACGGCCGTCCAGCCGATCATACTCGGCTGTCGCAAAGCACATTCGGATATGCTAGGAATAGTAACATAGACCCGCCAGATCCTCAAAGTCTCGACAATATGCCCAGGGCGTCTCTTCAGCACTGCTGCGTCCGCTCCGTTGTGGCCTGTCGGATTCGGTTCATCAGCCAGACAGCTTGCCGTGAAGCGTCGTCAGACTAGCCAGGACTCGGTCAAGAGACAGTTCAAAATGCTGTGGCAGGATTTGACAACGCCTCGGTCAGCCACACGTCCAGCGTTTTCGGGCTTCGGAGCAGACACCTCCTTGAGCAGAAGAGGGCGGTCACGGCACAACGCCTTGGTCATGCATAACGGATCAGCACCGTTTTCGCGCCGAGCATCCAGGCATCGTCATGGATCTGCACAATGCGCGACGACCAGCACAGTATTGGTAGTTCAAGAGTCACTGTCTCTAAACTCGGCCGCATCATGGCAGGGTTCCAGGTTGTCTTCAGCAAGACCCGTTTTTACCCCTGAATGTTGGCGTTGGTACCTTGCAGCTCTGGGCCTGGGTATTGCGGCTAACCCAGCCAGTCTCGCGACGCAAAGCAAGGATTCGCAAGAAGAGTCTTCGTGATTGGGTTACGCATACAGAGCTTGTTCCAACATGGACTAGTCAAAGATCGCCGATGGAATACCTCGTTGGGTTAGTTGGGGAACCACCACCGCAGCGGGGACCTCGGGGCTACTGAGGCGAAAGGTATGGATGCCGTCTTCGTTGAGCTTTCCCCTGGCTCACGAGTTTACTTGCCTACGTCCCTAACGGCGCATTCCCAGTCGCTACTACTCTGCACACCCTGGCGATGGACGGCTGTTCTTTTCTTCGTCTGATCTTTTCTCTTCCCACGTCTGCCCTTCCACTTCTTTAGTCCCGGTCCACGCCCGGGCCCATTCCAACGACTGTCCATCGGCCAAGCACCCTGGCGGGGGGGGGGAGGAGTGCAACGGTCGGTGCTGTCAAACGGGACTGCCGCACCGCATAAAGGAGACTGGCAGGAACATCGAGACGGCGGAGGAAAAGAGCACTCAGCGTCCCGTGCGCCGCTGGCTAAAGGATCGTCGTTCTACGGATACAGCCCACTGACTTTGGGACCCGACGATTCAAACACAGGATTCTGATTTTGCTACTGACTCAGCCACGAGGCTCGACGACACTGATCACAGCGCACGAGACCATGTCCCCAGGTAGCGGCATCCACTGCCGCCTGACCTTGTGACCCGCTTCCGGCCGTGAAGGAAATTCGTGAGAGCGATAATGACGGGACGTTTTCAAAGAGGCTATCCGGGGTCCGCTGCCAGCGTCACCGGAGGAGACCCTCAATAGCAGTCTCCCTGATATGTTCCAGAAGGACCGTCGAAGAATTTGAAGCTGAAGCCCCTTGCTGACTCCCCCTGCTACGCCCCTCCCCCTATATGAGGCCCTGCTGGGCAAGAGTTCGCTTGCCGGGAGCCCTGGGCTGCGCAGGCTCTTCTCGCTGGACCCTGGATGGATTACACGACACGCAAGATTGCCGCAAGAGACATGGACCAGACTGAGGAGAGGCAAGCGGATCTGTTGCATAGTCCGTCCGGTTATCTGTCGCGCCATTCAGCATGCTATACGGATACACATGTATGCTATCCGGCACGTCAGATCTCGGTGTGGGGATCAGCCCAGCACCACCAAACGCCTCGTGCGAGTGTCCCGATCGGACCTAGTTGGCCGCTGCTCGGTGCTTTTTGCCGATTCGGTACTGAACGTCAGCTGTCAACGGCGATGCTGTAGCAACTCGTTTCTTTGTTTGCAGAATGAAACAGTAGTTCTGGATAGGTCTTGGGGTTAGCAACGTAACCGAGCCCGGCTGTCAGTTATGTGTCGGACAAGGTAGGACGATCAGTCATCCACGAAGACCCTGGTGCATGACCAGCGACTGGTCGGCCTTGCAATAGGCCAATGGCGAATGGCGGAGGTCACTCCCCGTGGAGGCTTTAGCGATCGTCACACTCCTCCAGCGACAACACTGTCTGACGCGCTTGGTTCTTTCTCTTCTCTTGGGCGTTTACAATTTGTCGAAACCGACAAGAGAAACATCTTCTGGGATGGCTTCGGGGCCATGCGTAGCACGGGCAGTCAACGACAAGGGGAAGTGGTCACCACGACTCGAGTCGTCGAAGCCGTTGCGCATCGTGTACGACATCGACGTCCCGGCACACTGGATTCGCTCGGTTGTCGACTCCGAGAAAGATTCCGGCTTCAAGGCAATCTACATAGAACAACTGACGTGACAGCCCTTTGGTCTGATATGGGATCGTCGAGTTCAAAAAGGGAACCCAAAACTACCGTGATGCCAGGCCAAGCAATCCCAATTGAGCTCACTGAAACCGACACAGGCTGGGTCTTTGCTTTTTGGACAAGCATTGCCAGCCTCACGGAGAAATTCCCGAGGGAGCCAGGTTCCCCCGCTGACCGAGGGGAGCGACGACATGAATTGAGAGGCCAGAGTCGACCAGTCATGCGTCGCCAGCATCTTCGTCGCTCCGCCGCATTGTTTTGCGATGGGCGGTACTGGTTGAATGTTTGGTAAACCTTTTCTGCTGTGCTTGGACCTCCGAGTTGATGGAGGGGGACTGGAGAAGGGGGGACCTCCACCACCACCACACACGTCGGCATTGTGGCGGTGGGCCCCCCTTATGGACAGGCTATGCCGCAGTCGTGTGGCCCCTGGCTCTCTTTCGTCTGTCTGCGACGTCGTGCAACTATCCTCATCAGTCTGAGATCGCGCCAGGGCTTTCCCAAGAGATCGGCGCTAAGCGTTCGTCTGATGTCTGCCCCAACCCCTGTCCGAGAAGGGTCCTTGAACGCCTGCCGACTTGACAGTTGTCGTGCGCGTATTGACCGGGTCGGGGCTCGTCCGCCGACGAGACCTTCGAACCAATACAGTGTTCCTGGGTTATCCCAGCTTGGACGACTCGGACATGCAGGAGCGACGACCGTTCAATGACTCGGCTCAACTCCTGACGAGGCGCAACTGGCAAAGATTCATCAAGATGCGGAGGGCCCCAATACTGAGGTTACATGATGCTCCCGACTTCCCGACACTTACGGTCCGTCTGACACCTCCGTTATAATGGTGTGGACCTCGTCGATATTACCAATGGTCGGGATGGGAACGCTGGGTGGCCTATAATCGCGGTGGAAATCTTATTCTGGCACGTGTTTGATACAGACCGTCTGAAAATCAGGGGAGTCCAACGCTGACCGGCATTGCGCTGTTCGATATGGCATGCAGAGCCGCTTTTGGCAGTCGATCTCGAAGGAACTTGCCGGGAGCGACTTCTTGAACGATGACTATTCTGAGCTGTCCGAGCATGAGAGGGACGGGCCAGGACCTTTTTGGATTCTACAGAGGTGCAGCGAGGCAGTGGAGCTTGACAGGGCGGATTCGGCGTCAATGGAAACCCCTTATGGCCCTTATGGGGGAGCCGTGACGTTTCCATGCAGGCGCCATACACAGTAGACCTGGCCGGAGAGCCAGAGTTCAGCTGACTCTCCGACAAGGCTTTTGAGGGGATATTCCGGCCGCGGAGGCTGGCAAGATACGAGTCGCGATCTCCTTAGCGCGGCGACAGAACGACGGCATCACCGTTTACGTCCAGGAACTGCGCAGCGGACGGCACCCCCAGCACATGCTCACCGCAGACCATGCTGTTGCAACTCGAGGCTGCACCAGTCATTACCACGAGCACGAGACTCTATCATCGGCAGACCGTCTGCGGCAGATGTAAGATTGAGCTTGGATGGGGCAAATCTTACAAAACGAAATTTGCCCCAGAAGGTGCTGCTGCACCCATCGTCGGTGGGCGGGCGAGTAAACTCTCCGTTCGAGGCCCAGCGGTCGAGACAATCGCGGCAGGTCCATTGGTCTGCAGACTGTGTCTCGTGGCCTGGCGCCTCGTTTTTCCGCTTTCACACAGTCCGAGGTTGCTTTACTGCTCCATATGTGGCGATGTGTATCTCGTATCTCGATATTTGATGGTGATCATCATCGCAAAGGCATCAAACAAGATGAGTCGGGTCCTGGCCAACATTGTCTCCAAGGTCAAGGGCGTCAGCTGGGCAACTCTGGGTAGATTCCGCGGCGAGTTTATTCGGTTTCGTGGGGTCCTATACTAGAGTATTTCGATTAAGCAGGTCAACGCTCGATTCCGTGCCAGATTGAACAGTTCACCCCCTCTCTGATGGCTACCTCAAGGGTTGGTATCAAGTGCCTCTTGGGGAGACACCCATGACCGGCCCGTTTCCTTATCAAACTCGATGTCGAGCCACCCTTGGGGGTTTGTGTCTCGGTCCGCCAAAACACCGCAGCTGCAGTCGAGATTTAGTGGTGGTTGTGATGGCGGTTTCATCAGGCTGTTGTGGGACGAATGTGCTGGAAAAATTCACCAACTCGAAATTCGTATTCAGTGCCGTTCCCTAGTCTATTGTATCATTCGGCCAACTATAGTCACCAAAATACCGAGCACATCAGAATGGCCGATCAGCCGATGCCCTCAAGTTGACGTCTTGATGTGCCCCCGGCTCCCAGGCATAGTTCATCGTCAACTTGAGGGCATCGGCTGATTGGGTGACGTCCATTATGTGTAGACGGCTGAATCATCGATTGGCATATGCCGGGTCTGGAGGGAAGTTGGCTGAAGAGTTGGTTGTATGATACTATCTTTGTTCTTGCTCTCGACATGGTTTCATCTGTCGTTGACCACGGGCAGTATATGTTAGTTCCAATGTAGAAGAGTAGGCTCGGCATGCCTTTGTTCGTTTTTCTTGACAACTCTACGTCTAACCTCGAGTGTTGAGAAGAAATGTTCCGAAGACATCTGCGCTCTCTCGACCGACGCACGTTGTGACGAGGCTTGTACATCAACCGTATCTCCATGGCTAGGTTGGGAAATCGACCACGTTCTAATCACAGGCTCGATTTCGAGCAAGAGCTGATGTTTCTTGTTCATTCTCGTACATGTCTAGTGCTATCGGTGTTCAGTTTCCGGCGTCTGAGATACCATGCGCCATGTTGCCGTTGGGCGTACGCCATATGTTCTCCTGCAGAGTTGCGGAAGCTTCTGCAGTCACCGTGACTGGGAGACGAACGGTCCAGGTTGTCGCAGTTCCGAGTGTCTTCTCCGGCCGAAGGTGTGTTCTTGTCGTTCAGGCTTTGCCGTTTGTATGTTTGGCAACTTGTAAAGGAGGCGGCGGGCTCCTGGCTCGGCCGTGCCATGTGTTAACTGTACAAGTTCACGAGACTTGCGGCCAGAACCGCGTATACGGATACGGACTTGTTTCTGCTCCATTCTTCAGAAACTTCCAAGTGTTTACGGCATCAAGAATTTGTTGCAAAATGGCGCAGTGCGTGCTGAATTTGGTCACGCCCGTTTTCGCATACGAAGCCCACCCCCACCGCCTCGCGCCAGTCTGCTCTCGACCCTTTCTAATTCGAAAACCCCGATGCCAGAGAGACAACAAATTCCCAGTGCTCAGTGACATTTTGTGTGTGTGTGTGTGTGTTTTTCCCTCTTTCAAGCAACAAACTTTTTATGACGAGGGCCCCCTTCGCCTTGCCGTAACCCCGTTTCGTTCTACCCTAACCCAACGCCAACGACGAGGATGACCTAAATGTCCAGCTCCTTCATGATGTCGTCCACGGCCTTGCGCGCGACCCGCGACCTCTGCTCGAGGGGCATGTCGGCGCTCATGACCCTGACGGCCTGCAGCCGCGCCATCATGGCGTCAATCTCCTCGACGGCTATGCGCTCCGGGTCCGCGGCCCTGCCGTCTGCGGTCCTGCGCCTCACATCCATGAGGGACTCGCCGCCGGCGGCCTTGTCGTCGCCGTCGCCGTCATTGTCGTCGACGCTAAAGATCTTCTTCCTGAGCTGCTCCATCTCGGCGGGGTCGAGGCCAAAGTCCATGTTTTCGGCGTCTTTGGTTTTGCTGCTGCTGCTGCCGTTGGCGGTTTCCGCGTCGTCTTCGCCCTCGTCTTCCTCGTCTGACCAGATGTTCCCCGCGGCGTCGGCGGACCAGTCGTTGGCCTCGAGGGCCTCGACTATTCTTGCGATGGCCAGTTTCTCTGCCAACTTGTCGTTAGTACATCGTTCCATGGCGGGGGGTCGAACACTTCCCCCCCCATCTCTCCCCCAACACCTGGCACCAAGTCGAGAGGTTCCGACAGAAACAAAGCGAAGCAACGCGCGGGCATAAACAAGCACACACGCAAGAAACTGACCTCCAAATTCGTTCTTCCCCTCGTCCGCCTTCCCGCCCCTCACCTGCACAAACTCCAAGCCCCAGCCCGCGGCAACATCGTCCCACTCCTCGGCGTCCCCCTCCCCGACGCCCACGGCGAGCCCGACGCCGTCCCAGTCCAATCCCCCCAGGCCGTCGTTGACGACTTTTCCAACCTCCTCGATGAGCTTCCGCGTCTGCTCCGCAGTCGGCGCCGAAGCGGAGGCCGTGGCGGACGGAATGGCGAACACGACGGCGATGCCGCCCAGCGCGCCGAGGACCTCCTGCGCCTCGGACGAGAGGAACGACGCGGCCCACTCGGTCGGCGAGGCGATGAGGTCGAGCCACACGGGGACGTTGGCGGTGTAGTAGGGCGTCTTGAGGGCGAGGGTGTGCGTTGTGCCCGCGAGGGAGGCGGATGCGGTTGTGGGGGCTGTTCCCGTGAGATCTAGGGGTTTTGGTCAGAATGTTGGTTTACTGGTTGGTGTGTTTCAGTTGAAAAGTGATGAGATGCAAGGCCGGGAACACCCTGGATTCAGAGAGTTGATGTGGCATTCTCAATGTCGTCAAACTCATCTCTCATCTCATGAGTTGACGGCGGGGTGATGAGATAACAGCGCCACCTCATCTGAGGTGCAGATGGCACGCTTGCAAAGAAGGAATGAACGCACCTTTGACGACTCTGCTGAGCTGATCTTCCGACTCGCTCAGCGCAACGGCCAGTACCCGCCGAGGATTCTCAATCTCCATTGTCTCCGACATTTTATATGGCAACGTGTGTGTGGTTGTGTGTATGTGTGTGTGTGTGTGCGTGCGATTATTACAGTCTTTTGACCGGTGAGAGAGATGTAATTGGCAGCAGACGTGGATTACCTAACGGATGCCCGGAGCACCAGCCGACGCCGCGCCCTCACCGTAGCGGGGCATCCGAGCGGGCGTTCCGGAGCCAGAGGCCAAAAGAAGTCACGCAGTAATTGAGGGTCTTCTTTTTCGTACATGTGTCAAGCGCATTTTCATCCGTCGGGCCACGCCACCTCACCATGTAACCGAACTTATTGCCGGTGTCGAAATATTTGACTGATGAAGAGTTGAGAGATAAAAGGCATGCATGCTATACTAACAGCTATTTTTGGGCCTTGCTACCCATGCCACACGGGGTATAATCGGAAAACGCAAAAGAAAAAAGAGTCGTGATACGTTCAGTCTGGGAATCATTGAGGGGAAAAAAAGAAACGGAACCGCCTGAAAACCACCCACGACTAAAGACTAAACGAAAAAACACCAGTCCCTTGCCGAACCACACAGACACTACCCACAGCCAACGGTTCCAGACTTGCTGCTCAGCAGTCTCCTCCCCAGCCAAAGTGCCGGTTAACGACGTTCATGGCGCTCACTCCGGCTCTTACCAAACCCCTGCTCGTCTCGCCGTCCGTGCCGCCGAGTACATCCTCGAAGCTCGTATCCTGGCGTCCTTCGGCGTCTCTCAGATCGCGCTGGTCGAGCTCGCCCTGACGTCTTTCCAGGATGGCGCGGTGGATGGCCCTCGCCCACATGTTGTACCACTGATCCTCCGACACAGTCACGTACTCGCGACCGACGACCTTTCCGGTGGCGGGGTCTCTCTTCCTGCGAGAAAAGGGCCACTCGGCTTCGACGACCTCGAAGCGCTTGGTGCGGAAGAAGAGGTAGGGCCAGGCGAAGAGCCAGAGGAAGGTCAGGTAGAAGAACCAGCGCACCCAGGAGGTGAAGCGCCAGCGGTTGACGCGGCAGGTGTTGTAGATGTCGACCCTGGCGTCGTTGACGGGGAAGCTCACGTCGATGCGGCCGCGGTAGTGGGTCGCGCGGACGAGGTCCTCCAGACGAACCTTGAGCCGCTCATCGTCGTCGAAACCCGTCACGGTGCGCGACAGGGTAAAGGTCTTGAGGCCGGCGTGCGAGGCGCAGTAGCGGTGGCACCACTCGCGCAGGGTGGGAGGCTTACTCCCCTCGACGACGCCGCCGGCCGACGAGCCACCGAAACCGGGGGCGCGGGTGGGGTATACGGTGCCGCGGCGCACCTTTGAGAAGTTGTCGGGGGTGCGCAGGTCGCGCCACGACTGGCGGGCGTTGATGTCGCGGTAGAGGAAAGGGGTGAGGTCGAGGCGCAGGTCAAAGTCGACGACTGTCTTATTCTCCGTCTTGTCGTCCCGCTTGCGCACGCTCTCGGAGTGGGATCCCCGGACGCGGACGAAGGGTCGCGGAGGAGCCTGGGCGAGAGACTCGATGTGGGCTTCGAGGTAGGCCGGGTCGGTGTCTAGACGGCGAGAGAAGTGGATTTCGGCACCGGTCTGGGCATCTCTGCGGAAGAGATTGGGCGACGGGCCAGCTTCGTCTGCGAGGAGAGAGGAAGGGCTCGTTTCGGCGGTCGGGTCATCCGAGTACGAGGGTGGCAGATCGAGGACGGCGGCAGTCGAAGAGGAGGCATCAGGGTTGTCAAAGTATGGGTCGTTTGTGTGGAGAGAGTAGGCGTCGGAGGGCTGGTTGATGCGATGAGCCGCAGCCTCGGCGGAGGAGGCCTTGTCTCCTTTCGCGTCAGGTTTGGAGCTCTCTGGCTCCGGAAAGGCGCCTGGCATTGACATTTTGTCGTTGACCCGATGGTGATGCGGGCGAGAGTAGGGGACGTGGGGTCGGGGTCCCTTCGAGTTGCCACTGGTACGGGGTACAGAGAGGATGTACCAGTGGTGGATTACCGCGAATAAGCGGGTGGCTGAAGATGCTGAAGATGGAGATGGGGTGGTGGGAGAGTCAAGCCCACGAAGACTGACACGCAACGAAGAAAGAGAATAAAGAATAAACGAGGGACAGCGTTGACGGAGGGGGAGAAAGAAGAAGGAGAGAATGGGATGGGGTGATGCCGCAGGCAGAAATGGATCACGTCCTTGTGGTGGTAAGTGATGGTGGTGTTTTTACCTTTTTTTCTTTTTTACTGGCTTTTTGCCCGCAGCTGTGTCTGCGTTTGCGTCTGCGTCTCTACGCACTTGCAAAGTAAAAAAACACCTAGTGACTTGCTTACCTCGTATGTAGTATAGGTTGGCCGACTCGAGGGAGAGGGGAAAGACAAGGTTCCAGGCCCGGAATCTGCATCGACTTCTGCATCTGGCTTCTGGCTGGCATTCCCGTCTGCCTGTCTTGGGTCTTCTTGGCTGGCCGGTCCCGACGCCGACGACGAGTGAGGAACCTTAGGTGTGGAGGCGTCGTTCGCCGCTGCGCGATACGGCGAGGTTGCCTGGCTCGCAAGCTCTCATTACTCCTCCTCTCCTCTCCTCTCCTCTTGCCCTCTTGCCCTCTAGCCCTCTTGCCCTCTTTCCCTCGTGCCATCTGCATTGCGCAGGGAGGTGTCTTGCCTGCTCAGGCTGGTCTGGAATGCCACAGGGGCCAACAGCGAGGCGACCTCCTAAAAGGGGCAGCTTCTTTCGCGACGAATGTTGGAGAGGGCTAGGCGTCAGCCAGGACCGTCGCCGTCGCCACCTTGGTCCCTTGGCTGCCTACCAAGCCTGCCTAGATACCTGCCTAGGTAAGGTGGGCAGGTACCTGGGCTAAGGTTCCTTACCTATTGTTCGGCTAGCGCGACGTCGTCGTAGCGCACCCATCCAGCTGGGTCGGGCGCCGTAGTGTACCTGGCTGTTCTGGTACAGCACCTGCTTTAGGTAGGTACCTTCTAGTAGGTGCTGCTAACTGCACTGCTTGTCACTGCCACTGCCCACCTCCACACCGTCGTCCCCCTCTCAGCCACTCGTCGCAGCAGCTTCGTCCCACCCTTGAGACGTCGCTCGTGCCACTATTGTAATGCGACGAACCTGCCCGCGCCATCTTCCTCGTCCACATCAGACGTCTGTCTGCCTAGGTAGTCAGTCTGTCTACCCATTCTCGAGTGAGTCCGTTTGACTTTCCTCCGCTGCACCGTCAACCTGCGGCAGGACGCACCAGCCGGTACGACCCTGTCCCTTTCGCTATCTGGGCTCTATCCCCACAGGCTTGTCATGCTGGTCAACATGTACCAACTACATCATCTCTAGCTCCTCTGCCGATATCGTGACTATCTGCAACTTTGTGCGTGAAGTTCCAGACTTTCCCCCTGGCTTCCATTCCTCGCCTTCTGATTGTCGGTGAGTATGCCATGTCTGCAACCGTGCCACCACCGCAGCCGAACCTGATGTACTGTAAATCACCTGCTTGCAGTCGGTCAGAAAACTCCCACACCTTGACTCAACCACTACAACGGCAACATGTCAAGCACACATCGTCGTCAAGACCATGATTACATATGAACAAAGAGAAATTCCACATCTACTGCTATTCTACCCTATGACGACAAAAACGCTGCCAAAGGCTATGAGGATGCCAGAAAGCAGCCAATCGCTTTCGAATTATACAAAAGGCATCTAGCCGACTCTATTAACCACCGCCCGCCTTCTTGGCCTCCGCGTCCGCCTTTGCTTTTTCTTCCGCCTCTCTCTGTGAAGCTTCGTTCGCCTTCTTGCTGGCCTCTTCTTCGGCCGTCTTTGTCTTGGCCTCCTCCTCCTCCGCCTTCTTGGCCTCCTCATCTGCCTGCTTCTTTGCCTTCTTGGCGTCTGCCTCGGCTCTCTGTCGCGCCTCGTCCTCGGCCTTTTGCTTGGCCTCTTCGTCGACCTGCTTCTTTGCCTCGTCCGCGGCCTTCTGGGCCTCGTCTGCCATCGCCTGCGCCGTGCTGTCGTCGTTGCTGGTCTCGTCGTCCACGTCGACGAGTCGGCCAGAGTCCCACTTCTTCTTGGCCGCCTTGAGCAGAATCGGGTACTCTCCGCTCATGTCGCACATGCTCCGGAAGCTGCCGTTTTCCTTGCGAATCAGCTCGTACGGATGCCCGTACTCCACGACCGAGCCCCTGTCGAGAACGAGCACCTTGTCGTAGTCCACAATCGTTTGCAGACGGTGAGCAATGGTTATGATGGTGCTGGTGAGCTCCCGAATCGTCTCCTGGATCTTGGTGTCGGTGGCGTAGTCGATCGAGGCCGTTGCCTCGTCCATGACCAGAACGTTGGGGCGCTTCAGGAGAGCTCGCGCGAGGCAGAGCAGCTGACGCTGGCCCTGGGACAGGTTGGAGCCGGACTCGGAAACCACCGACGAGAGGTTGAGGAAGACGTTCTTGTTGGTAGGCGCGATGGAGGCGGGGGGGCTGGAGTTGGCCTCGCCCTGGATGAGTCCGAGGTTCGGGGTGGCAGGCAGCATCGACGAGGCCGAGGGAGTCGCCGGGCGAGTCGTCGATTCGTCGGGTCCGATCAGCTGAACCTTGCGGAGCGCTTCAAAGATCTGCTCGTCCGTGTACGCATCGAAGGGGTCCAGGTTGGAACGGATCGTGCCCATGAACAGCGTGGGGTCCTGAGGGACGATGGTGATGGCCTCTCTCAGATCGCGGAGCCCAATCAACCCAATGTCGATATCGTCAATCAGGATCTTGCCCTCGTCGGCCTCCAGCGCGCGGAAAATGGCGAGTGCCAGGGAGCTCTTGCCAGCACCAGTCCGTCCGACAATGCCCACCTTCTCCTTGGGGTTGATCTTGAAGCTGAGGTTGCGGAGGACGGGGTCGAGTTCCTTGCGGTAGCGCGTGGTGTAGTTGATAAACTCGACGGAGCCCTGGCCGGGCCAGTTCTCGGGCGGCCGGTTCTTCTCGACGATGGGCTCGGCCTCCTGTTCGACATCCAAATACTCCTTGATGCGCTCCACCGAGTTCATGTTCTGTTCGTTGATAGCGTACAGGCGAATGAGCCAGAGGACATTTTCGGTAAAGCCAATGGCATAACTGAGCGAGATGCCAGCGGATCCGGCGTTAACGGAGCCGAAGCTGGTGATGATCAAGACACCCGCAAAGAAGGAAACCATGTCGCCAAGAACATCGGTTCTGAATGCGAGCCAGCGGTTTGCGGCCCAGAGGTAGATGAAGGGGCGGGCCTGGACGTTGATCTTGGACAGGTTCTCGCGGATGAAACGGCGCTCGTCACCGTAGGCACGAATGGTCGTCATGCCCGACAAGGTCTCGCCAAATTGCTGGAACAGAGGGCTCCTCTGGACGGACTCGAGGCGCTTCAGATCTCTGGAGGCGCGGAGGTAAAAGGAACCCACAAACCAGTACGCGGCAGAGATGAAGACACCCGCAATGAGAAAACCAGGCGTGATGTAGGAGATGAGGACGACGGTGACGACAATCCCGAGAGCGCACCCAAAGACGCCAATAGCGATTGGGGCGACTTCCTGGTCCACGGCCTCGAGGTCCTTGCTAAAGCGGTTCATCAGCTGGCCGAGAGGGGTCACGTCGAAGAACTTGAACTTGGCTCTTGATACACGGGTGATGAGGTCGTTGTGGATCTTCTTGGAAGCCGTCAAAGAGCCGTAAAAGACCCAAACGTCTCTGATGAAGGCGGCGGCCGAGCCTGCAATGCCGATAGCAGCGAGTACGGTGAGGTAGTAGGTGACGTCGACGTCGTATTCAGCTGCCGCAGAGAAGGTCGCGTTGATGCGGTTTCCGTAGTTGGCGATTGATGCAAAGTACGTCGGAGACAGCGAGGGGAAGCTGTAGCTGTGGGAAGACGTCGAGAAATCAATCTGCTTCACCTCGACTTCGACGTATTGGTTGGCCCACTCTCTGACCCAAAAGTTGGTCGCCACACCGGAAAACTGCTGGAGACCGAAGACGGCCAATGCAACAACCCAGAACCACCAGGGACCCATGGACGAGAGGTACAGCTGAATGACCGGCCACTTGACGGAGCCTTCGGCCTTGGACTCCTCCATGGCGTCCTTTTGCTCCTTCTTGTCGTTCTTCTTGGAGCGGGCTTCAGTCGTGTTCTCGTCTCCGGGGTTAACCACCGTTTCCGACCCATCCTCCCCAACGCTGGAGGGCACCCGGGACGGTATACGAGACACGGAGGCGGAGTTGATGGCGGACTTCTGAATGTCCTCGCCCAGCTTGCCGGCGGCAATGAGCTCCGCGGACGGGCCGTGTGCGCCGATTCTGCCGTTCTCGAGCGTGACGATGTAGTGCGAAGTGGGAGCGCAGAGCTGGAGGTTGTGCGTCACCAGGATGCAGGTACGACCGGCCATGAGGGGTCCCTTGATGGCGTTGTTGAAGATCCATTGCGCGGTGTGGGAGTCGACGGCACTGAGGCAGTCGTCGAGGAAGATGTGCTGGGAGTTGGAGTAGATGGCGCGGGCCAGAGAGATTCGCTGCTTCTGGCCACCAGACAGAGTGATACCCTTCTCGCCTACCAAGGTTTCGTCTCCGTTGTCAAGAATTTCCAAGTCGCGCTCGAGAGCGCAAGCGACAATGACGTCTCGGTATTTCTTCTCGTCGTAGGGGGCGGCGAAGAGGATGTTCTCCTTGATGTTGGCGTTCACGAGCCAAGCGGCCTGGGCAACGTACGCCACCGTGTCGGCCAACCCGGTCTCGGGATCGGGCCGGACGTCCTCACGACTGCGGCCTCCGGGGCAGTAGCCCTTGCCGTCCACCAGTGTCATCTCTCCGAGCAGCGCCATGAGCAGTGATGTCTTTCCGGAGCCTGTCGGTCCGGCAACAATGTTGAGCTTTCCAATGCGGAAATCGAAGTCCATGTCCATCAGGCGGAAGGCCAGAGAGCCATCTTCGGCCACGGCGTCCTTGCCTCCCCAAATGAATGTTGCCTTGCGGAAGCCAATGACCTTGTTACCGTTCTCGTCCACGTTGTCCTCGCCGAGCTGTATGTACTTTTCCGTCTCTTCCTCCATGAGGAACTCCTCGACACGGTCGAGAGAAACCTTGGTCTCCTGAACGTGGGCAAACATGTCGCCCATCTGGTCGAGGGGCACGCGGAGGAGCATGAAGAGCGAGATGGCGGTGAAGGCCACCGACGGGTAAAGCGGCTTCTTCTCGATGAGGGTGTACATCAAGAAGGAGAAGAAGGTGATGAGGACGGGCACCGAGTTCCAGACGGCGACGGCGAAAGACCAAATAACGTAGCGCGACCGGAGCGCCTTGAGCTCGGCGGCGCGCTTCTCGTCCACGATGCGTCCAAACTTGGCCTCCCAAGCGAAATACTTGATGATGCGAATGTTTTGCAGTACTTCGTTGGTCACGTTGATTCGCTTGTCAGTGGCCCCGAGGATCTTCTTGGACGTGTTGGCGAAGCCTCGGGCGAAGCTGTAGTTGATTGGCAGCAGCAGAGCCATGACGATGAGACCGGGGATGGCGCTCAAGCCCATGACTTGCCACAGCAGAATGATGGCGATGACGAGCTGGGTGGGTGCAGAGGCGCAGATGAAGTGGAGGTACGCGGTGACCTCGGAAATCTTGAAGCTGTCCACCGACATGAGGTTGATGATGGTACCCAGGTTGGCCTGCTCGTCGTCCTTCTTGACGTCCTTTGCGGCGGCGTTGGCGTCCTCCTCGTCGTCGTTGGCCTTGTTGAATCCCAACTTTTGCTTGATCTTGGCGAAGAGGCTCTTCTTTTTGGCGTCCGAGTCCTTCTTTTGACCGAGTTCCTTGTCCTTTCCGGCGGATGCTTTGCGGCGGAGGGCCTTGGCGTAGATCTCGCCGACCATGATGGCGCGAATGCGAATGCAGATTTTGCGGCCAATCCAAAGAGCCATGCCGTCGGCGAAGGAGCGCACAATATCGAGCACGGGCAAGAGGATCACATACAGCCAGAGAACATTGATGGGGGCGCCTTGCGGGCGCTCGACATATTCCAGGATAGCCTTCAGCAGCAGAGTCGGAGCAAAGGTAAAGATTCCGGCCAAAGCTGCCAGAGCAAACTGGGTCAGGAGCTCGCCCTTGAAGTACTTGACCAGATGCCAAGATAGAGAGCTGGTTCTCTTCAGGGTTCGGTAATCGGCCAGGACGGCAGCAGCCTTTTCTTTGGGAACCAAGTTCCAGACGCTCTTCATCTCGAGCGTCTCCTTGTAGCCACGCATAATCATGGGATCGAGCCAGGAAAAGGTAGCCAGTGAGAATAGAGAGGCGAGGGGTTCGCGCGAGGGCTCGATCCCATCCTCCCACTCCAGCAACACAGTTTTGTTGCCCTTTCTCGTCGTGACGGCGAGGCCAAACAACAGCGTGGTCAGAGCGAACTCGACAACGACAAGCGTCTGCGGGATCCGACCCGGGGGGTGGACGAAAACAGAGCGGAAGATGCCGACGGTGAACAGCCACTGAAACATATAAATGAAGGCGGTGTGGTTCCAGATGCGCGGCACGCGCCACTTGGAGTTCCCAAGGAAGAGGCGCAGAGTGACGAGTGTGGCGACGTAGACCCAGTTGACCAGGCTGACAATGTTGACCAGGAGGCCGTGTTGGTCGAGGGAAGTGGCAGTGACCAGGGAGAAGATTTGAATGGCAATCAGACCAGCAATGGCAAGCTCCTCGATGATGATGGACAGGTTCTGGGCAGGAGGGCTGTCGGCTTGGACGATGGAGCCTTTGGTGGTGGTCTTGACCAGAGCCAGTCGGCCGCCCCCATTCATGGTCAGTGCCTCATCCTCGTCGTCTTCGTCGGCGGTCTCTTCGGGAGGGATATCGGTGTGGGAGTGGTGATGCTCGTCGGGGACCTGTTTGTAGCCATGCTTGCGGTTCTTTGATATGCTTCGCACAGTCTGGACAGCGAGTTGGAGGAGAGAAAAGCCTATGACGATCAGAGGAAAGAGGATCTTGAGATAACTGCACAGCGTAGCGGTCAGCGTGAGAGTCCGGCAGGGTCAGGGTTGGCGGCGCAAAGACACATCGCTATCCGAGGGTCGGGGCTGGCGCGCGGCGACCTTTGATGCGATGCGATGCGACCCGAATTCGCCAGGTTGGGATCCGCAATCTTCAGGTTACAAGACGAAGACTTACTCCTGCTGGAAACACGGCGTGAGATCATCGATCTGCCATATCGGCCAGCTACACTGAGCAAAGCCGCTCATGTTTGCTTGTGCCCCACTCTCCAAGTGGCGGGGACAAGGCCAGCAAAAAAAACCGAAGCTTGGTCGAGCTCTACAAGATAATTGGGGTAGTACGGATGGAGGGGGGATATTTGTAAGGGCCGTTTCGATTCGGTTCGGTTCGCAGCTGTCGAGCGTGGTGGCGGACGCCGACGTCGGACGGAGAAGGGAGACAAGAGGCGGCAGCGGCAGCGAGCAGCTAGCTGAGAGGCGGTTGATTCGCCTTCACCTCATCCAGCTGTCGTTTGTCGTTTGTGAGCAACGGGGAGACGGAGACAATGCCTGTCAGCAAATCTCTTGTCGTTGTCACGCGCTGGCGTCTCAGTGGTGGCCGATGACGATGGGAGGGGAGAAGCAAATCAACACAAAACCCCGAGGAAAAGAAAGGAGCAGAAAAGTAGGAGGAAGGCACGTTGGCTGCAGAGTGATTTTTGGGGGTGAGGAGGTTAAAGCTGCTCGGCCAGGTCTTGGACTAGCGGGCTGGTGTATGCTTAGAAGGAGCCCAGTCCACTACTGCGTGCTCTGCCATGTGTCGTAAAATGCAGCACAGCACTGACGACAATCGGCAGGCCAGTGACGAAGTGGTCTCTTCCCGGACAGTCAGATTCGGTCAGTTGCGGAGTCTGGACGATGGCATGATGACTAGCAGACAGACGATACCGTGTACTGTGCGCAGGTAGTAGGTAATTAGTCAGTGACGCTGTGCCGGGGCAGAGAGCAACCAAGTTTCCACCATCTTGGACCAGAGGCGGGGCTTCCAGGAAATACCCAGAACTTTTCCATGGTCTTCTCGCGGGTCTTTGACACAGAACGAATTACGACGAGTTTGAAAAGGCTAAGCTACGTTTTGTCATTACTACATAGTATGAATATTAGATCTATTCCATGCAAACGCAAGTATTAATTACATACGTAGTAGTATCCGTACGCACGGAACATACCTACTTGTATGCAAATGCAAATGCAGGCCGGAGGTCCAGCGCAGGGCGTATCGTATACTATCTACCTTGCCTAGGCACCTAATTAGTAAGGCACCCTGGGTGACTTTAGTCGTGCCCCGCCAGCTGCAAGACAATAGCGACCAATGGTCCAGTGGGAATCATCAATGGCAGCAGGCATGTGGTCGCCAGAAGTGACTTTCGAAAGGTTCCTTTGGCATCCATCACATGTGCTCCATACTCGCGGTGGATACCAGCAAAAGTGCTTGTATCGTGTCCGTTTCTTCTCTGGCGATAGGCAGCCGGCGGTAAGTCATCCGCGGAATGCTGCCCGACATAATGCATTGCATATTGCGGATACTCACTACTTGTATGCTCAGGAGTATACTCAGGACACAATACTATGACGGATATGGAGCACAGTAGGATGTATGTATGGCCTGAGTCACCCACGGGAGAGGCCCATATCTGTGTGAAACGAGTTTCTGCAAAATCGAATGCCAATGGCATTCACTCATCTTCACTGCTGATGATGTAAGCCACTAAGGGCTGGCGCAAAAGACTCGTGCATTCTCGGGCAAGCCATTGTCGCTGCCTACCTTACTCCCCAGTAGGCAGTAGGTACGTGCCTACGTACAAGTAAGCTACCTAGGTAGTGTGCCCGCCTAAGTACCTACCTTACCCTGCCAAGGCAAGGCATCGTATGTACCCTGTACCCGGCTAACCTTGAGAGCTTCGTCGGTCTCGTCTACTCCACCAACTCTCGGTACGTGCCCGGCTATCACGACTTCGACTCGGGTGGATACATACCTGAGGCAGGCACAACTGTCCAGGTCACTGAAACGGAAGGAGGAAGGAACAGAAACGACTTCTCGACTTCTCGACTTCTCGAGCAGGATCAAGCACGCACTTCCATGTCAGCAGTTGCAACGGCTTCCAGAGCCGAGTACTCGGCTTCCGTCTCGATAAGGTATGCCCGGAAAGCGTTGCCCACAAAGAGGAGCTTCCAACTCGAGCTGGCCGATATCACGATTCCTTCCACAACACGACCCCCACCGCCCACTGCCCGGTGGCCTGGCAAGCAAATGCCTGCACATCAACGTACAGATCACCGTGTTTCTGTCAACTGTTGCAGTATTCACCACAGTATTGTCACAGGAAACAACGGCATAGGCAACGCCGTATCGTCATCAGCGACCTCCCTGTATCCGATATGGCTGTGGCCAGACGACGCCCAAACGAAACTCCGACGAGATCGGAAATGTGTCTCAAGCAGTTGTTCATGCTCCTTGGGACACCTTACCTCAACTTTACCCTACGGAAATCCGCAATACCCATGCTTCCTGCATCTTATTAGAGCATGGAAATGGCGAACAGACTTTGGCACTGGCGTTTGCTCTGCACACCACCGACGTCGTGTTGTCCTACCGCCCGACACCGCCCGGTCCTTCAACTATGCAGCCTTTTCGCAACTATGCGTACCATGATAAGAAACTTCCTCCATACTGCACATTCTTTCAAGCTTTGCTGGTCAGTCAGCCGAAGTCGGCCTCGACCAAGCACTCACAAGAAAAATGAGCAGCCTGATTTGGGAGAGCCCACCGGACCGCTCTGCACGACGTCTCCAAGCAGGATCCGGCGCTCAAGTCATACAGTTCGGAGGGTATTTGTCTCTGCGTACTACCAAAGAAAGTCCGAGCCAGTGATACTGTTACAAGACAACGGCGACGGGCATCCAAGTGCGTCAATTTGATCAAAGTTCGGTGACGGCCCGCCATTTAGAAGACAAGGAGTCAAGACGCACGCTGCTCTGTTTCGACCAACACACACTTCCAGCAGCGACGGCTGTTGACCTGAATCGCATCCAACATACGTCCAATTGCGTGCTCTGCTGCTACTGCACAACCACCTCAAGAGGGATAGACGCAGCTCGGAACCTCATGACCTGCAAATCAAGGCCAATCGCGTCAATCCAACTGATTATACCTCCGTCACGCGCTTGATCAACTCACCACCCCAGTTGCGAAACCAGTATTCAGCTTATTCATTTTCAACCGTCACGTCGCCATCCTCGAGAACTACTCGTATCGGAGCCATCACCGCGAGCCCCGCCGCGTTGTTTTCGCAAATGATCCACCTTCCGATTCAGGCAAGGCATTGTTAGGGAACATGATCCTTTTGCGCCCCCATCCATGAACCATCGCAGTCTCAGGACGCGGCACCGTATACTATGTAGAATATTAGCCATACCGGTGGCTAATGACTCACCTTCACCGCCATTCAAAAACGTTGCATGTATATTGCTGCACTGAATCCAGGCTGGAGTTTACCCTGGCGAGCATGGCTTCAGAGACGGGACGCCACTTGTCGATTGAAGGCTGTGGTCGTTTTTCAGGTCGCCAGTACTGAGTAAATGGGTGAAATTTGTCCTGTACGTACATGCACGAGCCCAGAAACGTACAATGGCTTGCGGGGTCCAGGGCCACCGGAACAGGCATCATCGTCCCCGGACTCATGATTGGACTTTGCCGTTCCATGATAACAGTTGGACACGTTCACAGGCCGGCCTCAACCCACTAATCGGCGTGAGATAATATCTCGGTCGGCCGCGGCTCGGAGAAGCGAAGCTTTCGGCCCACACATTGATTACCACTTACCCATCCATGCTGCCATTCGCGTGCCCTTGCGACGTTGCAGCGCAGGTGCAGCTACTTGCCTAGTCTGGCCAGCCCGGGGAAAACCACACCTCGTGCGAACAAGACCACAACACCATCATCACTCTTCTGATTTTAGATGTCGAGACTCCTCGCGTCGGCCTTCCTGGTTCGCAGCTGACAGACCTCAAAGCCGTCCTGGTGTCATCTCGTTGACCCACCGAGACCAATGCAATGACACCCATGACAGGAAATATCCAGTGTCTTGGCGCTCTCTCGTCCTCTAGTTCGTGCCGACCTTGAACTCCTCGATGTCACTGTATTCGAAATTATCAATCTGATGATCTCCTTTGAAGATCTGCCGCAGACTCCATACAATCCTACGCCAACAAAGGCTTCCCTCGTTACGGCTGGAATACTGCTAAACCTAATCACAGATCTCCATCGCCGTGGGAGGTTATGGGCAGTGTCTCATGACATGTAGCCAAATACAAAATTGTTCGCGTTCAAGAGCCCTGAGACAAGAATGCTCCTCGTGCTACCGTAGAAAAAAGGCCGTCACGTCAACTGATAGTTGAGACAAGTCAACGCGCGCCGGGATTCGGCAAACCCCTTGCTTGGCTGCTTCGTTGACCCCTAAAGCCACCAATGTCTTACTTGAGACTTTTATAGCCATTTTGTTACTGCAGACTGGCGAGTAAGCCAACATCCGGGTCCTCGGGGTATGATGTGCTTATCAATCCACGCTGACAATATTCCAAATGGCCACGGCGTTGCTTCACCTCCCTCTTGTTTTCTCCCGGAAACAATATGCATGCTGCCGGACATTCAACTCGTATCGGCGGCCTGCCTAACGCGAGACCTTTCTTCCTCTTGGCCGCGAGGCATTGACGATGGCACTTGGCTGCAATACTCTAGCCGCTCAACTACTGTCCGTCTTGCTCTTCTGAATCCTAACCATACCATATGCAGGCCTCAGCCTAAATTACTCGGAATGGATGAGTGACACGCCCTGTTCGTCTTGATTGTTGCTCGCTCTCCCACTCAGTAGTCATCATTTCGCGAATATGTTTGCTCCAATCAAGACATACCATCCTAAACTCACGCGATTTCTACCGTGAACTGGACTTCTACCCGTCATATTCATCAGAAGCTGGTGACTGTACCACATTTGACAGTCACAGACGAAAATTGGGTTTCAGCTCGCTGTCCATGGTCCTTCCAATGATGTTGTGTTGCATTTCCAGGTATGATCGAGAACTTGGTAGATATCATAAGCCCCTAGGCAGGTTTACTATCATTGAGCTCTCGTCCTCGCCTGCATCCCGTTGCATCTCTTATCGCTCAGCATGTGCGCATATACTGCTTTGAATACACTCGGAGCAACTAGGGGAGGCAACTATAGAATAGGCGAGTGTTGACATCTATTAATGCAGAGTAGTTGGACAGTTTGTTCAGCGTATCTTACTTCTGATATACCCAGAAATCACCTCCAAAACATCAACATCTGGCCTATGTATGATACGCTTAGAAATAGGCTGATGAAAATTTGGATATGGCTTTCGATGTCTGGGAGTCACGGGTGGTCTCTCCTCGTGATACTTCTAAGATAGCTCATAGATGGAGGTTGATCACAATGCATCGCCGTGTTAGGAAGAAGTGGGTAGTACAGAAGGATACATTTTGAAACTGACTTGATGTTCCAAGAGAAATGTAGCATGGCTAATTATACGTGAGAGTAGGACTGTCCATGTTGTCTATTAGCCGGTGGGAGGAATCGATAGGGCGTGTGGATATCTGCATAGTAGCTACACCACCTGGTTTCAGCATTTAAAGGTGACCAACCTTGATAAGAAGTGCTTAGCAAGGAAAATAGACAGCAAGTGTGGTTGTCGCATGAAGAGAATACCGCTTTCCTGTGAGAAACTATGTTTTCAGGGCACAGCATAAGCCCAAGTCTCCATCACATCCAATAGCTTGGGACTAATGCTGCTACCGTTTCCCACTTGTTACAGTTAAGTTTGACTGGATTCTGATGCAAGTCGTCGTGGTAGGTTTACATGATTCGAATGAAGGCTTGGAGCATCCCAGACATCTCCCGGGACATAAGCAGAAAACTCTTCCTCCATGCCTGATAGACAAGCATTACAGCCAGAGTGTTGCATAGATGGATAAGACAATTTCGCTGGGAATTGAATGTTTGCTGATTTTGGCTGCTGTGTTGCGAGTCTGAGCACCGTTCTGGTTGACTACACTAGTTTTACCCGCAAGAGGCTGTATTATTCGCAGCATACTTCGAGATGCTGTTGCAGCCCTTCGACCTCTGCAGACTATCAGTCATCCGCTGCAACTACGCCTATTCTCCATGATACAGTCGATCAGGATGACATCAATCTTGATTCAAGTCGCCCAGTGTACTGTTTCCACCCTCAAGCCCCGAGTCTTCAACCCCTCGACTGCAGCATGTACCCGGTTGGAAAACAGCACTGCCCTTCGAGTTACTTATGTAGAGGCCTGACGGTCAGTAACGATGACATGGCCCAACGGGAAATTCCACCAGTCTGGAATTATAGTTCTACTGGGCGACTTGGAGCGGACCTCGCTACAGCCGTAGTAGAAGCCGAGTGGCGTGACCGAGGAAGCCAGCGTCTCTCGACCAAGAGGTCGCAGTCCCGGAATACTCACCAAACGAGGGGAAGCACCGCTGGACGACGAGCAAACAGTATTGGTCCAAACTACGACCGAACTACGTTTGCTTCTGGCCAATACTCGACAGACAACGATAAATCACAGTTGCCCAAACCCCACGCCATGTGCTACAGCCGTGATTTCAATCCGACGTCGCTTCATCTCGGCCTCTTTTATAGAAAATAGGGGGAACACATGGTCTGCTGCCTTGACAGATCTTTCTGGGCAGTTAAGCCTGGACGTCGACAGGCGTATTCAGTTACGGAAAAGATCACAGCAATACGTGGTTGATTCTATAACGAGGCAAAGAAAAAGCCAGCGAGTTTGTAATCCTGCGCATCGTCACCGGGATCTGGCGATTGGAGAACCCGAAGAACATTCGGTCGCCCAAATTACCACGCAGGCGGAACACCCTTGCCACAGGTGATGTTCCTCAACGTCTTTTCTCAGGCGTTTCAGTCCGGCCTCTGTTGCCTTGTACGGAACCGAACAGGAAGATTCGGCTTGCAGAAGAACAAGTCTACTGCGCAATCCATCATCATGTTTATCACGCGACGGTCAACCACCGAGTCGAAGTTGCCTCTGAGGATGGCAGGCAACTATCTACGCCTACCCCCCAGCATACCAAGACTAATGGTGTGGCCATCGATTGAGGTGGTGTGGTGCGTCGCCCGTACTCTGCCGGTGACGATGACGGACGACGGCGGCGTGAGTTCCTCAATGGCGAAACAAACCCCGCCAGGACAGCAATCATACAGCTCGACTTACGCAACCGGATCAGAATCTCAACAGAAACGATGCAGGACGACTTCAGTGCAAGGTATGTCGACCCTCGGCTGCTTGAATCCCGGCCGATAGTTGTGTCGGTCCTCCAGCTCCCAAATGTAACCTGCATCGAGGATTTGACTTCTCATTGCTCCAGCTTGAAATGAGAAGCCCGCAAAGTGCGCTCCAAAACCAGCATGATTAGTGTAGCTGCCGGGGGGCAGAAACATCGACTCTGTATAAACACAACAAGCATGACCGAGGCGCATCACACCGAGCTGGTAATGCGTAGTGCGTGAAATGGATTTTTCCGCATACATGGTCTTAGATACAATACACCTACTCGCCTGAGCAGGAGGGGAGCCGTCACCATGCCACTCTGTCGGGCCTGGCACTCTCCATCATCGTGATCGACGCCCGGGGGCAGGTGATCCGCCCATAGCGCCCATGCTACGTGAACCCGTCACCTCGGAAACCCATTGCTTTTGCTTGACGAGGCGTCCAAGACCTCGCAGCGACTTTTAAAAATGTATACCGTGATATTACACAGAGGGCCATGTATGATGACCATTGAAGCCTCGCATCAACAAAGGAAGAAGCCTCGTTATTCTGAAAATGGATCTGTCGTTCTCGTTGGCTGGTAACATTAACCCATGATCATGCCCTTCATACCGGCCAAGTCACCCTCCTTGGCAGCAATTTCGAAGTAGCCGTAGATGATGCTGAGAACTTGTTAGCGCCTGTTATTTGGGGACTTTCGGGCACAACTTACGTGACAGCCAGAAGAGTACCGGTGCCGGAGCCGAGGGCGCCCATGAGGTCGCTGGCAACAGAGAGGGCTCCGATGCAAGCACCACCAAAGGCGGCGGCGGTGGGGATGATGCGCTTGAGCTCCTTGTACATGCTCTGGTCGCGGTGACCGGCCATGACGAGACCCTGGTCCTTGAGCTGCTTAGCAACGTCGCGGGGGCTGGAGCCGGAAACCTCGATCCAGGTCTTGGAGAAGATGGCGCAGGCACCCAGCATGTAGACGATGTAGACAACGGTGTGGATGGGGTCGAGGAGGGCGTCCTTGAAGTTCAGGGGGGGAGACATGTAGTAGGCCAGACCGGAGATGGCAGAGAGCTGGGCAGAGCCGTCCTTGGCCTCCCAGACGCCGAAAAGGCGGACGAGGAGGTTGTCGGAGAAGCGAGAGTAGAGCATCTGGCTGATGAGGAAGACGTTGGAGGAGAGGGCGGACTGCAGCATGATGGGCATGTTGGAGGTGTAGAAGAGGCGGACGGGGTAAGAGCCGCGGGCACCACGCTGGCGGGAGGACTTGACGGGGATCTCGACGCGGAAGCCCTGGAGGTAGATGACGGCGGCGAAGACGGCAATGGTGGCCAGGAGGTTCATGATGTTGGGCAGGTTCTGGCGGTAAAAGGCCTCCTGGAGAGCGCGCTGCTTGTTGGGCCAGGTGAGGAGCAGGTGGAAGAGGGCGATGACGGCACCCTCGAACTCGGGGCCGCGGCCGGTGTTGATGGTGGTGGGGGAGAAGGCCTTCCACATGATGGACTCGCAAATGTTGGTGGCGATGAAGAGAGAGATACCAGAGCCGAGGCCGTATCCCTTCTGCAGGAGCTCGTCGAGGAGAATGACGATCATGCCGGCAACGAAGAGCTGGAGGATGAGCAGGAAGACGATACCGGCGCCGAGGTCAGAGGGCCGGCCGTAAAGACCGGTGAAGACGTAGACGGTGGCAGTGCCGGCAGAGAGGATGAAGGCGAAGAGCTTCTGGGCGGTCTGGTACAGCTCACGGTCGCTCTTGAGGTCGAGGTTGACGTCGATCATGTGGGTACCAGCGAGGAGCTGGAAGACCATGCCGGAGGAGATGATGGGAGTGATACCCAGCTCCATCAGGGTTCCACGGTTACTCGCCATGACCATACGAAGCCAGTATAGGGGATCCGAGTTATCGGAAGAGACGATGCCGTACAGGGGCATCTGGCTCATGACCAAGAAGACGAGGAGGGTCAGGGCAGTCCACATCAGCTTCTGGTTGAATGGGATCTTGGTCTCCGGCTGCTGAACCTCGGGGAGGAACGGCACGAACGGTTTGACCAGATCAAGAAACCGGACTGCGTCGAAGAAGAGTAGAGGTTAGCCATTGAAATTCCCCGACTGTTGATATGATCGATGCACCGGCTCGAGATCGATTGGCACGAAGTTCGGCGCGTGTGCTCTCGAAGGACGCTTTGCGACGGCGCGATAGAGCACGCGATTTGGGGGTGTCGAAAACTTACGAGAACTCATGATGGGCTGTTACACTAGGGGGGGCAAGGACTAAAGAAACAAGAAAACTCAAATCATCCAGATGAAGGGGAAGAAGAGAGTAGAGAGCGACAATGGCTCAAGTGTGGCGAGGGGGGTGGACGAAGGTGATGGATATGGAAGAAGGGAGGTTATTAAGGAGAGGAGGAATTGCGAGGCGAGCTCGGGGCATAGCGAAAAGAGTGGAGGGTCGACTGCGATCTGGCTTCAAAGCCAAATTGTCGATGTGTCCAAAAATTGGGTGGAGCTTGGGGGAGTCCACGTGACCATGGAGTTCGCGATGGGCGCAGTGGGTTGTACCTATTGCCTGGGTTAACGTACAGAGTGACTTTCATTACCTGCTTAGGTACTTTGCTTAGTAAGGTAGGGGATTGTCCGCGAAGCTACCTACCCAGATGCTACGTAAGGTAGCTGGGTAGGTACTAAATAGTGGTAAGCTTAGTAGCCACTTAGTGCACTGGGTTCCCCCAATGAGGCCTCTAGCAGTAAAGTGAGTAAAGTGACCTTACGCAACGCCCTTACCTTATTTCCCTCGGGTTGATAGCCTGCCTGAATTCCAGGGGTCTACAGGGGTGAGTGCGACGTTTGGTCCAATCCTGTGCGTGCCCGCAACCGCAGGCGCAGTACAGCTTTCCTTCTGGCGCGTTCTGACACTTTCTGATGCCACAGTTTGGGGAAGTTGCATCGCCAAAAAAAAACCTGCGTCAACACCAAGGTCAGGACGCGATGTTGTGATCCCTCTGAGTCATTGCTCGAGTAGGACACCTTTTGGCATGATCCTGCGGTCCGTTCTTGGCCACAGGTTCATGCACAATGTTGTTGGCAAGATGACAGCTCGAAATGCGCCCTCCAACCCTCTGCTGGTTGTTCTGGGCTCGACCGGTACTGGAAAATCAGAGGTGAGTCGTCGCGCGCGACGTGGGGATTGCCCCATGTCTCGGATCATGGAGGTACTGACCTGTACAGCTTGCGATAGAGCTCGCGACCCGCTTCAGAGGCGAAATCGTCAACGCAGATGCCATGCAAATGTACAAGGGCCTGCCCATCATCACGAACAAAGTCACGGTCGAAGAGCGTCGTGGCATTCCCCACCACCTACTCGATCATATCGGCCTCGACCAGCCTACCTGGATCATTGAAGACTTCAAGCGCGAGGCCAACAACGTCATCCGTGAGATTCGCAGCAGGGGAAACTTGCCCATCGTCGTGGGCGGCACCCACTACTACACCAATGCGCTCCTCTTCGAAGATACCATCATCCAGGCGGAGGATGCTGAGCACAAGGAAGAGCCGGATGAAGCCGCATTCCCGATCCTCGGCGAACCGACCGACGTCATACTCGCGAAGCTGAGAGAGGTCGACCCCGTCATGGCTGACCGTTGGCACCCCAACGACCGGCGCAAGATCTCGCGCTCGCTGCAGATCTACCTGCAACACGGCCGCCCGGCGTCAGAGATATACGCCGAGCAGCGGCAGCGCAAAAGGGCCGGAAAGTCTGACGGCGCGAGCCCGTGGCAGGCGTTGATGTTCTGGGTGTACTCGGATCCAGAGGCCCTCAAGGAGCGACTCGATAAGCGCGTAGACAAGATGCTCACGGCCGGCCTCAATGACGAAACGCAATCCATGTATGAGTACGTCCGGGTTAAAGAGGCTGCCGGGGAAGAGGTGGACTACACCCGCGGCATCTGGCAGTCCATCGGCTTCAAGGAGTTCGAGCCGTATCTCAAGGCTCTTCACAGCCCAGACACCCCCGAACCCAAGGATCTCGAGGCCCTGGAGGCGAAGGGTCTCGAGGACATGAAGGTCTCGACCCGCCAGTACGCAAAGTACCAGACGCGCTGGATCCGGACCAAGGTCGTCCCTCTCCTCCAGGAGAAGCCTCGCGCCATGGACCACCTCTTCGTTATGGACAGCACCGACATCTCCAAGTGGTTGTCCAACGTGATTGACCCCGCGGTTGATGTGGCGCGGCGATTCCTCAAGGGAAACGATCTACCTGACCCGATGAGTCTCTCGGAGCGGGCAGGCGGCGTGCTGCGCGAAGCGTCGTCCCAGTCTGAGCGGACGCTCTGCCGTAGGACGTGCGACCTCTGCCAGACGACGTGCGTGACGGAGCAGGACTGGACGAAGCATGTCAAGAGCAGGAGACACGGCGTGCTCGTCAAGAAGACCAAGAGAAGGGCTCTGGCGACTGAGCAACGACCCATGGCGGTCGTACCCGTCGATGAAGAACCTGTCGAGACAGCAGATAGACCATCGAGCCCTGAGATGGACGGGCTTGGGATTTTTGAAGCGCCGTCGTAACAATCGTAAAACTCTGCTCATCTGCCGTGCCGCGCCGCGCCGTTCATCTGACGTGTGTGTTCTAGACGAACCTCGGCTGGTGCCATGCCATGTGCCTCTATCCGCCCAGGTCATACACCACGCATCTCATCGTTCCGCGTATTTACCAGAGGCCTCACCCTTGCCTAATCCCCCCTCCAGCAAGAACAAGGTCCAGATCATACAAAGCTACACGACGCTATCATCGTAAAGCTTCTCGTAAAGCTCGGGTTTCGTATAGCTCGCTTTCGTTTACCCTAAACCGAGCTCTTCTCCACACCGCTTCCTTCCCAGCTCGGGTCGCGGAAGCCGATCGAAGCACATCAGATCATTCCCATACCTTGCAGTACTGAAGTGCGTTGCGCTAGCAGTCGGTTTGTCGTATCTATTCAGACAGGAATGGGACCGTATTTTGCACAGGGTCAGGGTGAGGCTATCATGACTCTGGACGTATACTCCTCTGGGGCATGGTATGCGCAGCCGCTAATAATGAACAGGATAAGGTTGTGCAACGCTGCGTCCTGTCGTTGTGCAGCAAGGATAGGGCAGTCCACTGCATTTTTAACCACCCCCAAGGGCGGAAAACAGGATGCGCCAATGGAAAGACCTGATGCGCTGGAATTCGTGGTACCGCTTTGCCTACCTTGACCACCAACGGCCTCGGGAGGGGTTAAAATTGCAGTGAACATCGACATATGCCATCTTGTAGACAGATCGAGAATAATGTCGCGGGACTTCGTCCGCAAGTCGGGACCCTCAAATCATGACTATGCTCCACGACGGAACGGCTTCCGAGTCTCTCTCCTGACCTCATGTTTGTTCAGCGCTGTACACTGCCGAGCGGTTCACGACTAATGTTTACTTACCCCAGATTATTGCTTTTTGCCAGGGGGGCCCAGTCCTCTGAGTTGACGTGCCTTAAGACTTCAGAAGACAGAACCCTTATTACGTACCCATCAGTCGGCCAACCATCGTGAACTGTACAATTGACTCGTTGAATGGCAAGAAGAAAAACACCATGATTTGATATGCTCCGCGAAGCCAGTGTACTTTTTGAATCCCATATCTACCTGTACTCTTGACACAAAACCCAGCCCTTTGGGTGCCCAAAAACCCAAGCTTACTCAAAACATTTTGTCGTCATACCTTTCCTCCCGCTTAGTTCGAGTTCGAAATCTGCTTCTTGACCCAGGCCTCGAGACCGCCAGAGGCGATGACCTCCTGCACGTTGGGCGGCAGCTCGCCGACCTTGACGTCCCACGACGCGCCGTCCTTCTCGGTGACGCTGACCCTGCTCCTCCTGACGTCCCACGAGAGCCTCCACCCCGTGCGGCGCGTGGGCACCTTGTCGTCGCCCTTGAACGTCTCGCGCAGCCGCTCCACGAGCCGGGGCACCTCGACGCCCATGAGCGCGTTGTTGATGCTGTTCCTGCCGAAAATGTTGCCGAAGCTGCCCGCCACGACGAGCGGGATCTGCTTGGCCAGGATCGACGTTGCGGCCTGAGGCTTCGTCAGTAGATGGTTTTTTTAATTTCAAGGATATCGTGCATCACGAACCTGCTCTCTGGAGCTGCCGGTGCCAAAGTTGAAGCCCGATACGAGAATGTCGCCGGGTCTCGCAATCTCGCGGAACGCCGTGTCGTAGTTCTCCATGCACACCTCGGCCATCTTCTCTACGGAGATGTTGTCCTGGTAGGTGTACTTTCCGGGGTAGATGCCGTCCGTGTTGACGTTGTCCGCGTCGCAGAAGATGATTTCGCCCTCAATCTTCTCGGGGAAGCCGGGGTAGAGTTCCGTCAGCGTCTCTTCCGACTCGGCGGCGGCGGCGGTTTCGGCAGCACCGGAGAAGCTGTCCTCGGACTTGGCGATGAGGTCGTCTGCCTGCGAAATGAGCTTCTCGAGCGCGTCTTCGATGCTCGTGCTAATGTCGGCCGTCATGTCGCCGACACCCTCGCCGATGATGACCTTGTCGACGCCGCTAGTGTTCTCGTACCAGCCGGGGCCGGCGATCTTGCCCTGGAGCGCAGAGGCGGCGACGACCTCGGGGCTGGCGAGGTAGGCCAGGGCCTTGGGGGAGCCCATGCGGCCCTTGAAGTTCCTGTTGGACGCGGAGATTCCGACCTCGTTGTCCTCGAGGAGACCGGCGCCGAGACCGATGCAGGGCCCGCATCCCGCGGGCAACGGCTTGCAGCCGGCCTCGACGAGGGTTTGCCAGTCGCCGGTGGCCTCGGCGGCCTCCTGGTTGGCCTTGGACGCCGCTGCCAGGTAGAACTCGACGCCGGGCGCGACCTTGGCCGGGAGGCCCTTCTCCTCGGCCTCGCGGAAGACGCGGGCCGCCGATGCAATGTCGGAAGCGCGGGAGTTGGTGCACGAAACGAGGTAGGCCTTGTTGATCTTGATGTCCTTGGGCTCGAGGTCCCTCAGGGGCGTGGCGACCTTGACCGAGTTGGGTCCCGCCACGTACGGCGACAGGGTGGAGAGGTTGAGGTACAGGGACTTGGCGTAGGTGGCACCGGGGTCGGCGGTGAGAGGGTTCTCAAAGACCTTGTCGACGCGCTCGTGAGTGAGCCTGCCCTTTTCAGCTTGTTCCGGGTTGAGCATTGCCGCGGTGGTGGCCTTGGCGCGCATCCACGACTGAAGCACCGAGTCGATGGGGAACAGGCATCCGAGGAGCCCCCACTCTGTCGTCATGTTGGCGATGGTGAGGCGGTAGTCGACGGGGAGGCTCTTCAGCGTCTCTTCGGAACCGTGGATCTCGACAATGTGGTTGAGGACCTCGTCCTTGTTGAAGAGACCGCACAGAGCAACGATGACATCCTTGCCGGTGACGCCGGGAGGCAACACTCCGGTCAGCGTCAACCTCACAGTCGGGGGGACCTGCCACCAGGTGCGTCCGGTCGCCCACACACTCGCGGCATCGGTTCTGACCACAGGAGTGCCGAGACACCCAATACCGCCGTAGTGGTTGCTGTGAGAATCCGAGGCGACACACAGGGTTCCTGGCCAAGCGTAGCCCTCCTGGACCATGATCTCGTGACCAATACCGGTTCCTGCGGGCCCTTGGGTACGTTAGCGTACAAGAACTACCGACATTGTCCTGTCGAAGCAAGAGGCTCAAATCTTCAGACTGGCTTCGGGCGTGTATGCAGGCTGGCAGAAAGCCGAAGGTCTGCCGGAGCTTCGCTTGAGCTTCAATGAAGCTTCAACAGGCCTCCGTGGTGGGGCCCGAGCGTCAATCTTGACCGACTTACAAAAGTCCACGCCATGCGTCTTGGCGAACTCCTCAATTTGTCTGTATTTCTTCAGGTTGGACTCGGACTTGTTTTGCTGTGATTATGCGTCGTCAGATACAGGGTCCAGCGACGAGGGGCTGAAGGTAGAGAGAGGGTGGAGGGCAAGGGCCGGAGGTCTCGAAGGGGGGCAACCTACCACGTCGTGATCCAGGGTCATGACAACCTGGCGGTTGTCTTTGATCTGTGTAGCGCCAATGGACATGAACTTGGTGGCCACGGGCCAGCTGTTGTCGTGGGTCATGCAGTGCTGGTGGTCGTGTAAGTGGTGCGTCGCGGCTCAGGGGTTCCGGCGCGTCCTTACTTGAGGCCTCAAGCTGACGTAGTCGCCACTCTTGACAGTCTTTCCCTCGGGGAGGTCGACAGAATGGCGCTGCACAATCTTCTCGACCAAGTTCTGTGGTGTCTTTTTGACCTTGGGGACGGAGCTGGAGAGGAAAGCGGCGGCGTCGGGGGAGTTCTCGAGCTGGGAGTGAAAGGCAGTTTGTCGGAGACGGGCAGAGGTCGTGTAGAGGCTCGAGCGAATAGATCGTGGGGATGCGACGCGGGTAAGCAGGTGGCGGGAGGTTCTGGCGGCGTGGAGGACCACGGCTCTTCTCTGCGCAGGACGTGGTCAGGCTTGCGATAGTTGGTAGAAGGGCCTCGTTGCACTTACGATGGGAAGCATCGCGAGTCACAGTTTGAGGCCAATGGCCACTCTAAAGGATGCGTCTATCGTATGCGATCCTTTCCTTCTGGCTGTCCCGGGCCTTGGGGCGGAGAAGTTCGTGGTGGAGGCGATGACAGACGTGTGTGTATTTTCCAGTGCTTGACTGTATTCGGTCGCGATGTCGGCGATTGAAGCTGCGCTGCAGGCTGCAGAGACATTGGCCAAATTTTTGGAGCATGTGGGGAGTGAATTGACTCCTACGTGGGGCTCCCGCAAAAATGATTGGTCTCCAGAGAAATCAGCTTTAGGTCGGACGTGATTGGCCGGAGAGACGCTACCGGAAGAACTGCGGGATAACGACCCCGAGGCCGGCCAGCACGGAGCTAAGCAGCGGCGTGGCGCTTACCGCCGGTATGGCGGGGAAACATCAGCGTCCAGCGGATACCCACTCACTGGCTGATGACTCATCGGACAGGGTCCACTCCTTGACGGTGAGGTGGAGAGCACATGGTATTAATAGGTACGTAGTAGTAGAGGCCCGCGCGGACATGTGCCGACCGGCAGAGAACCACCACGCATGGAACATCCCACCACTGGACCTCCCTGGGCAGAGGGCTCTGGAGCGGCGGAACGACACAACCACCGATGCCGACCGCAAGGGATGCATAACTTGCACATTATCATCTCGGAACATACCACTGGTGCACAAGTCCACGAGCCGCATACTACGCACAACCAGGCTTCGTACAATCTGCAGCCATCGTAAAAGGGACCAAAAGCCCGCACCACCTCGGCCTCCTCTTGGCGGAGTCGGGCTTGTTCAACTCCGTCTGTGACATGACAGGCTTGATCGGCGAAAAGGGTAATCGCCCTGTGTGGGTGCTTGCAACGTTTATCCAGGGCGGCTGAGAGATTCTGTATCCGCATCCGTACTGCGTATAGTATTCTCCGTACGACTACTTGTGCGTTGACGACTGTGGAGGAGACTGATGCCTGCGCGATATTGCACTTGCACTATATACATGCATGGCCAACACAACACGGACAGAGACAGCAGTAGTAGTGCATCACGCTTCCATCCATCCAGTGGGAGGTAATAAGCGTGACCGCCACCAGCTTGGCTCTCCTCGTGCTCGGATGCCGGGCGTCAATCTCACCTGCTGATGTTGATGTGATGGCGCCGTCTGTTGTTGTTGCAAGTCACAACACGATCGACGCTGGAAGAATGAGCACCGGCTGGCTCATTGTGGCTCACACACAGTAAGCCAATAATTACCGGTCCCGTCGAGACATCTTTTCCCCTTATCCCCCACATACGTAGTACTGTGTACAGATGCCATTAGTGTACTCCGTCCTCCTTACGGTCTCGACATGTCCACGTAGAGATGCTAGTGGTGCCCGCCTGCGCAAGGACGTTGACGTGAAGCCTGTCAGGAACTCTCACCTGCCACCCCGCCTATCCGCATCGTCCCCTCCATCGTCCATCCACCTCATCTTCTCTTCCACTGGTTCCCGAACCGTCTGCCGGTACCGTCCAGTCCGGTTGGAATCTACGGGGCCCCTGCCATGAGCCATCCCTACCGCACGCTGAAGTCTTGATTGCTTGCATGGTTTTCCTTTTCCCGTGCCTGCCCTGCTTGACTGACCTCACATGTCGTCTGGAACCTGAAGTCACTGCAGATACTACGGATACATACGTAGTAGTTAATGAGCATACTTCGTACAGAGCAGACTCCAAGGACGCATGCGGCGGACATTGTGTGTACACACTAGATAGATATTGCACATGGTAGCGTCCTCCCGAACCTCGGCGGACGTGTTTGAAGTCCACGTTCGCAGCTGTCGTCCCAGTCCCAAGCCCAGGGACCTGTTCCCTTCTCTCCCACCCGGCCACGCGCACATGCACGACCGGTCGACGACCACTCGCCCAGGATACCGTCGTCATTCGTCCGCCTGCTGCGCACGCCTACACGCGCATTATTACTAATAATCGCGCGAGTCCAAACGACCTCGCAGCAACGTCGTCCCTGTCAGAATCGCAACGGGGTCTCTCGGCCCAACCTCCGTTCCACTTCGCCTTGAGGGGCTCTACGGACTCTCTACGAATTTCATTATCCGTACGCAACCCATATTTACTACTTGCAGACTGGGACCCAGTTGCCAGCCATCACCCAGTCGTAGGCCCAAGATAGTTACCCAGTGAGACGGAGACGCACACGACCTTTGGCTGGGCGCGCACTGTTGGGTCGGATGCGAACGAAGCCCGACGAGTCAGACCGAAGAGTGACAGAATCCCGCGCCCGCGCCCGCCGCTCGCCCGCCCTACCTCGACAGAGATTCTTCATACTTCTTTGGGGCCATAGCCACATCCGCCAACACCCTCTGTCTGGACGCCTCACCAGCACTGCAGCTGCCGTCAGAGTAAGCGGAATCACCACCACAACAGTCGCGGCAGTAAGACTCTACTCGAGAAGACTACTGCCTCGTCTCGTCCTAGCCCAAAGACTGTTCTGGGCCGTGCTCTGCTGTCCGTTCCTCATGCGCCTTGTCACTTTTCATCCTACCATCACATCAACCACTCGCCTGCCTCTCACTCACTCACTCACACGCTCTCCATCACTCTCTCACTCACAATCTTACTCGCTCTCACAAATCCTCCCTACATCCCACAAAGAGACGTACCTCCGTCGTATCTAGCCACTTACGGTTCAATACGGTTGCCGCAGCACAAGCTTGAGGGTTCACATTACTCCGTACATGCCGTACCGTTGTTTGTACCGTACACATCTCGCGCGCACATCACACCCCCAGGCACCCATCCCGCTCGCATCTGGGCCGCACACACACACATCGTCACATACTGCGTACACAGCACACACACGCGCGCGTCGTCAAACAAGGCGCCCTTGTTCTCCAAACCTCAAACCACCTCGACCCTGGTCGTCCCAGGCCCAGGCCCAGGCCCAGGCCTCCCGTCCGCACTTCCCGGGCCATCCCACGATCAGCTTCACCTACCTGACGTACTGCGTATACCACAATACTTGCAGTATTAGAGTGCGGACCCTATACGCGGCACCTACTCTGTCACCTCCCCATCCCTACTGTGAGCATTTGCTTCCGCCAACTCCCCTCTCCTCCGTATATCTCCATCCGACGCACCGCACCGCACAACCAGGGAGGCATACCTTAGCGACTCGAAGCCGTCCTCACGCGCTAATCCCCGCTTCGGTTGGTCATCGACGCCGTCTGGAACCAGACCAAACCGGGATCCCATTTTCTTTCCATTTCCATGCCCAAAACCTTAGTTTTCCTTGCGCCAGAACTCCGCCTGACGTGAACCTCGTCAAAGGTGGCCGTATTCGATTTCCACTAGATTAGTAGGGCGTGCTGAGATTCCCCTTCATTTACTCGGCCCACCGGTGTTCCCTTTCGTCGGTCTCCAGAAGACCTCGACGCAACCCTCACGTACTACACCATCACCGCACGCCGACCCAGCTTTGCTCTGCTCCTCTGCTCCTCTGCTCCTCTGCTGCTCTGCTACTCGTCTGCTCTGCTACTCGTCTGCTCTGCTCACGCTGCTACTCGCCTGCTGCTCTGCTGGAACGGAACCCCTTGCACAGCCTCGTTTGCTTGGCTGTCCTGCAGCTTCGCACTGCCCTTCCCTGCCCGCTGGAATTCATCATAAGGGCCGCGCGCCCACGCGTCCCTGGATCTCGGGATCGATATTCCATTTCATGGACGAGTTCGTCCTGTTTAGGTCATCGTCGCGCCCCCCGCCGCCTCCGAACCCGTAAGCCTCTTCAGCCTCAGCCCTACGCACCATGAACACCATGAACACAATGAACGCCATGAGCAACAACCCGAACCACAACAAGTCCCCGAGGGTCCTGGCCTGTGTGCTGTGCCAGCACCGCAAGATTAAATGCGACCGCAACACTCCGTGCTCCAATTGCATCAAGGTGCGCCAACGCCGTGACCGTCCCCGTCGCGATTCGCCGTCGCCGCCGTCGCCGCGTCGTGATACCCATTGATCGTGCTGGCGCTGACTCGTACAGGCCAACGTCACATGTACTCCGTCGGTTCCAGCTCCCGCGCGCAAGAGGAGGAGGCCGAACCAGGACCTGCAAGAGAGACTGGCGCGATGCGAGGCCCTGCTGAAGCAATATGCGACGACGTCGACACCACCTCCCAACCCGTCCAGCCTGCTATCCCCTTCCACACAACCGACTCCGTCCTCGACAGGCCCGTCACCTAGCATAGCACAGTTACCACTCCCCTCGGGCACCGCGTCCGTCGCCGACGACTCCTCTTCGCAAGCGACGACGTCGTGGAAGCCCGCCGGCAAGGTCGTCGTCGAAGACGGCAGCGTCCGCTTCATGGACAGCTACCTGTGGGCGACCGTCCACGACCAGGTGCGTAGTAGACGTCTTTGCTGTTTGCCTCTGTGACTCTGTGACGTCATGTCGTTGTTTGCGACAGCAGTCGTTAACGGCCGTGTAGTTGACCGCCATGCGACAAATCATCGAGGCCGAGGAGGATGAACAGAGCGTCCTGGGCTCTGATGCCGTCACCCCCGACGACAACGTAGACCTGCTGCTCAACGACATGGCCGCCATCGACCTCGAGGACGTCACCCCGACGCCGGTCCAGATCTTCAGGCTGTGGCAGGTCTTTCTGGAGCGCGTCAACCCCATCACCAAACTCATCCACGTGCCGAGCCTGCAGCCGCTCGTGGTCGAGGCCGCCGCGAACCACGCCAACGTCCCCAACAACGCGCAGGCCCTGCTCTTCTCCATCTACCTCGTGTCGACGCTCACCATGACGGAAGCCGAGGCCAGGCAGATGCTGGACTCGTCGAAAGAGGACGCGCTGAAAAAGTTCACCGCGGGCGTCAAGGCGGCCCTGACAAAGGTCAACTTTCTCAAGAACCACGACCTCATGACGCTGCAGGCCTTGATTCTCTACCTTGTTCGTGACGACCACCACCACTCCTCTCGCCCGACCTTGCCGAGGACAAGACTGCTGACCCGTGTCTCGTAGGTATCCCTGCAAGGCCGCTACAACCGACACGCCGCGTGGGTGCTCAGCGGCATCCTCATACGGATCGCGCAGAAGATGGGCCTGCACCGGGACGGCGAATCGCTCAGCCTCACGCCATACGACACGGAAATGCGGCGGCGGCTGTGGTGGCAGATCATCATGCTGGACACAAAGTACGCCATGGTGTCGGGCTTCTGCGACACGCTGCTGCCGTGGAACTGGGACACGCAGACGCCGCAGAACGTAAACGACGCCGACCTGTACCCGGGCTCGTCGGAGCCGGTGCAGCCGCGGGAAGGGCCGACGGAGATGGCCTTTTGCCTGCTGCTGTACGAGGTCGGGCGCTTCATCGTGGAGAACCGCATCCCCGACTTCGAGGCGGTGGTGCTCGGGGCCATGGAGAACGAGTCGCCCGAGTCGCAGCTCAACAACCAGGCGACGCTGGCAAAGTACCGCGCGCTCGTCGACAACCTCGACGCCAAGCTCGTCGCGCTCGAGAAGCGGTACTGCGACCCGCTGGCCGGCAACATCCACATCGTGGCCGGCAAGATCCGGTCCATGGTCATCGACAAGATGCGCACCATGATGATACCCATGCGCGAGCTGCCGGAATGGGGCACCGAGATCTTTGGCGTGCAGGACAACATGTTCCGCATCTCGCTCATGCACCACGAGCACAACGTCGAGCTGTACGACTTTATGGAGAACACGGGCTTCGTCTGGTTCTTCAAGCTGCACTTCCAGATCGACGTCTTCATCGTCATGGCCGGCCAGCTGTACCAGCGGCCGACGGGCCGCCTCGCCGACCGCGCCTGGAGGGTCGTCGACCGCGTGTACCAGTACCACGAGGAGCTCTGGGACATGTCCAAGAAGGAGAACGCGCAGCTGGGAATCTACATGCTCAAGGCGTGGCGCGCGCGCGAGCGGGCGCTGGTGCAGCTGGGCATGCCGTACGAGACGCCGCTGGCCATCCCGCGGCTGCAGGATATCGTGCCGACGCAGGCCAACTCGGAGGCGTCGTCGTGCGGGCCGTCGCCGGCGCAGACGATGAAGATGGAGATGCCGCCGTCGTCGGCGTCGTCGGCGTCGCGGGCGGACCAGCCCATGGACCAGTTCCTGGGCAACTTTCTCGACACGACGAATTTCTACGATCTGGACATGTGGGCGGACCTGGGGGTTCCCAACGGAGGCGGCGGCATGAACCAACAGCAGCAGCAGCAGCAGCAGCAACAACAACATCACCAGCAGCCATCGGCGGCCAACATGTTTGGGGCTTTTGGAACGTTTGGGGCGCCACCACCCGGCAGATGGTAACGGTCTGTGTTGGTGGCGACGATCTGGGGTGGCTGCATCAACGGTTTTATTTCACGCTCGGGAACAGGGTTGGGAAAAAATGAGCGAAGACGGGGGAGTCGATGGTCCCCGCATGGCTCCCAGAGGGCGTCTGGAGGGCGAGAATATCTTGGATTCGGAGCCGGGTTTTGCTATTATCTGTTGTACATGGACATCTCTCCCACACCTGTAACGATATTGTCATGAGATCAATGACGAAAACTATCTAATGGTAAATAGAAGTGATTCAATAACGGTAGACCTGCCGCCCACTTGCGACGTAGGCCATGGACTGGAGTGGTGATTGGTATGGCTGCAGGATATCCATGTCGCGGCCCTGGTGATGTTACGCGTTGTGGAAGACGCCACGCCACATTGGCCGTCTGCCTGATTCTCGGTTTACGAGATGTGCGAACTCGCTGGCGATGCGTCGAGTGGAGAATGTGAGCGGTCATATTCTATTCTGATTGGGGTGGACAGCTGCGGAACCAAAAGAAAAGGTCGAGTGTGAGGGTCATTGATGATCTCGACATCTGAAGCTGTCCGCGTAGAATCCCAGGTAGCTGATCCATCGGACCAGGTCAGAAGGTCGACCACGAAAGACTCACGGAACCCGTCTCCGACAATTTGCGACCATGACGACGATGCCTGTCCCAGTTCGCCGGTACCTAATCCGCGAAGAAGCCTTGATCGTGTAGGATGGACTCATGTGTCGGAGGAACCAGGCTGGATCGGTCCGTCAACCTCCCGTCTGACAAGCAAAGAGAGAGGCCTGACATACTTGTGCATACATGGCACTAGAATATGGTATGCAATCAAGATTAGCCCGAATGGAACTTGGTCTCGAAGGAATTCACCGTCGGGGATTTCGGGCAATGCGGGCGTGCCATGGTAGTGTGGTATAGTCGCATAGTAGCATTTATGCATCAAAAGAGGCACCAAGGAGATGGCCGAAGCACCCGTCTCCGTCTCCGTCCGCCCCGAGCTCCACTCTCGGTCCCGAAGGTGGTCCTCGTCACACCTCGGTGCTGTCCACCACCATCACTGCTACTGCTCCGTACATCCAAGGGTGCCTTTGCTTTTGGTCCGCTGTCCACGAGGGGAAATGTGGCTTGCATAGTCATCCTCGCGCCTACGGCATTTCAGACGGCGCCGCCGCTCGGTCCCGTCTCTATGGCTGGAGTGGCTGGCTTGCTGGCCTCGCCCTTTTGCCGCTAATTGTCTCGCTTCTTCCTTTTTTCCCCGCGTCGCGTGGTTATGGATAGACTCGGACGGAGTTAACCCCCTGCGGATACAGACGACAGAAACGTAAACATACACATACACACAGATCACGGTTGCCGCTTACCCGTTGTGTCTCGATTTGGATCCAGTCTAGCCCCAGACTGTATGGTCGAGATGCAATTCGCGGCTGGTCGAATGCGGCTAGGCATGGGATCGGGGTTGATTCTGGGCAGCGGGAGCCAAGATTGGAGGCTCCTTTTCCTGTGCCTCCTCTCGTCTGTCTTGCTCTCGGTCCCGGTCTCCAGGGCAGGGGGCGGGGAGGGGTGCGGCATCGAAATCGAACTGCAGCCGTCATGAGTGGACGACCATGCGTTTCCTGGAGTCGTTGTGTTCGGGTAGCGCTGCTGTCCGTGGGACCATTTCCCATCCTCTCTCTCTCATTTGACCTTGGGAGGACGGCATGTATTAAAAGACGGGATGGCTGCTGCATTGATGCTGTCCTGTTCCTGGGCATTTACCATTGTCGTCATCGTTCATGTCAATAACCGTCCGTCTTATGCTTGAAGGACTTGGTTGAAGAAGAAGAAGAGGCTATATTGACTGGCATCGTACCGACGACTGGACAGCCCTGCAGCCAGACCGAACAGCTATCGAACTCATCGTCTTCACATTCTTGATCGACAGACGGCGAACATCGCAAACATGTTCTTCAAGAAACGCGACGCCGAGGTCGCTCCGACGTCTCCCCCCACGCAACCCGACCCACGATCGAGCAAGGTAGACGACGACGACGTCGACGAACTTGCCCAACCCGCCCAGCATGCCCTCACGCACACGTCGACGACGCGGTCCATCCAGTACCCGGCCGGCGTGAAGCTCTTCCTCATCATGATCTCCGTCTTCGTCTCCATGTTCCTCGTCGCCCTGGTAAAAACACGAACCTCTGTTCCCTCTTCTCTCGCCTTGACCCCGGTGAGCTGACCGCCAAAACCCCAGGACCGCCTCATCATCGCCACCGCCGTGCCCCGAATCACCGACGACTTCCGCTCCGTCACCGACATTGGCTGGTACGGCTCCGCCTACCTCCTCACGACGTGCGCCTTCCAGCTGCTCTTCGGCAAGCTCTACGCCTTTTTCGACATCAAGTCCGTCTTCATGATCTCCGTCGTGCTCTTCGAAATCGGCTCCGCCATCTGCGGCGCCGCCCCGAACTCCATCGCCTTCATCATCGGCCGCGCCGTCGCGGGCGTCGGCGGCGCGGGCATCATCTCGGGCGTCATCGTCATCATGGTCCACTCGGTGCCGCTGCACCGCCGGCCAAAGTACCAGGGCGCGTTCGGCGCCGTCTTCGGCATCGCCTCGGTCGTCGGCCCGCTGCTGGGCGGCGCCCTCACGACAAAGGTCACCTGGCGGTGGTGCTTCTACATCAACCTGCCCCTCGGCGGCGTGGCGCTCCTCGTCATCGGCTTCGTGCTGCGGGCGCCCGCCCAGGACGACATTGGGTCCATGACGCTGAGGGAGAAACTCGCGCAGCTGGACTTTCTCGGGACGTCGCTCTTCATCCCCGCCGTCGTGTGTCTGCTCCTCGCCCTGCAGTGGGGAGGCGTCGAATACGCCGTAAGTCCATATTCCCAAAACCCCCCCTTTTACAGCCAAACCTCGGGGTATCATGACTGACCGACGCAGTGGAAAGACGGCCGCATCATCGCCCTCCTCGTCCTCGCGGGCGTCCTCGTCGCGGCCTTCATCAGCATCCAGTTCCTCCTCCCCAAAACCGCCACCGTCCCGCCGCGCATCATGCGCCAGCGCACCATCGCCTTCGCCTCGTGGGCCGCCTTCTGCGTCGGCGCCCAGATGATGGTCTTCACCTACTTCCTCCCCATCTGGTTCCAGGCCATCCAGGGCGTCTCCGCCGTCGACTCGGGCATCCGCACCCTCCCGCTCGTCCTCTCCATGACCCTCTTCGCCGGCGTCACCGGCGCCCTCGTCACGCGCGTCGGCTACTACACCCCCGTCATGCTCCTCGGCACCGTCGTCATGGCCGTCGGCGCCGGCCTGCTGACCACGCTCCGCGTCAACGCGGGCGCCGCCAGGTGGGCCGGCTACCAGGTCGTCTACGGCGTCGGCATGGGCATGACCTTCCAGGCGCCGAACCTCGCGGCGCAGACGGTGCTCAAGACAAAGGACGTGCCCGTGGGCGCGAGCATCATGTTCTTCGCGCAGACGCTGGGCGGCGCCGTTTTCATCTCCGTCGGGCAGAACGTGCTCAACAGCGAGCTCGTCAGGCGGCTGCGGCTGATCCCGGGGCTGCAGGGCTTGGACCTCAAGGGCGCCGGCGCGACGACGATTACGCGGTTGCCCGAGGACGTGAGGGGTCCCGCGCTCGAGGCGTACAACGCCGCGCTGCGGATCGTCTTCGTCGTGGGGCTGGTCATGGTGTGCTGCGTCATGATTGGCGCCGCGGGGATGGAGTGGAAGAGCGTCAAGAAGCAGCAGCACGCGAAGAAGAATACCGCCGAGGACGTCGAGGCTGCGGGTGGTGTTGCTGCTGGGGTTGGGCCGGTGGCCGAGGTGCAGGAGAAGGCGCTGGAGGCTGGTAGCGAAAGGGATGCGAGCGTGAAGGAGACGACGGATGGAGAGAGGGATACGGCGAGTGAGGCAGAGACCCAAAAGGGGGACAAGAAGGCCTGAGATTTGGGGACGGAACACACGAGACTAGAGGAGTCATGTGGCAGGACGGACGGGGGTTCGGAGGGTTTCTGGCGTATTTTGGATATCTTGCTGGACGTTGGGACAGGCGATTTGTATGATGTTACCCATGATACCCCTCTCATCATAGATAAATAATGTAATTCGGTATTCGTCAAGTCAGCCTTGCAACCCACGTAGACAACGTTCACGCAGCCAAATGTGTAAAGATTTCCTCCACTTCTAGCCATAGATAACAACACAAGGCGGGACTTTGAAGAAATCAAGAGGAATATGGGTTGAAAGGAACATGTTTTCAGCCAGTGGACGCAAAGCAACGTCCCGTATTCCTGGACCTCTCGCGCAGAGTTACTTGATGTCATGACCACAACGGCCTCCTTGGACCGTCCATAGACTATGTCTACCAAAAGTAGCCAACACCATCTTGTGACGAATTCTCAACCACACAGTATAAAAAGGAGTTCTGGTCATGCAGTATCATGGCCCGGATGTCAAGATACACCCCAAGGGCAAGAAATTGTGTGTCAAAAGACAAAAAGGCATGGCAGATGTGCTGCTAACGAGTTGAAATGCCTCGTGGCGGAATCGAACCGCCGATCTTCTCATTACTAGTGAGACGCTTTACCACTGAGCCAACAAGGCCTTTTTGATGGAAATATGTGCTGTAAAGAAGATTATGATTCTCGTAAAGTGGGGATAGAAAGCGAGGGCTAGATGTGAGACTTGGGTCGGCCACGATAACGACGACGACTTTGCCCCACTCCCCTCCAGGCCGGTCAGTGTTGATGTTTACTAACTCGTGAACATTGTCCAGGAGAGAGTTTGAGCAGTCGGGCAATGATACAGTTCGGCCTCCCTGCAAAGTGTCAAATCTTTTGACGACGCAATGATCTACCTACTCGACAGTCCCCGGCAGCAGAAACCGAGGTTGCATAGCGGCTGTGTATGGCCCGGATCCGTGTCACCTCTGTCCATCCCATGATAGATCTGAGCATCGTGTGTAACTTGACACACTGGCATGGGATGAAAGAATATTCACTGCAATTTTAGCCCAGCGCGAGGAGGTCCCCGCACAAGCTTTCCGTCCTCCGGCCGTGTTACTCGCCCCTGTAGCTTGAGGCGTCGACGGATAACCAGATAGATTGAGCGTTCCCCAGTAGATGGCGTACATGCTGCTGCTATGTGAATGTGGTTTGTGGGAATTCTTCGCAAGGCAGGTTCCCTTTCCGTCAGCTCGAGCAAGCGGTACGTGACGAAGGGCTCACCATGCTTTGCCAGGTGCCAAGGCATCGTGTTTGTGCCCAACCGTCGCCCTTCAGATACCTACACATCGTCCTTCTATCGTTGTTCATATTGCTGGCAAGCGAGTGGGAGCAGGAAGGGATGGCAGCGAAATCGGACCAACGGCATACGTCCACAACGATCTGGTTGAGCATAGAGTAGTTCTACCTCATTGGTTAGGCATTGAGCATTCAGCGTGTGCTTGCCAAAATCGTCGGTAAAGCAAGCCACAACTCACATCCATATTGGAACGATTGACTGTTCCCCAAGGTCAACGATTGTGGTGGGAAATGAACACGTGATATACAGAGTTCTCAAAGACATCAACCAGCGGAACCCGCTAGCCTATGCTTGATTACGGTAGGCAGACGCCATGAGACAGACACAGTACGGTGGTGATGGTATTGCTTAATATAGACCCAGCTTGAAGTAAAGGTTGACGATACATGGCGAAGGCTTCGAATATTGAACTTACCACAGCGGTTCTCGCCGCGTTGACTCGCCGAAGCGTCCCCGAAACGCTATCAACGTGGCGCAAGGTCAAATATGTTGGGCTGATCAACGATACCGGCGTATCGTGTACAGGTGACAGATGTGGGACGTTGACGGAAGCCCAATGGTCGTCGTAACAAGGTGCCGCGTCCAGCCCCATGCATTCGTTTGCTCAAGGTATCATCTCGATGATCTTCTTGTCCTCCTCGGCAAGCTTCTTTTCCAAATTCCAGAAGAAAAGCAGAACACCCACCCCACACGCAAAGATGACGACCGCAACGGCGGCGATGGCGATGGCGGCTCGAGTAGCAAAGTCCATGGTGCCTTCCTCGTCTGGTTCGCGTGTTTTCGTTTGTGGTCGTCGTCGTCGAATCCGGTTCTCGTAATAAACCAACAACAACTGTAAAAGCGTCGAGTCTGAATCTCGTCCTTCCAAGGCCAGTAAAACAATTCTCGTGAGCGTGTCAATTGTCGAGCTCCTTCCCTTCGAGTCACAACGACTCACCCTTTATAAACATCACCAAACAAAGGGCTGCCAACCACAAACAACACAGCAGACCCATTACACCACCCACAAAGACAAGAGGCCCTTTCTTTGAGCTTCCCAGATTCTTCAGACACAGAAAAGCACATTATTCTGCAACAGGCCAGACCACCCCAGAACAGGAAGGGTCGAGGGGCCGCGTACCTGCCTCACAAGACAATACTATTCTCACACACAACCCTACCCTCGATCACAAAAACAAGACAATTGTTTTTCCCCTCTCTTATCCCAGGGAACAGACTGTCACAACTTAGGTCCGCATAAGTCTCTATAAACAGCCTCCCATCTCAAAAGAGGTATCTCATCCTTCATCCAGACCTTGCAGTAAGTGAAAAACTGGTCTCATACTCACAGAAAATCACAGATCAAGCTATTCTCACATTTTTCTAGCTATCCAAAAAATCCGCAACCCCATAGTCAAGATGGCAGGTCCTGAGTTTAGTTACCCATACCCCCTAACAACACTCATCACAATCACTAGGCCAGTCACCCCCGCGGTCCAACCAGCCACCACCACTCTCCCACTCCCAGTCTCATACCTATCCCTCCATCCCTTCATCTACCGCAGGACCGATGACATGGACATCGTCACTGTCACCCGAAAAGTCACACAAACCATGGATCGAAGCACATCATCTCGTCTTGTTTCATCATCCCACATTGCCTCGCCTACTGCGATCCCATCCTCCACAACCTCATCTCCCGCGATCTCTCCCTCTCCTTCGGCTCCTGCCCGTCGCGATCCCGTCTATGGCGATGTGACCGCTCTCTATATCATCGTCCTCATCGTCCCCCTCGTGGTTGTTGTCCTCTGTGTCATCACCAACATCCGCGATGCCAAGCGCAAGCGCGCCGACCAGAACATTGAGATGCAACCGTACCATAAGTACTGGTTCCCCTGGCGCGAACTCGACGAGGGCGAGGTCCCCAACGAGGTGAGTTTCGTTCGACCTCCCTACTCCGCCGAGAACCCCCGAATCCCAAAATCAACCCTCTGGCCCGTCAACATGCCCCAATGGGGCCGCCGCCACACCTTCACCACCGTACGCGTCTACCCATCCAGCCTCCCGCCGCCTCGCAAGCCGCTGCCGGGCGGTCGGCCGCCTTCCTGCCCTGACGACGAGTTCGACACGCAGAGCGTCCGCGGCGGGCGGGGGGCGTCCCTCGACGACATCATCGCGGCCTACGATCGAACCGATGAGGAAGGGGAGGACATGACTGACCAGGCGCAGATCTACGGCAGAACCGGTTCCCGGCGCTACGAGCCCTTCGTCGACCCCGACGCCACAAGGCACGACGACGACGACACCAGCTCCACGACCTCGGCGTACCCTCCCCAATCTACAAGCCCGTCCTACTACCGAGACGGCCGCTCCCCCTCGCGCTTCGAGTGGACCTCGGACGGCGACGACTACATGGACGACGACGACCCCGCCATCCCGCAGAAGATGAGCGCCAAGCGCGCCGGCAAGCAGCCCGTCAGACCCTAGTTGACGTCTGACGATCTCGCCGCCGGTCCCTCCTCAGCTCCTGCTTTCTCTGCCGTCGCAGGTCCTTCCTCTGCTGCTGCGTCTTCTGCCGTCGCCGGACCTTCTTCTGCCGTCGCCGGACCTTCTTCTGCTGTGGCCGGGCCTTCGTCCTCTACCGTCGCCGGACCTTCTTCTGCTGCTGTCGCCGGACCTTCGTCCTCTACTGCCGTCGCCGTCGCGCCTCGCGCCCACGCTTCCGCCCGCGTCGCCAAGCCCGCCAAGCCCAAGTCCAAGAAGTCCACGTCCAACACCAAGTCGACCGCAGCGTCCTCCTCCTCGGCGTCGTCCTCCCGGCCCTCCGGCGCGGGCGAGGGTCCATCCCGGTCGTCGCACACCTCGGCGGACGTCCGACGCAAGAGACAACCTTCCACATCCGCGTGGCCCCGCTACTGCCCCGGATGCGGTTCCGCGGCCTAAACCAACGCACTTACTCACACCCAATGGCGCCAAACTCTGCGCGCGCGCGTGTGTGTGAGAGTGTGTTGTACATGCGCCTGTGCGTGTGTGCGAGAGTGCTCGTCGGTGCGCATGTGTATGTGGGCTGGGATGCAAGGCCAACGGGGAAGGGCCAAGCTTCGCGGAAGCGGAAGACGTCTAAAGAGTATGCCTCGTCGCAGGGTTCTATCCATGAAGGATGTTCTCGCACTCGCCCATCAGAAGGAACCTACGCACAGCGCCGCACAGCGCGGTTGGGCAAGGAAAGGGAACGTACCCGCGCCGCTTGGACTATACCACAGACGCAAGACGATGCGTCCGTTGGGGTTCCATCTCTTTGGATGAGGCATACAAGAGACTTTGGATGGGAAACAGGACAGAAAGACAAAAAGGGCTTTGGATGAGGCGGAAGGGAAGCAGGAGTTATCCCCGCCAGGCGGAAACCCAGTCTGCCCTCTTTCTCGAGCGTTTGGTCTGTAAGAAGTACTTTAGCAAAATCAAGTCACCGACACGTCTCGGTTGCCCCGAGTGTACCGCCGTCGTTCGCGTCTCTTCTTCCCAAAAGCTTGGATGAGCTCCCCCCCAACTCTGAGACGACTGAGTTCGAGGAAAGTCTAAGTGAAAATAGGTCGCACGCCACGACCGGGAGGCGTCACGAAAGCGGCCAAGCATGAATGAACTGCCGAGCGAGGCCCTTCGTCCTATCAAATGTCAGCTCGTCGCCGTGGCACACAGGTTCTACCCTGAACGTGACCCTCGTTTCATGTCACATCACTTTGGCCCAAAACACAGTAGCAGAAGGGAAGGTCCCTGAGAGGAATATGCAGAAGATGATGTGAAGCGTATAAACCAAGAAATTGGGGGGGCATCCGTCAGCCAGAGCGCTTCTCGACTGCGGGTTTGCCCCCTCTGATACTCTTTGATTGCCCTTCCTGGTACCCTAATGCAGTAGCAGAGCGACCGTCTAACAGAAGCCGGACAAAATCTTCCTTCTCCCAGTAATATATCCTCTTTTTCTCTCTCACTAAACAGCGACTACCGTAAGCCGCGTGACCTCTTCCCAACGCTGCGTCGAAACGTCCCAAGACCCTTTTGTGGGGGAAAAAGTGATGGTGCTGTTCTTCTCGTCGAAATGTAAGAAGTAGAGAAAAGTAAAAAACCATGCGGACGCAAGCCCATCGGCCGCGTCCAGCTGCCCCAATAGCCCTCGAGCTGCTCAGAGCGTCGAAGGGGTGGTGATCCGTTGCCGTAGGATACTGAATCGAAGAGTGCCGCTGCTCGCTCGCTGGTGATTGACTGCCCCATGTATTTCGACTCCAAAACGCCTGTTCATTATGAATGGATCCGTAACCCCCGTCTTTGGTAGCAAAGTCTCGACAAAGAGAATCAAGCAAAAAGCCCCTCCGCGTGATGTGGCCGTCGGGGCCGAAGAAGTGTAGTTGTAGTATATGATACAAGCTGAAGTGAAGGCGGCTCGAATGTACGGCTTCCGGTGTGTTCATGCGAGTATGTTCGGATTGGCCAAGGGTACGGACGGCGACGGTCCGTACTCGGCGTGTCGACGTCGGTGGGTGCCCTAGTGGTTCTGGCTCGAATCACCCCAGATGGGTGCACCCAGGGGCTTGCTGACGCCGAATCCGACACCCACGCCGATGCCGATGACGAGAAGGCCAATAGCGATCTTGGTGATGATCTTGTTCTTCTTGCTCATGCGTCCCATGCAGGCGCACTTGGTCCGATCCCTCTTGGCGGCCTTGGCCCTCGCCTTCCAATCCTGCTTCCCCGGCCATATCGTGGGGCAGTCCGCCTTTGTGGTTGTGATGGTCTTCATGGCATACGGGTCGGACGACGAGGTTGTAGTAATCATTGCTTCAATGTCGGTGTCGAAGGGGTTCTCGTTGCGGTAGGATCTCGGGGTAGAGAGATTGCTGTCGCGCACGAGGTCGAGACTCTTCTCAGGGGTTGCTGTAGGGACGGGTATGAGGTTGGCCGACGAGAGTGGATCGAGATTTGTGGTAAAGGCAGCCTTCTCCGGGAGGGTGATGGCTGCCTCGCTGGCAGCCATCTTTTCCTGGACAGCAGCCATTGCTTTGTTGCTTGTCGACTGAGTAACGATACAGTTGGGTCGCGGTTGTTCTATCACCGGCGTCGGTAGCAGACCAAGCACCAAGGATGTATGTTGTCTGGATGAACAGGTCGGGTGCTGCTGGACAGACTGTGGACGGATTAGCAAGGGCACGACATGACGAGGTTAAAGTGAATCAGCGCCGATGGTGGTACAAAAGGGTGATTGGGGGCGACGCGAACGCAGGGCAGGGAAGAAGAGGAAAGGAATCGAGATCAACGCGGACCCAATTAGGAGAGGGCATTGGGTGACGTACAGAACACAGCAGATGGCACGGAGAGTGGTGGCAGGAAAGGCCGACGGTCGAAGTGCGTAGGCAGCGTGGATGGCCTGATATCAACCCACTCGAATGGTCCCAGCCAGCAGGTGAGGTGACGAAGGCAGGCGAACGGCTGGATGCGCAAGGCCAAGCCGGATTGTCTTTCAAATGGCGGGCAGTTCGAGTTCAAACCCTTGGTGGGAAAGGGTCTGGGTCTGGTGATGTCAACCGATGGCTGGTTGGCACGTTCAAAGGGAGGAGGTGACTGTGGGCGAGACACGAGCGAAGAAAGGGAGGGAGGAGGCAGGTAGTTGTATAGTCGCTGGAGGGACGGCCGAGGAGGTAGAAAGCTCTTCTAGCTCAAAAGCCAAGGAGCGTATCCGTAGTGTGAGGTGGATGGGCGACTGGGGGTGGTTGAAACCAGAAACCCAAGATTGCTGTTGAGCTGCTACGCGGTTATAGAAGTTTTCGACGCTGGGATAGATGGGATGGTATGGGATGGATCGACCTTCACTTGGCAGGTTTGCAATGTGAAGAGACGACGACAAGAGAGGAAGAGAAGAGCGAGCAGGGCAGACTGCGCGGTGCACAGGGAGGTGTCACGATGGTTTTATTGAGGATGGGATGGCATGGCACAAGAGCAAGTGAGAGAGAGAGAAAAAGACAAGAGACCGGCATAGGCTTTGGCATTGGCATGGGTGGATAGGTAAGAGGACGAAGGGGGACAGTGATGCATGTTGGGACTGTAACGACGAATACGCGTGAAAATGGCGTCCAGAGACACTGCGAGTACGGGATAAAGAGAGACGAAACCATGAGATTACTAGGTACACATCACACTGAACACACTGAGCACACTGAGAGAAAAGCTGTAGCACCCAGGAGAGATAGCGAGCGAGAGAGAGAGAAAAAGAGAGAGAGATTGGGCCAGTGGACTTGCAGGCGGTACGTACTCCCGAGCGACAGGGTATATGTGGATCGGGGTACGTACACATCGAACCAGACCAAGAGCTAGACCGGGGACAGCGCTGGGGGGAGCAGCCGGGGGCTTGCTTGGGGGTGTCAGTGGGGTGTCAATGGGAGTGGGCAGAGTTGAATGGTGCCAAGATTGCGCCTTCTCCTCCCCTGGGATGTCTTTGTATGGTTCCATCTGTGCTGGGCTGCATTGCATCTCTCTCATTTTGCTCGCAGGAGGGAACTTGAAAAATTTGACGAGCTCTGTGGCCTTGTTCGATATCTTCTGCTGATCGTCGGTGGGCTTGGCGGTCGGACCGGGCCTGGTCCACCGTCAACTGTCACACTTCACGGCCACACCGTCGACCTGTCAAGCCAAGGTGCCTTTTACACAGTAGCCAGTCACGTAGTGTAGTCCAGTTCAGCTAGGCGGTGGCACTATGTGAAGCTTTAGCTACCTTCCTCACCTTAGCCCAGCTCGGGGCAGCAAGCAAGAGCTGGAGGAACGACTAGACTAGGTATACATGCAGTAGCCGAGAGGGACCTCGAAAGCACAAAACAAAAACAAACCGCCAACCTGGTGCTCCGTTGGTGGATTCTTGTAGGACCCTGGCTCATCGTACGCAGCACCTTACTGTGTAAAGGGGATACGCGCACCGACAGACTAAGCGACGGGTCTCTGTCCAACCGTACGTGTATTCATTGTCGTTGTCGTCGCTGTCGCCGGCGGTCTTACCTAAGGCTTCCCACCTACTGTAGGCCCGTAGGGTTAGTAGGTAGCTAATACTGGACACACCGCATTGTCTTCACCGTCACTGGCAGGTGAGGTCGCGAGGGTTTGAGCGTGCGAGCCACTGCAGGGCCCGTAAATCGAACCATGTACGTGCCCTTTCCCCCCATTCCAGTTCCACGGTGGGTGCACTCCCTTTCCAGAACGGTTCCACCCCTCAGTCCAGCTGCACCAGGGTCCTCTTCCACCAGTAGACAGTCCACACTGCACCAGGGTCCTGATCACCGCCCATTGTCGTTGTGCTTCTTCGAGTGTTACCTCAGCGGCGCGAGGACCGACCCAGACCACTTCTTGCGAGTCGCTGCAAACAGTGCGAGCACGCTGCCGAGTATGCTCGGAGGGTAGCAGACTATGGCAGGAGCAGAGGAAGATCTAGGCCTTCACGCCACGAGACCAGCGCACCGAATCAAAGAGGGCCTAGTCGCCAGGCCCAAGAGGCGTAGCGTGCTTCTGTGAGGTCTGGGAGATGTTTGACAGAAGGCAGAGCGCTACGCAGTACTTGTACGCAGTAGAGGTTGCTGGAAGGTCAGGAAGGTCGGCAGGCCCCGCCACAGGCTCAGTAGGCCAAGAAAGGTTAGGTCGGACGGTCGGAGGTATCTGCCTCTGTTTGTTTGTGGGGAAATACAGAGCACGCTGCCATCCGCATCACTCCGTACGTACGGAGAACTTGATGGTGAAATACCTGGCCATGGCTTTGGAGGAGGATGGTAGAGTTCCAAATCACACTGACCCTTCATCGACTGGCTGGCAAGGTTAGAGTTGACGGGCGATGACTGGGCTGAACCCAATCGCACGGCCTGCGCAGTACTGAGCGCCAAAGCAGGTGAGTCAGCGGTGGCCATCTTGATCTCTCTCTCCGACCACGCGACATGGCGAACTGCCAGACATCACCGCGATAACCTCGATAGCTCTTGCCAGACACGGGCGAAAAGACACAGGCAGGAGCACAGACCGAGACTGACATGGACTGACAAGACCCGGCGCCGCACTTGCAGCACTTGCACTTGCGCTTGCACTTGGGGGAAGAAGGTTGCAGTAGCGGTTGCAGTGGGCCAGTTCGTGCAAGAGACGCTAGTGCTCCTTGGGTAAGGCGGCCACTGCGTAGCGTTGTGCTGGTAGAGGGGAGGAGGAGCGGTAGCGATAGAAGACGGAAAGGGCTGCCCTGTCATCTGGTGGTGCAGGTGCAGGTGCAGGCCAGGGCAGGTGCAGGCAGGTGCATTCTGCGTGGCCTACAAGTAAAGTCCAGTACTGTGGTATTCTGGCAAAGCCTCCGTTTTTATGAATTGCACTAGCGAAACATCCCATGCGCATCTTGGCTCGTCTGGATCGCCTGATTGGTTCATCTTGCTCTGTCTCGCTGGTGTGTCGTTGGTGTCGTTGGTGTCGTGCGGGCGGGTCTACTTATGCCCTTCACAGTTACTTTAGGAATTGCACAAGTTTCTCAATGCCTACTGCGAGTAGGTACTGTGTATGCCTGCTACATCCCGTGGGCCGTTTCCCTCAGCAATCCTCCTTCGCCACCACCACCACCCCCCAAAACTTGCACCCCATAGTTGAGTTTGACACTGCTGTCCAAGACTGCTACGACGTCTCCTCATCTTCACATGAATCGTCGTCATCCACTCTCGCCCGACAACCACCACCAGGGGCCACTCAGAGCCAAGCGGCTTCTCCTCCGCCTGAGCCGTGCATTCGCTTTCAGGTCTTCCAGGGAGGCATTGCTCCTCCTGCCGCTGCTCTCTGGTGCTGTTCCTGGCTGATGATGGAACACGCAGACACAAACAAACAAATCGACAAGCCTCTGCCGACTCTGTCATTGTACCGTCGCCGTCAACCGCCAAGATGGCCTGTCGAAAGCTTCCCAGCGAAGCCACTGTGCTGCGTACGCAACGCATAGCACACGAGAGACAAGCTCCCTGGAACTCCCGCGTTAACGTGCGCAAGAAACTCAAAGACACTGCCGTCGGACGACAAGGAATTCGCCCAGCTCCAAGCCACCTTCTGTGACGACAGACGAGCATAACCAACGTCCCTCATTTTCGTTTCCGTCTTCGCCTTTCCATTCACTCGCAACCCTCTTTGCATGCTGCCTACTATGTACAGACGAGCACGCATACGTGGACCCGAGGAGATGGAGAAACATCAACGAGATTGACCCCTCTTTTCGTCACTTCTCCTGCGTCTGTTATCCGCCAACAGGTAACTGCCATCTCGTCTCCGGCCCATACGCCTTACAACTCGCAACTCCCAGAGGCCACGACACAATCAGCTCCTGCTCCTATGTACACTACGGAGTAATTTGTGCCATACCACAAGCACTAGGTGCAGCAGGCTACACTTACACCCTACCCTTGCTCTGTTTGCCAGCTGTTTTGTTGCTACACTACTTACTTGATGCTACCGCTATCTGTGGGCGCGAAAAGAGGAACCATCCTGGCTGCCTCTCGCTCAGTCCTTGGAAAGGGACTCGATCCCTGGCAGTAAGGCATGCCGTTCCGAGGCGTTGGAAGCCTTTATCCTGATTCCGACTCCTGCATGTGCGATGGCAACTATTCGCAGGAAGCTCTCCCTCGCTTCTCAGTTGTTCTCAATTGGGCTTCTTCGCCCTCCGGCTGGGTCTTCGCTGTGTCCATTTCGTCGACGTCGCTATGGCAGACTGGGCTTACCTGCTATGCCTTCTCCTTGACGCTCCCGCAAACAGCTTGCGTCAAACTTGTTTATCGTGCCTCTGTCTCGATCAAGCACTTGCGGATACACGCACAGTACCGAGACCTGTACAGAAAAGGACGTCTGCCCAATCACGCCAACAAGTGGCATGGTTCATGGGTGCTGCACAATCTTCATGTCGGCTCTCCCCACGGCATACATGCGTGTGCCCCAATCGAAATCACGACCGACAATGCGCACCCCGCCTCTCTATCATTTTCCCTGCCGCTTGGTTTGGACCCATATCTGCAATTCATCCGTGGATTTTTCTCCATCACGAACCCCCTTTCGTTGAGGCCCATTCCCCTGCCGCCGTCCTCTCGACTGCTCCGTGACAGCGCGTCAATTGTCGCATTGACTCGAAACAATCGTGTTTGCAAAGCGATCCTGGCATCTCACGTCTTCAAGTCTCTGGATGAAGCTGGCGGACCAGTGTTGGACTCTGAGACCCCCGGTCTTCTCTTGCCGCTTGCCACTCTTGCGACTTCGTCTCCCTGCGTTAGAGCGACGCACCGCTGTTTTTCTTTTGATGCCGATAGGTGGACCATGATGGACGTTTGGGTTCGGAGCCGTTGACAAAAGAGTCATCATGGTTTCTAAAAACGACCGAAATCTGAATCTAACACGAACTGCGAGTGAGACCGTGTTTCGTTCTCGCTCTCGCAACCTCCGCATACCACAGTAACAGATACGCATACTCGTAATGCTTACCCGCGTACAGAACAAGTCCCGGGCAAACGACGGGGCGGTGCTGGAACAAGCGCTCTCCACCTGCGATTAGGCCCGGGGGATCAGCATATCAATCACCGCCGTGGTTCGCGACCAACATCATCATCATCCCTTGGAACATCACCGCTGCCGTCATCGCGGAGACTGTTTAGGCCACTATTTGCGCAGAAGAGATGCGTATGATGCTCGTACCACCGGCCGGCAATCCACCACGCTCGTCTCGTATCCCCTTTTTCATGGCACAACGTGGGCAGAAGCCATTGCCAAGATCAGGCTAGGGAATCTTCCGTGCCAAGGCACCATCAACTTGCAAAGCTTGTCTGTTCGGTTCTGTTACGTCTGGGTTCCATCGCCACGGCGTTTTGTCATTTCTCTCTGGCGTGCGCAAGAAACCACTATAGATTACGCTGTGCACATACTCCGTACACTGCGTGCGTTGTTGATGCAACCCCATCTCGACCACAATTGACCGAGACGGCGATACGATGGGACCAGGGGCCGGCGACATCTGGCCGGCTTGCCCACCGTCATTCACCACCGCAAGATGCACCCAGCAAGCAGGTCAGGCGCAAAGCAAGCGCGACCACCTCTCTTTTTCTCGTCGTCGCCGAAGCTCCAGAAGAGAACCATGGTTCGCCACTAATGCAAGGCACATCCAACCACAGTCCACCAGGCAAGAAAAGAAACCCTCCAACGCAGTCTTGGTCCTGGATTTGACAGCGAACCGGTCGCACAACAGCGCGCCAAGCTCGTGGGAGGCCGTGGGAGGATACGTAATTAGTATACACCCCAAGAAGCTAAGCCGGCGGCGTGGCGGTTCCCGTTTGCAACTTTGTCGCCTCGCCCGCCCACCATCCAGCGGTCAGGGTCGTCTGCTTCCGGCAAGGTGTCAACGATTGTGGTGTTCAGGCGCGTCTTTGATGGACAGAACCAAGAGATATGGCTGCATCGCAGGCCTGCCTATTCCTTTATTTCCCGGGCCTGGGCTCCATCTGTCGCCTCCTTGTGTCACATAAACCATTTCCTCCCTGCTCCTCCCGAGCCGCACTAACACACCATACACACACACACACGGCGGTCTTGGAAGTAAGTGGGAGGCGCGTCCTATCGCGAACCAGCCAACTGGGAAGGTGGTGGTGGTGGTGGTTCTACCTAGTCTTCGATATTTCCCGCAAACTCGGTCCAACCGAGGTGTGAGAATTGCCTCTTCTACTGGCTTTCCACGAGTAGGCGCGCACCAGGCGAGATGACAGACTCGTGACTGGGCACGCGCATCAAAGAGGCGCGGAGGAGAGGCCCGTAAATGACCTTCCGCGCCGCACTGCGACCGCCGCCGCGACTCGTGGCACGCAGCGCCTGTCGCGGGGTAAAGGAATCCCCTCCATCGTCGGGGCTAGCATGGCATTTGCTCCTTTCCCGCTGACGTTCCTCCGCGTTCCGCTGCGCTCTCGTCGTAACTTGCAAAGGTCTGTCCAGTCTGGACGTCGTCTGATCTCGACGGACCGCGTCCCCTGCACGCGATGCCGCAAAACCTGCGTTTCTTTCCTTGACGAACCACCACCCCTCCTGACATCATGCCAGACTGGTTGGAATGCGTTTTGCGTAAGAAAAGGGTTCGGGTGGCATGTAGAAGAGGACGAGGTTTCCGAGACGGTGGGACTTGCAGGTCCCACGGGGGGCCAGAAAGTGTCGGAGACACACCTCGCAGGCCACATCTAGCATTGTTCTGCGCGAGCTGAGCGACCGTCCGCCACGGATGTGGCGTCATGGGCGACAAATCGAGGCTCAATGACCTGCCGGGGAGAGCAGTAGTCGCCGACATCCCTCGGCCGCTAGATTTCACGTCCGCGTGGATAGGGGAGATACGCGAGAGCCAGACTGCATGTCGTCTAGCGCTCTTTTGGCTCTTGGTTTCCTTTCTGTCTACTACGTACGGATACTCGGTAGACTCAAGGTGGAGCAAGAGAACAAGAGCCAGGGAGGAACAAATACCACACATGGGCAAGTGTGGAACATGTTGCGAATAGAAACATTGGGACACGCGAGTTGAGAACAACGTTTGAGCGTTGTAACCTCGCTAACAACCTAGGGGAATTAACGGTCCTCTATCTGACTTTTCTCCTGTCCTTCTTCCCTGGCAGAAAAAGGCCGAGCCGTTTTACAAGTACGAGGGAGGCGAAAAACATGGCCTCCAAAAGCCATGTTGGGTTTAGAGTCCACTACAAGTACGAACTCGGGTGGCTATTTTTGTCTGGCTGCTGGACTGGGAGGGAGTCGGGGAGCTTGTTGTCAGCTGCAGTAGCGGCAATAGGTTCCCGGTCGTCTTGCTTCTCTTCGGTCTCTCTGCAGAAGCTCGACAAGCCTGTGGCGGCGGATCAACGATAAGAGCGGTGCTTTGAGCGGTTCGGGGTCCTGTTCTTTCGTTGCAATTGCCAACACGACGGCCTCCACCCCCACGTGCCGGATGTGTTCGAGATCTGGCATCGAAATTCCGTCAACCTGCAAGCTTGCGAGGATGATGGATGGAAGACGGGCTGGCTGCCCTCTTTCAGCCAAGGAAACCGCAACCCCAAATCGTGGATGACAGTTCCGAGCTTGCCCTCGGGATCAAGCATCACGAACGATGGATGGGTGTATGGCGTCTTAGCCGTCGCAATCTGGCCGACGTGACTTGACATGGGGCGAACGAACAGACACGCACTCACGGTTGAAGATAGGAGGGAAACCCTGTACCGTCGTATGGCGGAGACGTTCCGATTCTTTCGAAACTCGGGATTTTCACGAGACGGAGCTTTTCGTGCGTTGCAGCTTCTTCCGTCTGTTGTCTCTTTATCTGATTGTAGGGCAGATGTTTTACCCACCCCTCCCTCTGTCGAATTTTTGCGCAGGTTTTCGGGCGTGGGAAGAGTGGTTGATGCCTGTCACAACAACGCTGCGAGTCAGTCGGATTTCCATCTCGAGCGATTTGATCGTCTTGACGGACACATTAATGGACATTCTAAAACGATATCCGCGGAGCACTTTGGCCAGGTAGTGCCACCGTTTTTCGGGGTCTGTGTGTTTTCAACGACTGCTGGTGGGCAATCTGAAGATTTCTCCTCCTGCGGACATGCCCGCGCTGCGAGACGAGATGCGACGTCTCCAAAGCCGATGATGTGTGACGCGACGTTGAGCGGGTGGTTTGTGCTTTCTTGTTCTTTTTTCGTAACGGCGTTGGCGAGTGGACGGACGCGTTGCAGAGTGCGCGCGTGTTTCTGATGGTTCGGCTTGGGCCGATCGGAGACGGAGGTTGAACAGCCGGGTGGCTCACATTCCCTCCGTCGGCGGCCGACGGGATGAGGGGTGAAGATTCCAATGGCCGTGATGGCTTGATGTTTGTGTGACATGTTGTGGCATGTTGTTTAGTTGGATCAGGTGGCTTGGGGCAGGGTTTGGTGGTGATGTTGGACCTGACAGAAACGGTGGCCATGTGGTTTACACACACGAGACTCACGAGTGCGCGAGTGCGAGATTGTAGACCGCTGGGCCTGGCTTGGACTAAGAATACTAGACTCATCAGGCGTTCCCCAGGTCCACGTGCCGCAGACTCGGTGAAGCCATCGGCGCGGCTATGGTCCAGCTGGACAGTCCGTCGTCGCTCGATGGCAGCCATCGGCCGAACCCAGTGCCGGCTCAACTCGGCCGGCGATGGCGTTCGTAGTTCCATCTCACCAACATCGGAGAAACCGTTTCCTGGTTCGCCATCATCTGTCGTGTGCCAGCGCGCGCCTCAGAAGCAAGCTCGTTCCGCAGACTTACCCCTTCGGCCATTTGCCAGACTTTTACGCCAAAAACCAGGGAATCTATGAACAAAGAATCTCAGCCTCAAAACTTTGATTTGGACGAGAGCGGCGTGTTGGTTTGCCTGCAGTCCCGATTGGCCAAGACAGCTAGCTGGCTTTGGAGGTTCTTTGTGATGGCTTTGCACAGCCCCCACGTTGACGGCAACGACGACGCCGCTAGACGGCATCTATCAAAGGTTTATAGCTCGATGAGCTGCTTTCCTTGTTGGTTCAAGTGCATTCGGGGCGAGCCTTGAAGCTCACTTGCGCTACGGTCCTATCCGGACCGAGCTGGAGCAACAGCTGTATGTAGACAACAGCTGGGGATTCTCAACGTCGTTGGATGGCCCCGAGCTCCTTGCTGCATGTAGTGGAAGTCAGACTCGGAAGGGGCATTCAACAAGGTCCGTTAGTGACCGCTCGATCATCAGGCAGCCGGCACCCAAACGCGAAGCCAACCGGAAGCAAAGGCAAAGACCTCGAGTTGGCTTATTGGTGACCGGACCTGGTGGCCAAAGTTCAGAGCAGTTTAACTTCGTGTTCTTACCTCTTGTACTTCAAAAGAGAGATCTTCAAGACTGGTTACAATTGCTGGCTGGTTTGGGAGGTAGCGTAGTTCATCTTCATACGCCAGAATAACAGGCTTCCAGTAACGGACATGCTTGGAAACCAGAGGCCCGAGTAAGCCTTTTCCAAACTGGACGCAACAACTGTGGTCTTCGCCAGGAACACAGTCAAACACGCCACGTCACTGCCATACACGTTACGGTGCTATATGGCAAGTCATCTGTTGGCTCTGGCGAGGCCCCAGGCCTGAGATGCGCACCGTGTGATGTCAAGGGGTACATCAATGGACTGCTGGACAACACACTTCGTACCTCAACTGGGAGCAAGGTACAAACAAGGCTACACATGTGAGATGCAAACGCTTGTCAATCTTGTGTCGCATATTGCGGTACCATGGCTGCTGGATCGGTACAACCACCCGCAGCGTCTTTGGAAGCCAGCAAGCCCCGTCCCGTCGACGTTAACTGGCAAGTCGTTCCCGTCTTGCGCCACGACGTACATTACATTGACCTGCCACTCTGAGGCTGTGCTCCCAAGAGGTAATAGGGAACGTAGTCATGCTGCAAGCAGATGCCTCTGACGGCGTTGGCAGCCACATGGCGAGTGCTCCTATCAGTATCCTGTCGAGAACCGAGGAAAACGCCTGACAGTAGAGGTCGTCCCTGCCATGAGAGGAATGTAACTTCCCCCAGCGTGTCTTTTCAGCGATGCCTGCGCTTCCCAAACCCTTCCTGAGTCTTGGTAAGATGCGCGTCAAGTGTAAAAGGTTATCGTCGACATCCATCTCCCAGACAATTCGATTATTGAACTATCAGATCATCAGCTATCCTCGCTCCTCATTGCAAACGGATCAACGCAAACAAGAAGCATAACACCGCAAACATGATTGTCAACACCGTACTAGTCACCCTGTTACTTGTGGCCATCGGCATCGCCGGTCCTCTCCGTAATACCAAGCAGCAAGAGACTTTAGAGGGCGTGGCGGCAAACATGACCACGTCCCTTGCAGCAGACTTTGGGGCAACCAACAACTCGAATCCCGGTATCCCCAACATTGGAAAGAAATGGTCGTGTATTGATGTGAGTTGTCCGGGTCCCCAAAGCAACTGACATGCCGATCCGTGCCCGGAACCGATAGTTTATGTGTTCCACAACAAACCGAGTACCTAGTGGACGACAGCTGACATTTACAGGTTCCTCTTGCTCCTAATCCCCTTCACTGTCGGCCGGCCATCGAGGCCCTGCGAGATTCGACCGTTGGCGACACAAAAGGCCGCATTCAGCTTCCTCGCGGAAAGTGCCACTGGGAGCGAAACGGAACATGCCAAGCCTCTGTATGCGCACCAGAGGGTTCCATCGATGTGGCATCACCACTCGTTGCGTCGAGGTTGTTCTATCCGTGCCTCGAGACCTGCATCACCCAGCAGAGAAAATTGGGTTTCTGGTTCAGTGAAAGTTATTCGGTGCTGGTTATCTTGGGCCACCCAATGAACTTTGGAGATGACGATGAGGATGGTGCATAGAGGAACAGGAGGAACGGCCTGCAAGTGTGGAGACATCGTGGTCGCGTTCTGTTGGGAAGCATCATCGATAGAAAGCATCGCTAATTAGACAATTGAGGACCATCCCCAAAACTCGCAGTCATGTTGTGGTGCAGCGCAAAGGCATGTCAGAATGACGAATTCCATTGCGCATCAAGTCAGCCTTGCATGTTGTCGCCCATGTCGCCCATGTGCCCACCACAAGGAGCGTACTCGAGACGACTTCTTGACCGACTGAGAGTATTAACTTCGAGAAATCCTGTAGGATGACAGTGCGAGAGAGTTGCAGCCACTAGAAGACTCGGTGATGCTACGAATAGAGAAACGTCGTCGATATGCAGTCGGGGCACAGGTGTAGTTCGGTGAGGCGTAAAGTGGAACTCGGTGAACAGCAGCAGACGGTCTGATCCCTGCTCGGGACCTGCCGAATGGTGGGGTACAGATCTCGGTGGTGAGTTGCAGCGTCAACATCAACATCGACATCGACATCAATAGCAAGTCGCGTTGATCTGCGACGCCGCAAGTCCAAAGACAGCGTCTTTTGTCGTTTTGTCCACCAAAACAGAGAAGAGGAACACCCGCAACGGCGAACACCAAATTACAATGGTTCGGTGGCATTTCCCACCTCTACCACAGACTGTTCTAACACCCAACGCAGAACAAGGACGCGGGCTACACGTACGTGCACATGCACCGCGCCCGCGACGCAGACCTTTTTGAGGACTTTTGCAAGGACAAGCTCCCCGACGACGAGGTGTACGTGCCGCCACAGCACCAGCCGATCAACCCGGAGGACGAGGACGACGTGGTGCCGGACCAGCACGCGGCGTTTGGCATCGCCAAGGCGACGCAGCGGCAGCGCGAGGCGGCGTGGAAGGACCTCGGGCTGGCCGGGCTGATGCAGCGCGGTCCGGGAGGGGGCAAGACGGGAGGGAGCAGGATGCCGCGGTGAGCTTTGGGTTGGGCGTGTGGACGGTTACGACGTTTGGGATGGCGTTGGGATTGCGTTATGGGATACCCGGGTTTGTTCGGCACGATTGGCACCATTGGAGCACATGAGATGATGGAATGAGGAGGCGGCGGGCGAGACGCTTTAGAAAGAGACCGGTTCAAGCAGTTTCTAGCTGTCGTAGATACACCTCGCTGCGGCCGTCTTAGAGAAACAGAAACTGGTCATTCAAGTGACGGACAACCCACAAGCCCATGCGGTCCCCGTGTTCGCCAAACGCCGTCCATGCCCGTAACGCCCAAATCACTCCTCACCCTCGTGCTGCCCGGGCCTAAGGCCTCAGAGCGCTGAGCGCTGATCGCTCCGTCTTCCCTCACCCCCTCACTCCCAAAAGACGCCTAGTTCTTCCCCAGATACCCCTCCCTCTCGAGCACCTCGGAGCGGAACTTGACGAGAAAGACCGTCTTGCCGGGCCACATCTCGGAGTCGTCCTTGGTGGCGATGTTGTGGGCGGTGACGCGGGCGGGGAACCCGGCGCCGTCGCAGATGCCCTCGACGATGCCCGCGACGAAGGCGGCGCAGTTGAGCTGGGACATTTCGCGGGGCACGCTGATGTAGGCGTTGACGAGGGGTTCGTTGTCGATGATCATGTACTCGTCGGGTTTGGCGGGGTCGGCCGACTTTTCGAGGCGGTCGGCCTGGCGCGCGAAGAGGTGCTGCCAGCACGACTGCTTGATGAAGTGGAGGAGGGCGATGATGGTCAGGGGGCGGACCTGCGTGCGCGGGGGTTCGCGGAAGAGGAGGAGGTCGAGGAGTTTGAGGCCGATGGAGTGGCCTTGCACGTTGAGCCTGACGGACGGACGGTTAGTTTGCTGTTGGGACGTGAGGACGTAGGGGGTGGTGGAGGGTGTACCGTTGTTCGAGCTCGGAAATGTCCTTTACGTTGCGCTGGGCGTAGGAAATCATTTCGCTGAAGAGGTAGGCGAAGGAGGACTGGCTGAGTTCGGCCGTCTTGGTGCGGTTGAGAGGCCGGTGGTAGATTGTCTTGCCGTTGGAGGGGTAGCGCAGGCCGGGCGTCTCCTTGCCCGGGACGCTTTTTGTCGTCGGGAGGTTCGCCATTGTCTGGATGTGTACGGAGTTTTGAGATTTGTTGGCGTTATGGAGGTGCGAATGGGTGCATTGGGCGTGTCGTCGAGGGGGGGATCGCGAGCTCTCGGGAAGTGTTGCTGGGTGGGAGCTTCAAGGATGCGCAGCGCAAAGTGACGCTGTCTTTGGGAGCTTTCGTGGCAGTCGCGCGATTGGTCGGTGATAAGCCATATCGGCGATAGCGATAAGAGCTTCCTCGACGTCCTTGGGACCGCGAGGTTCCATGATCAATAGTGTTTGACACGACTGAAGTTGCTAATGCTAACGGAACTGAACCCAAAGTAACGATGATGCCATGATTTCTTTTGTGGTCTTCTGCAAGTCCCAGATCTATTTTGAAGCACTCTAGTACCCGATACCCCCATCTATATATGCCACCATCAAAAGACATCAGACACTATGGCCTTGGAGCATCCCGCAACTTGAATCACAACAGGGGCAAACGCCGCCAGATCAAGCACCGACACCCTTCTCTACAGCACCACCGAGGTAGTCCTCCGACTCGCCGATGAGCTTGCCGCCGGCGACCCAGCGAGCCGTCCGGGCGTCGCGCTTCTCCTTGCACAAGGCGTTGAGGGCGGGCCAGTAGGTGCCGTGGTCGTACTCGAACTCGAGCTTGCCGTTGCTGAACTCGGTCCACAACTGGTCCTCGGGGACGTACTGGCGCATGTCCTCGTTGAACTTGAGCTTCTCACGCGTCATGGGGTCGATGAAGGGGGTGAGGAGGCGGAAGAAGCCGTTGACGACCCACGGGACTGCGAGCTGTGTTAGCACGAAACGTCACCACGCCGGAAAGCCGCCGTACGAACCGTTGACGATGAGGGCCTTGCCCAGACGCTCCGGGTAGTGCGTCTGCAGGATGTTGAGCACCTCGCGGGCCTGCCCGAGCCCCGGGGCCGTGTTGGAGCGGGCCTTTGAGCTCTTGAAGTTGATGAGCAGGGCGAGCTTCTCCTGGCCGGCGGGGGCGAGCTCGATGACGCGCTCGACCATGAAGACGAGGTGCTGGACCTGGCGCGGCCCCGGTTCGGTGTTTTGGTGGCCCGGGCTGAGGTAGAGGCACGGCCTGCGCTCCTTGTCGAAGCCGAGGGCGATCTGCTTGCCCGTCTCGTTCTCGGGGGAGATGTGGTCCGGCGTGAGGCCCTCGACGCCGTACTCGCGGCGCCAGACGACGGTCTCGAGGAGGCGGCGCTCGGCCGTCTTGGGGTCCCATTTGGTCGCGCGGAGGTAGCGCAGCAGGCACTGGCGGGTGAGCCACTGGCGGTCCGAGTCGGTGGGCGGGCCGGACTTGTCGGCGGCCGCGGGGCACTTGACTTCCGTCCAGGCGCGGATCTGGGACAGGAGGGAGTCGTACTTTTGCTGCTGGTCTGCGGTGAGGTCGGGGGCGGCCGGGGTGGAGGCTGTTGGCGGCGGCGAGGCGATGGGCGTCTTGAGGGGGCCGGTTGCGACGACGGTGGTCTTCTCTGGCACGGCGGCGGCGCTGGCCGGTGTCTGATCGGCGACGGTAGCCATTGTGTGTGAGGATCCTCTCGGAGGTGTGTGCTCCGGGGAGGTAAGGTTGGATACGCGCGAAACAAGCGCTCGTCCCGCACGGCGTTGGGTGTGATCAGATGTCTAACTCTGACGTGAGGATGTGGATGAGCGGCACGTTCTATCCGTGGTGTGTAGTGAGCTGAGTGGTGAGCTGAAAATGAACTCTCCCAGCGACTGAAGAGACCGGGCCGATGACTAGTGGAAAGCAAATTCGTACACCGCTAGATGTGAAGGACCCTCTGCTTACGCGTCGGTATGGTTGGTATGGATGGCGTCGTTGTCGTCGATTCACGGTGAGGACACGGTGAGATTAGATGAAATGAGATGAGATGAGGCCAGCCGGGAAGCTCAGTTCCGGCGGTAGTGTCCACACCAAAGTGCCTAAATTGAGACCGGAAGATACGCTATTTTGGTTTTAACGTGCTGGCAAAAGTGTACGCAACGTGTACGGAGTATGCTAAGATCTCCGGTGGATCGTGAGGTTATCTGGGGCAGAATGGGGCGGATGACCTGGGTAGCGACCGTTAGATGCGCATCTTCAAGGGATGGACAGCAACTGCCATTGCGAAGCAGCTCCGGGTTTGGCTCAACAATTCAGCATCGCATCGCGAATCAACAATTGGCCGTTGCCAGTTGTACGTACCGTATCTAATCGGTCACTTACTATCTTGCCTTATCTGATGTAGCTCGGTACTTCTGTCTGCACATTGTCGGATTTCAGAGGTTCGTGTCCCTGTCACCCCAGCTCCAGGATCACGGTAAATCCCGCGCTAGACCGGATAGAGCTGGGCCCGGTTCCACCTCGGTGTTGAGTTGGAGGTTTGGTTGCACGACCCAGGCACGTCAGGGAGCTTACAGTGTTGGAGGTCCCTGAAATCACAGCAGATGCACCTGTATCGCGTCTACTGGCCAGCCTAAAGTGACTGAATGTGCTCAAGCTGCGCAGAGCTTGGGGCTGGGCCAATGATACCGGCGGTGAATTCTGCGAAGTGGTCGCCAACTTGAAACCTCGGATCTTCATCTACCTTCCATCATGGTCTGCATCCTTCCGACCATCGACCGCGGACCAAGGACAAGAAAGAGAAGCTTTTATTTTCCCGTCGTTCCTCGTGTCAGTGTATCCGGCCTGTCAGCAACGGATATACTAACCGTGGCTAGGACCCCAGCGTCAATCCAGGCTTCGTTCGATACCGCAACATGCACAGATGAACGCTACCGACCCCCATGATCGTCAGCATGGTCGTCACCTGGTCCATCAGAGTTGTCAGCATGGCCATCTAGGTTATCAGCATCGCTATCAAAGTTGTCAGCGTCGTTGTCAGGACCGTTGTTCACAGTTGCTAGCATCGTTGGCTAGCATCGTTGAACAGCTCGTCACCACGATCGCGATGACGAAAACCAACGATTGAGACACCTCCAGCCAGGAAGCCACAACAGATCCCCTGGAACGGCGAAGCGTGCACCCTCCTTCTACCGCTCCCAACCCACGCATCGTCCGCTTGCCCTCTCGCGTGGCCGACTTGGCCCAAACAAGCAAAGAACACCAGATGGCCCATTCTCAACCGGCCGGCCGCTGGCCTTCCCGTGTTCGTGGCTGGATCACGCTCGTCTTCCCAACTGCCCGGAACGCCAACCATCCGAGCCTGTGGCTGCAGTCGAGCGTCTGGCTTCTCTTCCTCCCGAACGCCAGAACCTGCCGCCCTTGTCTCCCGTGTCCGCTGCTCCACCCCATCCGTCTCTATTCTTCACACTCGGCTCCATGTTTCCGAGCCATGGACGATCCCTTCCCATGGGCCCTGACGTTGCCTCCATACCAATCAGCAATTCAACAGTCTCTGCGTCAAGCGACCAAACCATCAACTCGTCCCATCCGTGCGGGGATGCACCGTCGTCCCAGATGCTTCTTTGGCGCCTTCCCGTCCCTTTGGGCGTCGTCACACCCGTTCTTATGTCGTCTGCTGCTCACTCGACATGACCTCGACATCTTGGGGGAGCCTTGTTTCTTCGCGTCGGCTCCCGAACGGATCGTCGTCACATCACCCCCGCCACGAACTCCGCCCTTTGCCGCCGGGAAATAACCACTCGACTCGAAGATTACTTTTCGAGCATTCAGTATTACTGATCGACGCGGCTCCCGGCGTTGAAAAAGCCTGCGCTGTAACCTCATCTCCCGGCCTGCTCGGATCTACGGCTGGGACCGATCTCTTCGCATCCGTATGTGTCCACGGCCGCTTTTCTCCAGCAGCTCTGAACCGAGAGCTTTTAAAGATGGTCACCCTCCTCCCTTCTCTCTGGCCCTGTCTCGACGTTAGGAAGGCCGCTCTGCACACACCCAGCCACCTGTCCTCCTGGTTCAACATGCCGCTCTCTACCTACTTTGCCCAGGCCTTCGTCGCCGTCCTGTTGGTCGTCTTTGGCCTTCACATGCAGACCACCGCCGCCCAAGTACTGGCGCCTGCTTGTACAAACGTGGACCAGGCGAACCCCCTTCACAGCCAACACCCCAACAACGCCACGGGCGTGCTGAACATCACCATGGCCATCATCCCGATTCCCATGACGACGGCGCGGCAGGTTGTTCCATCTCAGTACGGAATTCTGGAAAACGCCATACGAGCGGTGATGCCCAACTTCCCCTCTGGCATGTACCCTGTCGTGGTCCAAGCTGGACATGACCACGATATCCGGTTTCAAGACATCAGCATTCCCGACTTTAGTGTAAGCCCTTCCTCGGGTTCCCACACTCCTGTCAACACCGCTGACCATTACCACAGAGAGCTGGTTTCGAGTTCCCCTTCTTGGATCTCCTCGGCGACGGTGCTTCGAGCTTTCGCTGGGCCCCGGAGCAGCTGATCTCGGCATCGAACCCTGTGGCCATTGGCGGCTCCCTGGCGTACGGAACGACGGTCCACGCCGCCAACTTTGGCCCCGATTGCAATGCCTACGAAGCGTCAACTCAGGGTGGGACGTCCTTTAACGGATCCGCTGGCACCAAGCACATGTCTCTCGAGATGCGGCGGGCGCCTGCCGACCAGTCGATACCGTACAGCCTGGCCATGTTTGACTCCATCATCAACCAGCCAATCTTTGCCAACGGATCAACTTGCGATCAGCAGATTCGGTTCTTCAACACCTCATTGACCCAGGGTGTCTTCGAGCCCGCACCCGTTCGCGGAACCATCAAGGCAGACCTCGGCCCGTTCAGCACCGACACGTCCTTTTCGGACGTTGCGGGTTTCCAGGCTGCGACACCCTTCATCGAGAACAACTACCTGCCTTGCGAAATGTTTAGAGGATATAACTTGGTCAGGACAACTTGATACCCTTGTTTACGATACCTAGTGTTTGCATTTTGGATATTTGTACTGCATACTTGTCGAAGAAAACAACCTCGACCTAACGCCTACATGACGTACATAGCTTTGGGGGACGGGCTTTCTGTTCCGGCCCCCCCCCCAGATGGCATTTATAAGTCCACTAGCCAGAGGTAGTCCTTGTCCCCTGGTCCACCATGATGATGTAAGTAGTGTAAACGCATGAGGGCAGTCTGGTCCCGGAATAGGCAAGATTGATAAGCCGCCAACCTTCCAGGACTTATAGGTGTCAGTCCAATGTGCCCTCCACGGGCGATGTTAGCCACGTGGCCCGCAAAGATTTGCTGCACACAGCAAACGGAGACGATGTCATCGATTCCATTGGTCAAGTCTCCCACACCGAAGCTTGGGACGTGGTTCGCTGGAAGACGGCGAATGTGCTCAAATTTGGCTTGCAGGATGATTCGGCGCTGCTCCTTGGTCATGTCGACGCAGCGGCGGAAGAATCGAAGACCAAGGGACGTGAGGTAGCAAAGGAAGCGACTTACCTCGGGCCACCTGGCCTTGTCGTCGTCCAAGTCGGGTTGGTGCGGCAGCTCGGAGGCGGAGAGGTGGTCGACAGCCCAGAGGGCGTATTGGATCCAGAGCATGCGGGAGAAAAAGCCGGTGACGGGCGAGGCCGTGATGTTTCCATCGCTGCTGGGCGTCTCCGGCTCAGCGGTCCACAGGGCATAGCGGCGCGGGTTGTCCCACCGCGTCAACAGGCCGTGGGTTCGGGCATCGCGCGTCGTCATCTGGTTGGCCCGAGGAGCGAATTGCGCAACTGACGACGTGTCGGCGCTAGAATACAGAGGCTTGAGGGGATTGCTGTAGAAGAGACGCGTGAAGAGCTCGAGCTCGAAGAAGCGCGCCTGGAAGAAGGCGTGCCAGGACTTGCTTTGAATGGACGTGGCGTGGTCGCAGAAGCCCAGCAATTGGTCTACGCCGACGGTCGGGTATTGCTCGGTACCAGCCTCGAGGGCAGACTGGACGATAGCGACAGGCATTGTAGACCTAAAGCTGTTGTAGGGGATGCTGGACCACTTGGCGACATTGTCGGTCAGCAGCACGTTGACGGCACGTAGGAGATCGAGGAGGTCGCGGAACCGGGCGAGGGCTTTGGGGTTCGCACGGGATCGCGCGTGTGTGCCGTCGGGCTTGCTCCAGGGGTCGGGATAGCTGGATCGGAAGCCGCCTTGGTGGAAGGTGGTGAGGTGTGCCTCGACACGGCGGCGGAACTGGCGGACATGTTCCCTTGCGCCGCGGACGGGAGCGTGGATGGCGGCGAAGGCGGCGTTGCGGACGTCGGGGTGGAGCAGAAGCGGGATGAACCAGGAAATGTCGCCGGCGACGGCCAGCTGGATGGAGGGATGGAACTGGATGAGGTTTAGCCTGTCGACGAGGTCGACGTGGAGGAGGACTTCGCATTGGAGCTCCCGCGGAAGAGAGGCGAAGAGGGCGACGCCATTTGCAATTGAGGGCATGTTGGTGGAGTCGTGGTAGTTGATGGTTGATGATGGTGTTTTGCTGACTTCAAGATGAGGCCAAGCTCAGCTCATCGAGGCGACCTGGCGGTGTATAAAGTACGCAACGTCACGTCTTGTTCGCTGCGTTGTGATGATTTGGCTCGTTGTTCAAGCCGAGTTAGTTGCCGACAGTTCTACGAGATGAGTGGCACTGGCGGTAAACAGATTTCGAGTTTGCTTTGTCCAGTCGTCGTTGAGTATTGTTCGACTCATCAGCAGTACAAGAACGCACTTCTTTGAGCCATGCGAGTCCGTTTGTGTATCGCCAGACAGAGGTATTGTCTGCCATGGCGGATGTTGAGTCCAAGGAAACAGAGCAGTCGGCTTGGGCATTGGTTTCCATTGACGCTGGCCATGGCAAACACTCGGTAGGGAACGTCGCTTCAACTTGCACACTTCGGGACGGTGCGTCTTGGCGATGGGAAGGATCTATGGTGCTATGTGGGTGATCACCTCATGGGTGTAGAGCGCCCAGAGAAGATGTCCGCATCGTCAATCCAACGTTGCGACCGCGATGAATTCTGGTGTTGGCTGCATCGAACCTCGGCCTCGCAGCTCAGCTTCATCGGCGTTTTCATAAGCATGAGATTCACCCATGAGATTTATCCATGAGATTTATCCATGAGATTTATCCATGAGATTTATCCATGAGATTTATCCACGAGATTCACCCATGAGATTTATCCACGAGATTCACCCATGAGATTCACACATGAGATTCACCCACGAGATTCACCCATGAGATTCATCAGTGAGATACATAAACATGAGATTTGTTCATGCACGACCAAGGTAACGGAGGCGGCAGCGGGAAGCTTGAATATGAATTGATTGTGAGATTGAGATGGCTACAGAGCCTACTGCGTATACACTGCCGACGGCCTCATCCAAACCCGCCACGTCAAGGGGCCGAGTGGGATAGGACGGCAACTAGAGACGACAGATGAGCGAATGGCGCGGCTCGGAAGAGCGCGTTGGGACGAATCGAAAACGCGACTGGAAACACTCGAGTCTCCGGGCCAGGGTTGATGTGTCGATGGCGGGGGTCCGCTTGGCGGTTTCGGGGTTGATGAAACGCCAAAAGTGACGATGGACCTCGACGACGAGTGTGGCCGTCCAGGGGTCCATGGTCCATGGTCACCGTCCATGGTCACCGTCCATGGTGTAGACACATGGTAAGACAGCATCCCTGTCTGTCATGAAACTTAAGCCTCAGACTGTCTCCCATTCTTGATGACCGCTTGAGGGTGGCTCGAGACGGGACGTAACCTGAAGCCTCGAGGAGGATGGGACCGTCATGGGACGAGGGGACGAGAATGGAAACAGATGCTGCTCTGGTTTGGGTGTTGGTGTTGGTTGTTGACTAATGACTGATGGCTGGCTGGTGTGGGTTATGAGATTTGCCGAGGAACAAAACAGGGACGAAACCTGAAGACGCTCTTGTCTACACGTCCTACCACCTTTTCTGCTTTTACTGTTTCTCTCACTGTCCACTCCTCTTCTTCCTCCTTGGCGCTGGCGCATTGCTTGGTCCTCACTCATTGTTCGGTCTGGCATCGTGACCTTCACTTCGACTCCCTCTCTTTCTGTAATTACTTTTGTATAATCACCAAGCCGACGTTCTCTTGTCCACCCCAAACCCCAAAACGGTAGATCCGACTCCCACGACGACAAGACACATTAGACAAACGGACCAGCAGAGATGGACATGACAGAGGCAAAGTACGAAAACCTCCACGTCGAGGACCACGACCGCGACGACCGCAGCAGCACCGAAGTCGAGGATTCGCTCATGGACGGCGGGGACGACAAGGTGTACGCCCGGGACTTTCAGCACCCGGCCAAGCGGAGGCGGAACAGGTGTCTGGACATGCTCAAGGCGTCGCGGTGGTTCGTCGACACGATACTGCTGCTGGTGATTCTGGGGCTGCTGGTGCGCGAGCAGACGAGCAAGCCGCCGGCGAGCCCGTGGGACTTTGGGGGCGACCTGACGGGCGTCAGCGGACACTGTGAGCACACTTGGAACGTATGGGATGTGAGAAGAAGGATGAGGGATGGCTGACGATGTCGGACAAACAGTTTCACAGCAGATCAAGACGTTCACGCCGGACTACGAGGGCAAGTACGCGCCCAACGACACGTCAAAGTTCTTCACGGACGAGGTGCTGAACAACTGGAACGAGCTGATGCCGTGTGAGTTGGACGGAGGACGACCTGGACGAGGAGAGAGAGACTGACAGACGACAGACGGCATGGGGTTCCAATGGGTCAACGACACGCACAAGTACCACGACCTGCCGACGCCCATCGTCTGGCCCGAGAAGACCGTCTTCACCACGTCCATCACCCACCAGCTGCACTGCCTGGTGCGTCCCCCTCACGGATTCCTCGCTTCTGTTGCCCCGGAGTGTCGGGCCGGAGCTAACGCGCCCGCAGTTCGCCGTCGTGCAGACATACTCGGGCCTCACGTCGGGCCACGAGATCCCCGACGACCACCACTGGCACATGATCCACTGCTTCTCGTACCTCCGGCAGACCATCATGTGCAGCGCCGACATGGCGCTCGAGGGGCTCGAGACGACGTTTCCCGACCACAATGGCGGTTCCGACGGCTGGGACTCGAAGCACGGTGGGTTGGCCTGCGTGTGACCGTGACTCTTTGACTTGTGGATGATGATGCTGACGAGGACGATGTAGTTTGCAAGGATTATAGTCAGGTCAAGAGCTACTTGGAGAGCGTCAGGGCATACGACGATAGAGAAATCTTTTAAGCCAGCGTTGGCATTTATTCCTTGCTCAACTCTCTTGCTCAACTCTCTTGCTCAACTCCCAACATCAGTGACTCTGACGTTCATCCACTCTGCCGTACGCTAATCTCTACTTACTTTCAAGGCCCAGGGAGAAATTGGGACGCCTGCATCATGAGGTCGTCGTCGTCGTCATCGTCGTCATACCCTTCGATGAGGCCGCCATAAAACTGCTCCCCATCCACTTCAGACTCTCTGTCTTCGTCGTCTCCTCGGTCCCCCTCGTCCGCTTCCTCATCTTGGCTCTCCTCCCCGACGTCGTCATCTTCATCCGCCATGGTAGCCACCCCCCTTCGCCTCACGAGCCCGTCAAGCCGAATCGCCCTGTCCCAGTCCTCGTCAGTCATGATGTCCGCCTCGGGATAGTCAGACCTCGGCAGCGGCAAACACAACGGACACCACCGCCCCAGGTTGCAGAAACACTCGCCCGGGTCCCACCAGCGCTCGCGCCCGCGCCTCCATCCCTCCCACCGCAGCGTCTTGTTGTCCCCCTTGCCCGTCCACACGGCGCGCTCGCAGCGCCTCTCGGACCTCCATACGCCCCGCCAGGAGGCCTCCGTCATGCGGAACACGGCGTCGACGTCGAACGGCTCGTAGCGCAGGTCGAAGCGCATCTTCTTCCACGCCAGCGACGTCACGTCGCAGTTCCTCCACCGCCACCGCCACCGCCGGTTCTGCGACCCCGGCGCCGTCCGCAGGGAGTAGCCGAGGAACCGCGTGTAGTCCATGGCGTAGACGTGCTCCAGACACGTCAGCGCCACCGCCCGCACCGAGAGCTCGGGGAACACGCGCCCCGACGTCTCGTGGTCCCAGTGTCGCGGTGTGCTACCTCCGCCGACGCCCGCCGGCCTGCTCGACCACGCGCGGATCTCGCCCGAAAGGAAACTCGGCGCGTGGGACGCCTTGACGCGCGTGATGGCCTGGTACGCCGACTTGAGGAAGCGCTCCTGGTCGCGGCGCTCCATGTGCCGGAACCGCTGGAGGAACTTCAGCGGCAGGCTGCACAGCGCGTGGAGGAACTTGCTCATCTCGAGTTCGGGGTGCGCCTCGTACAGCAGCGTATCCCTCTTGTCCACCACCTCCGCCGCGCTCGACATCCGAGAGGGCGGCCACTTCTCGCGGACCTCCTCGGCCCGGAAGATGGCACACCCCAGGTCCGAGAACTCGCAGCGGTCCAGCATCACCAGTCTCGCGCGCAGGTAGCCCGCGAGGTCCGCCTCAGCCGCCTGGAGCTGGCCCGCCAGCGCGCGGAACTCGTGGGTGCGCGGCCGCGCGCGGAAGAGCGGGAGGAAGGGTTCCCCCGCGACGGGGTCCGACTGCCACTGCAGCGCGACGAGGGTCCTGTTCAGCTCGGCGTTGCGCAGGCCGTCGTCGTACAGGTCGCGGACGCGGCGGCGCTCGGGCGAGGAGCGGTTCGCGGCGCGGACGGCGCGGCGGAAGGCGAGGAGCATGGCGTCGAGCGGCGCGGCGTAGCAGTCGAGCGTGGCCTTGAAGGCGCACGTGATTTGGACAAAGTCGTCCCTGGTCCAGCCGGCGAACATGGGTTCCGCGCGCGCGAGGCGTGTTGCGTACGACTCGCCCGCCGGCGCGACGACCTCGCCGTTGGTAAAGTGCGCGTCGCGGCGCTGCCACTTCGCGCCGCGGGGGAACAGGGGCCGGTGGTAGTGCGCGCGGCGGAGGAGTTCGAGGCGGAAGAGGGCGCGCTGGAGGAGGGCGCGGTTGGTGTATGGGCCGTCTGCGGTGTCGTCGAGGGGGATGCCTTCGGGGACGACGCCGTGGCGGTACATTGTCGCGCGGCGCTTGAAGGCGAACTCGAACATGGTTGGGTGCTCGGTGCCGTCGTCCTTTGCGAAGCGGCGGTAGGGTCCGAGGGGTTCGGCCGAGGTGTCGACGTGGTCGTCTACCCAGGAGGCTTCCCAGTCGTCAAAGTTGTGTCGACTGCCCGGCGCGGGGACGCCCTGGTCGTCGCGGCGGTTGCCGACTTGGTTGACGTGCTCGAGCAGGTCGTCGATGATGATGGTGATGTCGCAGAGGTCGCCGAGGCCCCAGTGCTCGAGGTTGGTTTCGTTTGCGACGGTGCCGGCGGCGAAGTCGGCGTCAAAGGCTGCCCGCGCGGACTTGCTCGAGTTGAGGCGGCGGTCGACGCAGGATATGGCGTCTTTCCAGGCGATGGGGTGGATGTGTTTCTGGAGGATGGTGAGCTTGCGCGCTTGGAAGGCGGTCTTGAGGGCCTCACTTGTTTTGGCGAGGTCGAGAGCGCCTCGGAGGGATGGTTCTCGCATGAGGGCTTCGAGGGCTTCTGGACTTGGCTCGTTGGAGGTGTCTGGGCTGGTCGAGCCGCTGGCCTCTACGGGCGAGGACTGAGATCTGGACACAGACATTTCAGTATATGATGTGGTTGGTGTATATCTTGGTGACGATAATGGATACACACGACCTACCTAGCTGGCTACTCGGTTGATATATACGCAGTCAGTCGGAAACAGCAGGCTTGAGTTGACTTGCTTTGCTCGTTGCAAGTAGAGTGAGTTCTTACAAGGCTATTGTGCGTCACCAGATGTCGTTGGGTCTTCTTTGATGGTCGAGTCTTGATGGAACAGAGGTTGTAGACAATGCTACTGCTCGACTGAATACGTCTTTGTCTACTCAACTCGCCACGCAGTTTGTCAACCAAGACGTTGTGAGCATGGGTATGTGACGGACTACGTGCTGGCAGACCATCGCTACAGGACAATTCTCGTTGCATGAAGGATGCTGAATCTCGACCTTGACTTTCAAACGCCATGGAAAGAAGCTTTGATGAGTCTCGTGGAAGTTTGACACAAGTCAGTCACTCAACAGCCCGATATCATGTTCTGGTCACGTATCAGCACGGTTGACCATGCAACACAACCAAGATTGACGTCTAGCTAGGCTGAACTACTCCAAGTCCAACCGAGTCATATTAGTATCCCGCCTCAGTGTGCGTCCAGATCCCACCGTCGAAATCCATGTCCCACGCTGAAAGTACCAGAAAGCTGCTCATCCACGACAAGACAATCAAGCCAGGTGAGTCGTGTTGTACAACCTGTTGCCCGTGTCCGTCCCGTACCGCCCCGTGAACTTGTTGTCCGAAAGCCGCAGGGCAACCACCGTCAGCTCGTCCTCCTCCGCCAACCGCTCCAGGATGCCCGAGACGGCCTTCTTCTGCACGACGCCGGCGACGACGACAATGCGGGCGCGCACGTCCATGTCCCTCAGGCGGTAGACAAAGTTCCTGACGGACTTGCCGCTGTTGACGACCGAGTCCACCAGCAGCACCGTGCTCTTGCCCTCGAAGCTCTTCTCGTCGAGGTCCCTCGGCGTGCGGGCGTGGACGAACATGGCCTTGGGCAGCACGTCGTTGACGCCCATGGCCATGGGCTCGCCGCCGCGCATGAGCGCCACGATGGCGACGTTGGCCTCGTCGCGGACGTTGAAGCCGTCGGCCTTGCGGCCCTGGACGTGCGCGATGGGGTACGTTTCGAGCCCCAGCACCTCGGACAGGTACTCGTGCGCGAGGTACCACCCGACGCGCGCGTGGGCGGCGCGCAGGGCCGGCCCGTCGAGCATGGCGTCGCGCGTGGGCGTCATGAGCAGCCGCGACGCCTGCTTGTCCGTGGCGTGGACGAGGTTGAGGTACGCGCGGCGGCGGGCGATGGAGGCGACGAAGTCGCGGTTCGCGACGTCGACGATGGGGAGCTTGGTTGTCGTGAGGCGCGGTTTGACGCCCGGCGGGATGAGGGCCTGTTCCGCCTCGAGGCCGTCGTCGTCGATGGCGCTGAGGAGGGCCTCGTCCATGGTCTGGCTGCGGATCTTCTCCTCGCCGACCTTGACGACGGCGCGGTCGGCGGCCTTGAGCATGGGCAGGTCGAGGGGGCTGTCGCCGAAGGCGGTGACGCGGAGGCCGTGGTGGTTGCGGAGGCGGGAGACGACGGCGCCCTTGATGTCGGGGGTGACGACGTAGCCGTCGGACACGCGGCTGCCGCCGACGACGCGGACGCTGTTGCCGTAGCCCTCCTTCTGCATGACCATCTCCCAGATGCGGCGGATGCCCGAGGTGACGATGACGGCGCCGACGTTGGGGTCCCGCGTGGCCGTCTGCAAGAGGTTCGTGAACTCGGGGTGGATGTTGACGAGCCCGGCGATGGAGGCGCACATGTTGTCAAAGTCGGTCGTCGTCTCCTCGTAGAGCAGCACGATCTGGCGCAGCGCCTTGTACGTGTAGCCCCAGGCGGCGATGGTCTTCTTGAGCGGGCACTCGGCGTGCAGGTGGCGGACCTCGGGCAGCGTCCAGAAGGTGATGCCCGTGTCGCCCTTTGTGATGGTGCGGTCCGCGTCGAGCACGAGCATCGAGTCGAGGTCCTTGTCGACGTCGAGCCCGAGGACGACCTGGTCGACGTGGGCGATGGCGCGCTTGAGGTTGTCCTCCTCGGAGTGCTGGATGATGTCGTGGACGAGCGGGAGGATGCTGGTGAGCATCGAGGGCACGTAGGGCATGACGGTGAAGAGGATGCCGTCCTCGAGGCAGACGCGGCGCAGCCTGCGCTTCTCAAAGTCCTGCCAGCGCTTGATGTGGTCGACCGAGAGCCGGGGACGGGGTCGCGACTCGTCGTCGACGGTCCGCTGGGCCACGACGTCGGCGGGTATGTCCAGGTAGAGGATGTGCGTGTAGGCGTCCTTGTCCTCGTCCGTGTAGACGACGTCGGGCGCCTCGTCGCCCTCGGTCCAGAAGGAGTAGTGGCCCGCGACGAAGCCGGTGCGGCCGTACTCGAAGCACTCCTTGGCCATGTTCTGCACGGCGCGCCCGCGCCAGACGGCCTTGATCTCGGGCGACAAGGTCTTGAAGGCGTCCATGCCGCCGGGCACGAGCTTCCCGAGACGCTCGGCGCCTTCGTAAAAGGAGTGGTCCTCGTGGCCCAGGATGTCCTGCAGTTGGCGCAGCACGAACGACTTGCCGCTGCCGGGGACGCCGTACAGTCCGATGATGACGGGCTTCCCCTTGGGTTTGGGGTTGGGGTTGTAGAGCTTGCGGACGTCCTCGAGCTCGGAGATGAGGTCGTCCGTCATCTTCTTGACGGCCTTGGAGGATTTGCTGTCCGGATCGTACGCGGCTTCGGGGAGCTGGCCGGGAGGTGGCAGGATCGGGAGCGTCATCGGTCGGTGGTTGAGAGGCGGAGGCGAGAGCGGCAGGTCCGCGGATCTGCTGTAGAACGGCATGTTGAGCAACGATTATCGGTTTCGGAGCAGATGAAAGCGGCAGAGTTGCGAAAAGTCGAGCCAGAACTTTGTTGATGTGGTTGGTGGTGTTGTTGTTGGTGAGGAAGGAGCGGGATGGCGTTGTGGTGGTGGCGATGGTGGTGGTGAAAGAGATGCAGTTAAATACCAGAGGCAGACCAGAGATTTCCTCAAAAAGAATTGGCTTGTTGATGGCAAGGTCTGGAGATTCTGGAATGGTCTGCAGCGTGTTGAGAGAATCAGGCAGCTTGCCCAAGGCGACTCAGCAGTTGGCAAGACATTCTTCACCTGCAGGCTTGACATGGGACAAACCGCAAAACTCTGCACGCGGTCAAGTTGATTGCAAGATTTGGCTGCTTTCCAAGCTGTCTTGCCATAGACTGAGAAATCAGAGAAGCAGTTTGTAGTTGAGGATTGGGATATGTGTGTCAACCTACAGACAAGTTTTGATATCAATCAACCAAACACACGGCAGCTATGCTTGGAAGCAACATCACACCTGTACTGTCCACATGACACTTGTAAACACAGATGACTCCATGCAATGACGAGTTTTGCAAAATCTGGCTTTCAATATCAGCACTTTGGTTGTCCCTGTCTTGCGTTTGCTGGGTGCTTTGATTTAGGCTTCATTGCAAGCATATGAAGAAGAAGTGCACTACACGATAGAGCAGACAAGCTGTATGGAAGTGTGGCTCTAGCTGGAAAAACTTGAAGTATGAGAGAAGTATAGCATTGAGGAAAGAAGCATCAGAATGACACTCAAGCAAGCAAGCCCTCCTGACCCCTTTTCATCAGTTCTGGATAGAATAGAAACAAAAGGAGTAGAATCAGAAACAATGGATTGAACACTGGCTTTTACCAGATGAAAGTTCTTTGCTTGCGTGTTTCACCATGTCTTGAACATCTCTTTCAAGCTGCTCTCCTTTCCCAAGTGGAAGAGTTTCTGGCATACATCTGTCTGCTGTAGACTGTAGTTTCCTAGACAATCCACAAACCACCAGTTTGAACTCTACGCAAACCTCCCACATTTCGACGAGAAACATGCCGACCGAGTTCGCCAACGAAGAAAATAAGGTATGGCAAGCACGCAAGAATTCAAAATGTATTAGTCACGTATGGCACATGATGAGAGGGAATCAACCTAATCAAGCATCTACTTACTTACGTTTGCTCTGGAGAAGCACGCACACAAGAGGGCCTCACGTAAATAGTTTAGCTCCAAATCCATTCCTAGCTCTGACACACCTGGGTATAAATAAGTCTTGATCACATCAGGGTAGTCCTAGAGAACAGTAGTTGAGGAGTTTGGGGTAATATATGTACTTGCGAGCATGGAACTCGAAATAATCGTCATGGTTGCCACGTCGTAGATTTACGCCGAAAGACCAACGAACGCAGCAGCGCACCTTGAAGAGCCGATAGCGCAAAGCTAGCAAAGCGACAGGAGACCAGCACCTCTCCTCATCCTTCGGCATCCAATCCAACGGCGGTCTTTGCTGACTTCAACTACCTATACAACTCCACGACCGCCGATGACAACAGGGACGGAAACAGCAGCTGTCAACCGCAGACCGCGAAACACTTCAACATCAATCACCCATCCTGTTTCGACCTCTCCTGGTTCCGAGCGTCGTTCATGAAGTGGCTCAGCGGTCTGTGGCTGAGAGTGTACTCAAGTCAGGCTCAGTCAGCGTGGCGCTGCACATTTCATGTTTGACGGCAAGCGCGCCACATGATCCTTCAAACCTACGCAGCTGAGTTCCATCGTAATAGGCTATAGCGTTTCCATTTCTTGTCTTCATTTCCAGGCATACACTATGAGCGACCAAAGAGTATGCCGATTTTTGCTCTCAAGTTGCCTCATGACGACCGTCGTGGGCGATTGCTGCTACTCCCTGATGAGCTCTTCCCATTTCACGTCACCGTTCATGTTGGGGGTACCTACAGCCACGTCACGTGACAGCCGTAGGCTACAGCCATGAGGGCGCCCTCTTGCCCACAGGGATGGCCTTAAGCCGCTCCCTCTAGATATCCTCACATTTAGACAATTGAGCCCCAATTGGCTTCTATTTCGACCCTCATGCCCTAAGGAGTCACACAGTTCATTCGATGTCTATCCTCAAATCTCACACCCTGTTGCTCATGAACGAGCTGAATCATCTTGATGAGATGCTTTGACGTTTATTTCTGAACCGACACAAGGACTCATACCACCGCGCTCGTGAGCGACCTCGTCAAGAAGCTGGAAGGCTCCAGGTTGAATGTCTGAGAATCGCAAACGCGTAGCTTCTGCTCATTCAGTGGGCTTGGTCATTCAAGGCTGTCTCGAATACACCGACCGTAGCCAGCTTGGGACCACTCTGGTCGATGGCTACGTCCTGGTGTGCCCAGATCATGTTCGTGAACCGACAAGGCTCATCATGGCCGATGAATAGTAGGATCAGATCGTGTGTCCTGCGCAGAAGATGACAGCTCAATGGAGGGCAAGAAGCCACGCCAAACCTCCTTGATATCCTTCGTCTTGACAGCCATCTAACAGCCATCTGACAGCCAAAGATACCAACGGCACCTCCGCAAGATGTTTAAACTGGACTGCTAAGCTTTGCTGCCGCCTCCAATGTCACCTTGACAAGGATCATCAGCCCTGTCCGTGTCGTCGTCTGCCCGCAACCCAAGCTCGATGGTGGCTTCGGACGGCACGCTCGGATGCCGAGGCGGATACGAATTCGGTGGCATTGGGGGGCGGAGGTTTATCAGCAAACTAATTACTTTACTCCGTACCTCGTGCAGGTTCGTACTCTCGCATCGTCTCGGCAAGGGTGTCTTGGTTCTGCAACGGACTGTACTATGTATGTAGTACTATGATGGGGCATTCGTCCAGACGCTGCATTAGGTATCGAAGACACCGCCAGCCAACTGATTTATAAGCTGGCTTCTCTGTCGTGCCCCGCGTGTGGGGGTGGAACGAAGACTTCCCCTCAAATGAGAGAAGCATCACGACATTGACAGATCAATGGTGCAACTTGTCATCTCATTATCGCATTGGTAATCGCCCGCTGGACCCCGATTGCATATAACAACATTGTCCTCGACCCTCAAGCGGCCTGTACTGGTAGCCATTCCTCGACAAGAAACCGAACAATCTCACATATCCAACATGGCCTCTGCCCCCAAGATCAAGTTGTACACCAACCACGCCTGCCCATGTACGTGAAGCTCGCACCGCCAATCAATTCCTCTGGCGTCTCTCCCATTCCAACCTCTCAGACCACCCACGGGCCACATGCCCTCCGAGCACGACATGACTCAAGAGCACGAAGCTAACCTCCCAACCAAGGGGCTCACCGTGCGCACGTCGCCCTCGTCGAGCTCGGCCTGCCCTACGAGGAGGAGATCATCGACCTCTCCGTCCCGCGCACGCAGGAGTACCTCAAGATCAACCCGCGCGGCCTGGTCCCGTCGCTCTCGTACGACGGCGAAATCATCACCGAGTCCGCCATCGTGAGCCAGTTCCTCGCCGACGCCCACCCGTCGCACCTGCTGCCGGCCTCCGACTCCAAGGAGGGCGCCCTCGCCCGCGCGCGCATCGGCTTCTTCGTCGACGCCTACTTTAGCAAGGCCAACCCGCTCATCTTCAAAATCTATGGCGCCAAGACGGACGACGAGGCCGAGAGCATCGCCGAAGGGTTCGTCGACGTCGTCGCCAAGGAGGTCGAGCCGCTGCTGGGCGACGCGGCGCCGTACTTTGGCGGCAGCGCGAAGCCCACCCTCGCCGAGGTACGTGGTGCAGGTAGCCCTTGTGTGTCTCGGGCTACTTTTTCTTTCTTTTTCGCTGCCGATGATGGCGTCATGTTGTCATGGAAGAGAGTTTCTGTTCGACGAAATGTAATGCTGATTAATTTGCCAGGTTCTTACGGGGTCCTTCACCCTCAGACTCTTCTCCTTCGCCAACCATGGTATCCTCCCCAAGAGCATCGTGAGTTCGCTGGAGCAGAGGACGCCCAAGTTTTACAAGTGGGCGCAGGCCGTCAACAAGACGCCGAGCGTGACGCACATTTTCAACGAGGCGACCATCGTCGAAAAGACGAAGCACAAGATTGCGAGCATCAAGGCCGCGAGCAACTAAAGATTTTTTTTAAGCTTTTGGCGAAACTGGGTGAGGCAGACTCTGTAGTGACATATACGCGAAGAATTCAAATCCGATTACTGTTGCAAGCCAGGTCTTGTGTGAATCCCCTTCATCGCCTTATTTTGAGTTGTCAACACATGGGACGTGGTCCGGCGAGCCACCGATGACCCGGTTCTGAGATGGGAGAGGGATGGAGGCTGGTAGCTGCAAGCGGCCTCGGTCTCGGCAACTAGGAGCAGACGTGGCGATCATACTATTTTCGAATCTCGGTCAAGGTTGAGTTTTGCTAGTTGATCGGCAGGGCTGCGGGCCCAATCGAGGGATACCCCGGGTGTGAGGTGTCCCTGTGCTAGGTGCCTTGACCAACGGTTGGAAGTGCTCTGCTTGATGATTTCTTTTCTCCGATGGAAAGGGATTAGTCCCGCGGGCTACCGATATGTTGTGCGTTTTTTTGGTGGCAGACTAGAAGCTTGCTTCTATGATCGGGTGATCGAGGCGTGACAGCGGGCGAGGGTTCAACCGCACACACTTCAACTCGCCCATGGTCGTGATCCTGCGCCCGAGAGGTACTCTTGCGGATCGTTGGAGCAAATCTTTACAGAAGAAGCTCACTTCAGGCTCTGGTGGAGCTGTCTCAACTTCATGCCGGGTCTCGACTACTCCGTTCGGCGCTATTCACAAGAGGTGGTGTGTCAACGAGGACGTTGATGGCCATTAGGTACCTGAAAGAGTCCAGGATGGGAACCACTTCCGCCACGAACGTGCGGTATCGACTCGGACATGGCCGGTTCCCAAACCCCCACTTGACCGAAGTCGGGCGTGGTCTCGGATGTCAGTGGGTGCCACTGGATCGATTCCAGAAGGACTGCAAGCACGGGACGAAGTCCGGGTGACGAAGCGCCTCCGCCGAGAGAGCATCTTTGCGTGAGTTTTTAGTCAGGTTCGTGTCGGGTCGGTTGACTGGAAGGATATGCCACAAAGCGCTTGCGGTAAAGAACAGTCGCACAGATGTGTGGCAGACTTCGGTACCTCGAAGCAATCTCCAGTCCGAAGACGTGGCGGAGTCATTGGTGGACGACGTCGCCGTGCCGAGTAAGACGAGGCAACTGCCGTTGACACGAGTGGGAAGAATGGATGCCAGGTTTCGCCTTCGTCAGAGAAGAGGCCATCGAGAGAGTGGAAGATGGCCGAGAACAGACGGAGGGACAAGGGAAATAAGAGGTGCGCGCAGCTGGCGGAGTTTAGCTCGGTCAAGGTTTTGGGCTTCGACGACCAGACCAAACAAAACCCCGCTTAGCATGCGGCAAGAGGAGCTTTCGTCTCTACTTGAACATTCTGACTGGTCGTTGCGTCTAGAAGCCCTCGAAACAACAGGCGTGAAACGTCCCAGCGTTGATCCCGGAGGAACATCCGGATGGGGACCAGGATTGCGAGCGGAGAGGCTGAGGACGCGCTGTAATCGTAGATGCTTTGCGTTTCCCTGCATCCGTCCGTACCTAGGTGGTGTTGACATTCTTGGACAACTTGCAGGCATCTTCGGGGAAGGCGATGGAGGCACAGTTCGATTGTATTTCGTGATGTTGCGGCTGTTTAGTCTGCCCTCTCTGATCTAGCAGCGCGTACGTAAAGGGCGCTCGAGTTGTCGCGAAACATGCCAGCCAGCACGACAGCCAGAAGTCCACGTCCGAACCCTAAGCATCAAGTCCTTTGATGGCGATGGTCGGGACCAAGACTGTAAAGCAGTGGTGATGGCCTCTTCCGCGTTGCATAGCCACAATCAAATCATGTCTAACTGCCATCCATCCGAGGACTGCATATACCATCATGAATCAGTCGTGTACACACACCAGTTACCATGCCTAAGCACAGAGACACTCGCGCGCGCCCTTTGAATTCATAAACCTGCCGCTCCCTCGACCCTCGAGCTTTCGTCCCAAGTCGTCTCATACTCTAAACCCTCGACATCCCGGACGAAGTCTGCAGGCCAGGCCAGGCGAGGCCAGAGCCAATGAGCGCGAGCTCCGTCCCCCTCACAACGGCCTCTTCCGCCGCCTGCTTGCCCTGCGATCTGGCATCTGAAGCAAGACCAGTCATCCTTGATGTGTCAAGTCTTTGAACGGCCAACGGGTTCCCGGGGGGTGTAAGGGGGGTTGACAACGACGTTTGTCCCCCACGTCCAACCGCCTTTCGTGCCAGCGACGACCATCGCATCAAACGACACATCGATTCCGATCTTTCAACCAAATTCGGGAGGAAGAAGAGAGTTGCACGCCGCCCGGAGCGGGGACTTGGCGACTCTAGCCCCCTTGGCTTCATCACCTTTGGGTATCTGGACTTTTACATGGACCGAGACGCCACGGTACCGGCATCACGTCTGCGGTCGGTCAAAGGATGCGGTCATTCGCGCTCCCCGCGGCCTCTTACGCCTTGCTGTGGCTCGCGCTGGTCTTGTCGATGATGGGTCTTGTCGAGGCGGACGGGCAAACCTCTCGTTTGGTCGAGCGACAGCAGCTTCCGGACCTGAGCAAATTATCGCCATGCGGTGTAAGTAACGAATCGTGAATGTTTGCGCCGCGTGTACAGCAAGACTGACGATCTCGTAGCTTTCATGTCTGGTTCAAGGCATCAACGGCGCCGGCTGCGCCCCGACGAACACGACGTGCTCATGCGCGAGCCCCGAGCTGGGACAGATCGCGGCCGCTTGCCTCATTGCGAACTGCACGATGCAAGACTCCCTAGGTTGGTGGTGGTGGCGGGGCGAAATTGTGTGAGACTGCGACTGATCAAGAGTTCAGATCTGGCGCGACTGCAGGCCTCGCAGTGTAACCTGCCGCACGAGTCCCAGACGACCAAATTGCTGGCGATCCTCGTGACCGTCTACATCATGGCGGTCATTGCCGTTGGTCTGCGGTTGGTTGCGAAGAACAAGGCCAAGAACTGGAGCACGGATGATGTCCTGATAGTCGGCGCAGTTGTGAGTGCTGTGTGACAAACGAGGCGGTTGGCAGACGTGCTAACGTGGCGACCAGGTTATTGCCGTCGCGCCCTTTTCGTTTGTGGTATTGAGTAGGTTCTGTTCGATAACAACGCCGGCCTCGTTGTATAATTAACACGTGTCAGTGGCAGTCAAGGGTTTCGGCACTCACCTGTACGATCTCCGACCAGGGGCTCTACAAGAGATCCTTCGTTTATGTGAGTGAGGTGGAATGGCAACACGTGCGGCTGCGACTAACATGCGTAGTCTACGCTGCCGAAATCGTGTACGTGTTCGTGCTGCTCTTCGCCAAACTCTCCCTGGTCGCCTTTTACCTCCGCATCTTCACCGTGCCGAGGTTCCGCCTGGCTGCCTGGTCGTTGATAGGGTTCCTCGTCGTCGGCCAGGTCGTCATCGGCTTCCTCACCATATTCTCCTGCCATCCCATCGAGCTGTTCTGGGATAAGAACATCCACACCGGCGGCTGCTTGGACATCAACCAGCTGGCGTATGCCAACTCGGCCCTCGCCATCCTGCAGGACCTCATCATCCTCGCCCTCCCGATCGCCATGCTCCCGGGACTCCAGATGGACCGCAGCAAGAAGATGTCCGTCGCCACCGTGTTCCTCCTCGGATCCGTGGGCTTCATCTCCACCATCATCCGCCTCCAGGTGCTGGCCGTGTTCGGAACCTCCATCGACCCGACGTGGGACTACGTGCCCGTGGTCTGGTGGACCGTCATCGAGCTGGGCGTGGTCATCATCTGCGCGTGCCTTCCGATGATCCGCAACCTCGTGAACAAATCATTTCCCGACTTTAACCCGTTCAAGTGGGCGACGCCCAAGGCGTACAAGGACAGCTACGGCTCCTCCAGCGACAAGTCGTACAGACTGCAGCGCCACCAAAAGTTGGGGCGCAGCCGCAGCCCGCCCCAGTTCAGCGACAACTACGTCCGCCATCACCTCACGAGCCCGTCCGCCAAGGCGGTGCAGACATCGCCTCCTGCCGTGCACCGCGCGCGCGCGCAGCCGGGGCCGAAGCAGAAGGTTCCCGAACCCCCCGTCTCGCCGCCGCAGCCGTTCGACCTGTCGTGGAGGTCGACGAACCCGTACGGCATTGCGACCGACGACCCGTACGCGGTGGGAAAGACGAATTACAACTTGGAGGTGCAGATGCTGGAGAGGAAGGATAGGAATTTCGGCGAGGACCAGGCTAGGTGTGCACACTGTGGAAGGCGTCGTTGCGGTGACTTGTGATACCTCAGTGCGGCTAGCGATACCTAGAAAAAGATTCTTTGCAGTAATCTAATAAGGATGAATATCATCCGTTGATGACGGGTTATTTCCACTCGGCTGGGGCGTGTCAAACTCGGCAGGCCGGTCCGATTCGGGCGGCTCCGAGAAGACCCGCTTTTCTCGGTGGAGGACGGGCTGCTCCGGAGTGCACCCGGCATAAAGCCACAAATTAGCATAAAATCCACACAGTAGAGTTCGTCGCTCGGAGACGCACCGCGATTTCAGTGATGGCCCAGGTCAAAAGCCTAGCTGAGGCGAACGAAGTGCATGTCTGTCTGGCACATTCTTCACGGACAAGCAAAAGCTTAAGACAATGCAATGCGGGGCTTCAGCAAGGAGAGGACGCTGTCATGACGTTATGCACCAGCCCAGCCCCCTCCACGATCCAGGCGGCCCATCTGCCGGGCATCCTCCCACCATGTAGCATACTCCCGGTAACACAACATGAAGCACAGCTCCCAGACTCGTACAGCGCTGCACGAGCATTGACGACGAGTTTCGCAGCCACCCGTCCGCTATACCAGAACAGGTCTCCTCCGAAGCCGCATTCGGCCATCCCATTCCTCCTCGGCGGCCCCGTGAAACAATGCTGTTGGGCGTGCTCGACCTGCTGTTGCTGCTGCTGCTGACCGCGTCCACCGAGGCCGAGCGTCGCCGCGACATCTCCGCGCAGGTACCGATTCCCGAACCGCCGCTGACCATCGGCGACGGCATCACCGACGCCACGCGCGCGCACTGGATGCGGCAGGCCGTCCTCGCGCTCCCGAACCCCTGCCCGTTCGCTGCTTTTGGTTCCGTTATCGTGAATCACACGGCCGGCGGAATCGGGCACCTGGTCTGCTCCGGTGCAAACAACGGACACGGCGCTGGGAACCCGACGCTCCACGGTAAGACACACCCCCCGAGACTGCCACTGGTAGTATGGTTAGCTGAACAAGAACAGGCGAGATGGTCGCCATCAACAACTGCTCGGCCCTGTTCACGGGGTCGTCGTACGGGATGAGCCCGGCCGAGGCCCTCGCCGCGTTTGCCGAGCTGACGCTGTACACCAACGCCGAGAGCTGTCCCATGTGCGCGTCGGCGATCCGCTGGGCCGGGTTCAGGGAGTACGTGTACGGCACGAGCATCGCCCGGCTCGTCGAGCTGGGTTGGGGCCAGATTCGCATCCCGTCGCGGGAGGTGTTTGAGCGGTCTGCCGCGCTGCGTCTGCGGACGAGGTTGGTCGGCCCCGTGCTCGCCGGGGAGACGGACGGGCTGTTTGGTTGGCAGTTTGACTCTGGTGCGCCGTGTCCGCGGGGGTGTTTGCGGGAGTCGAGCGACGGGGGTTGTGTTGCTGCGGGAGCTGGCGGGTCTGCCTCGTGGGGGGAACCATAAGCAGCGATGCTGTTCGTAGGGTTTCCTCTGTGAGTTGCAGTTTATCCCATTGTTGAACTTGGTTCTCGGCAGAAGCGATGGCGTGTTTGTGAGGCAAAAACTGAGTTGACTCACCAAAACTCATCACGATCGACATTGATGAGAGCCGTGGATGAGCAAAAAGGCAAGTCTGAGCGACTCGAATGACCCCAACCCGATTTGAACGGATAACCTTTCGATTTGCCTCATTGAGATCTCCTGAGCTGGAGTCGAACGCGCTACCGTTGCGCCATGGGGCCGATGACAGGCGGGGAACTATCGTGGCTTCTATGGGGTGGACGGCTGGTCCTTGCCAGTCTCCACCCAGGATCAGGGTCTGGATCTGGACCGCTGCTCAAGCTGCCTCATTTGGAACTCATTGGAGCCACCTCATCTCCTCTCTGCCCACCGTGAGTGAGATGATACTGAGATGTGCCTGGCAGATGACCGGACTGACGAGATACTGTCATCTGTAGCATGGTCCAGGGACCGAGGCGTGATGACGATGAGTAGTCTGTTCCAATTAGAAGAGGTCGGCTTCATTGGTACATACAAGCTTATATCTCGGCCCACCGGACCGACTGATGACTTCCGCGGGATGTCGCTAACAATCATGTGCTTCTTCTTTGGGAAACTGCTCTCTGAGTCTCCGCGGCATGAAGATCGTGAGAGTCGGCCACTCAATCAACATTCGGTATGCTGGATTAGGTACGTAGACGAGTCGGAGAGATCTCCACAAACGTGATTCTGCTGACTCGCATTTGCAAATAAACTACACAGACTGCCACGGCGAACCCAGACTGTCAAAAGTTTCTCGGAACGGGAGCATGCCTACAAGAAAGTGGAACGACGTGTCCGGCCGCGCTCCCCGCTTTACCCCGTGCCCGGATCTCTCGCCGAGATGCTCGGTCCTGAATAGGTGCTTCCGGCGCTCTATCAGACTTGTGCTCCGCTTTTCCCCCCGTCATCATCTACGGCTACAGCCTACAACTCCTCCTTCGCCCTCGCCGTCCTCGCCGCGGCACTCTTCTTGATCCTCCTCCTCATCTACACATTCTAAACCTTCTGCTACCGCAGCTGGTACTTCTCTCCGTTCCCCGTCGGCCTCCTCCTTTACAATTGTCGGCTGCCCTCCTCTCCTGTCACTGTCATAAAACTGAGGCCCTAATACTAATAGTTTCCCCTCGCGTGTCAACGCTGATTCGCCAGAATACCTCTCAACAAGGGTGAAACAGCTAGACTCTTCAAATGTGCAAACTGAATTGAATAGTAGAAGGAGACTTAGGTTCCTGAATCTGGGTAATTGTCCATGTTTTTATCACTAACTACGTGTGTTCAGTCTGGAAAGGTCTGGTACGCCCAGAAGAGAGCCATCCACGAGCAGTAGCTGGAAGACAAGTTCCCCCGAGCGCCCAATAGACAAGTGGCCCGCCGGACTTAGAGGACAAGCCGGACATGGGGACAAATTCTACACTGAGCAAGCAGTCGAGAAAGAGCCCAGTGAGGATATTGGCGAGGGAATACAGCAACCGTCTGACCCTGGAACCCCGTCGATTGCTGGGAAAACCGATGAAGAAAAGAACGACACCCAGATCAACCCGTCTGATCATGAATCTATCATGAATCCCTCGAACAACTCAAAGGGGCAGTACAGCCAGGATCCCGACTCACACAAGACAGGGCGGTTGGAACCCGGATCAAATGATGGAGTTACGGCACGCGAATCCGATTCGAGCCAGGGCTCCCCAATGTGTGATGCCTCTGACGACGACGAGGACTGCCAGTATCTTGCCCAGCAGTTTTACTGGGGTAGAAGGCTAAGCCTCAGTTTCCATCCCTTCTCTGGGCATGCAAAAATAATGGACGCCAACGAGGATAGCAAGAACGAGAAACACGAGAGCCGTGCCTTGAAACAAAAGTCTGGCTGGTACGCTCTGAGATAAACGGATTTCCCATACCAGGGCCGTCGAAGTGCAGGGGGCTTGTCCTGGAATTCCGGGTCGGTCGGTGGTCGTTCACGTCGAGGATCAGGGAGTCGGACAGGTCATCTCGAGACCACGAGTGCCCGAAGACAAGACACCGCAGCATGTTTAACGGCAATCTCGCCGTCCGTTAACCCCGTCCATCATTCTTTGCGTATTCCTCCAAGTCACAGAGTTACGGACTTTGAACCGCCGCGATCAAAGTCAATATGGAACACTATGGTGGTGGCCTTACTGGGAACACGAACTCGAAGAGGCTCTCCCGATTCTGCTACGGAACGGCGCCGACATTGAAGACGGGCATACGCTGCTGGTCAAGACGTGCGCCAAAGGGTGCTACATATACGCGGCGCTGTTGATCCGATCTGGAGCGGACAACCAACGTCGTCTTCAGGCGCCCTGCTCTCCACAGTAACATGCAAAACACGTATCTGATCATGGAGGCCATAGGTCGTCGCCCATCTCGACGCCTCTCTGAGCAGAGGCAGCAGCACAACGATTCACATGTCCAAGAGGACACGGATCCAGGCAGACCTTCTTGTGGCTGCAACTTCCAAGATAAACGAGACATTGAAAGGTTAAGGTATAGACCGCAAGTTGATGGCATTGTCGGACAACATGGAGGAGATGGCGGAAGCTTGGAATGACGAGCTGTCGACGTTTGGGGACGAGCTCATGTCTGTCATTTGTGACCCTGGCACTTTCGTACTGCCAGATTCGTGGTGTCAGGTCGACCTTCCTGACTCATTCGAGCTTGACGACCTGCTCGCAGATCTCGTATTCGAGGACGAGGACGGCCACAAGGAAAACCCTAAGTATCACGAGGTCAACCACGACCTCGACAACGCCGTCGCCGATCCAGAGACCTTCTATGACGATCTAGAGGAGGCCAAGTTTCTCAAGAAGCTCAAGACTCCGAGGAAGATGAGTCACTACCCCCGGCTCCCAGAATTGTGGGAAAGACTACAACGACCATCGCCAAAGCCCGCGAGACCCTAGAACCGTATCGAAGTCCCACATTAGTCGTCGCTCAGAAATCGATCTAGTCAGTCACTTGGGTTAAACAATCGAAGTGCTAGTAAAAAGATGCAAGTCTTCTCAAAAAGCCTGCTAATGCTTGTTTCTTCCCTTTCTTTTCTGCAGTAGCTGAGCTATTCGCTTTCTTATATATTTGCCAATTCTGTGAATATCTTGCTGTTGGCAGTAATGGTAAAGTCTTTTTCTGCCTTGTCGCAGAAATTGCAGTTATATGGCTTTAAGCTGATACGCAAGTAAATGCTTACACTGTAATATGGGTGTCTTCCTCGCGTGTAATTCGGCGCCTCGAGTTCTCGTCCTCGAAGACAGAAAGGCCACACCTCCATCCGTCACCGCCGTCCGCCGTCCTTCGCGTATCCCCCCAATCAATTGCCGAGGTCCCTCCGAGCGGCAATCTTGGGTGACGAAATAGGCATGGAAAACGTTAACTGCCATTATCACAGCTCGGGAGACCGGAGGGCCACACTAGGGTCCCGTTCTAATTGTCGCTCATAAGTCGATTCAGTCCACTTGGCTGGAATAGCTAAAGTTTCATTATAAAGATATAAGTCTTTTTTAAACCTGCTGCCTCTTGATTGTTCCTATCGTTCTTTGCAACAGCTGAACTATTTCCTTCTTCTAGCAATCGACGCCCCGACGCTGGGCCGTTTGCCTTTGAAGCTACTGAAGAATATGACGAAGTCCTTCATTGTGTTAAAAGGGTTCCAAGGGTATCGGGTCTAGTAATCCGAACACATCATACCACTTATTCGGCATTAAGGTCCCACTGAGACAGAGAATACTCTCATAAGAGAGTCCCTTGACCGCTATGTGCTTATATATTGGTGTGGCTTTTGATGAGGAAATGATACCAAACCACTATACTTGGGTGAATACAAGAAGGATGACGGACGGAGGTGACGGGCGGCAGAACTATCGTTATGCGTGCTGTGTTGTCTTGTCTTTGAGGCTGTTGGATAAACTGGTACGAAAGGACGAGGAGGGGAGGAATTGGGGCACACCTGCCACAGAAAAGTTCCTCACCGATGCACACGATGTGCCCGACAGCCTACAGGTGCGTAAACGTGACGTGTTTGTTTCTGGAGGACCTTCCGGGCGTCACCTTGGCATAAACCACGATGAACTTGCGTAGTAAATCGACGAGCGCATCGTAGTTGCGGTTGACTGTGCTTGCTGGGAAGCACATTACATCGATATCGCTGGCACTGACGTGATCAGGCACCTTGTAACACCACTGATACTATCGCTGATAGAGGTCCAAGACTCGATCTTGTCGATCTAGTGTGCTTGGAGAAAAGTGTCGGAAGCCCTCTGAATCGGCGACATGCTGGTTCGCTTCTTCTTCTACTCGACAGAGCTCACGCTCCAGGTCCGGGTCGTCGCATGCTTGCTCCAGAAGCGCAGCCAGGCTCGGGCCCCGCGTTTCCATTGTACGAGAGTGAGGAAGTAGAGAACAAAGGGCAAAGTGCTTCGTAAGACATGCGTGACGTTGAATCAAGACGGGAAGGGGCGATCAACTCTGCCTACCAGTGTCTCCGCTATTGCGTTGGGATCACGTGTCACACTCAGGTACGGCACTAATCAATGGGGCCACAGCCCGCCCCCGTTACATACAAAAACGCATACTGTATCACTTTCACAAAGCTCTTCTCTCTTTCGAACTTGCAAAATGACGGTAGATCGCTAATACAACCAACCCCATTGGAATGACACAAAAAAGGATCAGCCAGGCCGGAATTAAACGGCCAAAAAGTGGGCCCAATCGGGATTCGAACCCGAGGCCTCGCCCATTGTGGATCCATCGGAACCGGATTAAGTTTAACCCGAAGGGCGAATCATACCACTAGACCATTGGGCCAGGCAACTTCTGAGAAGTCGAACGGATGTCGGTGCCAGGTCTCCAAAACAAGTGACCCATAGTAGATACCCAATTCATGTTTCTCACACAGCCATGCAAGATATGTTCAGTTGAACCTAAAAAGCCCCAAACTCAAATCAATCGACAGGACTTGAGTCCTTATCCGTGCAGCATTCGGACGAGACTCCAAATGACCCCTCATGCTCTCTAGGTAGGCCATGCTTGCTACCTACATGGAAAGGGTTCCGAATACGGATCCAACGGGCAACCTGACCGAGACCGAGATGACGGTCGACTCACCGCTGAAAGCCGTGTCCGTATGAGATGACGGCTCCTCGGTAAGCCCTGTTATACGACAGCCTGATTACCGAATTACTGAACTCGTAGCCGAACCAAGCTCGTGAGCCGTCTGGATGTCCTCGGGCTGCTTGGTGGACACGCTCAAGGGGTGGTGCACGCGCTCTCGTTCCCCATCGTTTCCACATTGTTGAAAATAACATGTGGACCAAGCTCGCGGCTCACCAGACTCCCGGATCCCTTGGCTGACTGACGAGTAATGGCGCGGTGACTATTGTCGTACGGAGTAGTGTGTATAGGGCGTAAATCCAAGAGTCAAGAGTCGTTCGTTTCAAGACTCGTGACACACGTATGGAGTACTCGTACGGATACTGGTGTCAGCTCACAGAATCTGAATCTTGACCGAACAAATCGACCGACCGTTTGAGCGGCATGCCAGGAAAGATAACGCAACGCTACGCAAACGTCCACGTGCCCAGTTGCCCATGGCTCAGCCGCTGTGATTGATTGAATTTCATTTGCATCAAAAAACGTAATCACGGCCTACCCATTCGCCCGCGGACGACCTTCATGGTTGAATCTCCGACACCCCCCATGGCCCATGGGGAGCTGAGCCGGGATGAGACGGGACCCCTGCCAGAGCAGACTGTCGACATGGGCGCTTACGATGCGGAACGTGATCTAAGCAGGCGACATTGTCAACGAACTTGAGACGGCAGCTCGCGCCTAATCGACTCACCAGCTTTCTCGGACGGCTGTAATTAGTCTGTAAACGACAAGCCGCGGCTGACAGGCCGGATTCGGCACGCTCTTCAAACCAAAGGGCCGGATCAATATCCTCCCCTATGCCTCTGAAGCTACATAATCGTAGGACATGCCGACATGCCGAGAACGACCAAGACAGCACATCCTTGGGCTCGACGTTCCAAGTCGTTGGTGACCAGGGGACGCGTACAAACGTCGCTCCGCGCGATAAACAAGCTGTTGCTGGGACCTTTGCTGTCGTTCCAAATGAAGGGAAAAATACTACGCAACCTACCCCCTTGGCAACGAGCTGTCACGTACGATCCTACCATCTTGCAGTCTTTGGGGGGCCTCCGTCCCTCCGTCCAACTGTCCAACATAGGTGAGACGACTCTCATTAATTCTGCCCGGATGTACTCCCGCCGATCGCGGCATTTGCGAGGGCCGCTGCGCAGATCTCGTCAGGGTGTCCCAGGCACCAAGTCTCGGCGTGAGCGATTCGCTGCTCAGCTGGCGGAGGACCGCGGTCGTCTTGTTTTGCCTGGCAGGAATGCCTTGCCCAAACCTGGCACGCGATTCCTCGTCGTCGCCCTCGGCCGCGCCCTCGGCCGCGCTGTCGACCTCCACGCCTTGCCAGGCGCTCCGTCGCTTGCTTCGTCTCTCCTGGAGATACGACCCTAATCTTACCTGGAGACCGAGCGCCAAGACGATGGAACTGCACGCGACGGTGGTGTCCTGGAGTCTGGGCAGGGTTCATGACTAGTGTCCAGGTCCACGACGGGAACCGTTGGCCCAAAAGCCTCTTCTCCCCCGAATTTTCGCAAAAAGTATTAGCACGATGATAGCCTTCATGCTTATAGTTTGCTTGTTTCTACAGATCATCGTCTGATAGACTGCCGTCCCATAGTGCGAATAAACTCAACTACATGGCCTTACGCGTGTTTGGAACGAACCGGACCGGTCTGCCAAGGGCCATCCGGAGACCATCTCGCACCGGAACCTAGGCACGTTCAGCTGGCTGGGAGAGAGCGGGGATAGAGTTGCAAAAGTGGACTATCGTGAGCCCCTTCTAATAACATGGGAGTTTCCTCGGTGGGTTTCGTCTCTCCTTTCCGGCCGGGCAACCTGGCACGAGTGGCAGGGTGTCGACGTGTTGATATTGCAAACCCGGTCTGGGGGGTCGATGGGCAGACAACAAGAACAGTCAGTCAAAAGGGGGGGTGCCCGGCCGTCCGCGACGCTGGCCAAAGGTACCATAGATTCCTATTTCGTCGGCCGGATGCCCGTCATGCCTCCGTTTAGCAGCACACATCATCAACAGTATCGCGACCACTTGTGATGTTGCCATCATCGCCCTGGGCGGCGGCGCTCCTGCTGGCCAGCGCCGTCCTCCCACCCGCCTTTGTCAAGGCCGACGACTGTACGGTCGACCCGTTGGTGTTGCCCATCAAAGTAAGACGAACCAGACATCTCACGAGTCATTCTGCCACCTCTCTGCTGTTGTCTTTGGTTTTGGTTGGGCCCCGCCTGAGATGGGATCGTTGGATGTTGACTTGGCCACCCCACAGAACGTCACCTTTCCGAATGGCATCGGCGCGAACCGCGGCGTCAAGCTCACGCTCGGCGGACAGACGCAGGGCATGCGCATGTCGACCATCCTGAACAACACCAGAGTGAGGAACATCCTCGACTGCCCGAACCAGGGCACCTCCGCCTTCATCGGCTGCCAGGGCGCGTCCGGCAGCGTGTACGACACGTCCAAAACATTCAGCCAAGTATACAACATCAAGGACTGGAACGTGACGTAAGTGAGACTCGGCCTCGCTCGCGGGCTGTGTGAGTTGCTGACACAACCGCCGACAGAATAGTAGACACGCAGCCATACGACGACGGCAAGTCGACGGTGCTCCACGGATACGACACTGCCAACTTCACAGACTGGCCGGCCGTCATCTACGGCTACCCCTTTGAAGTATGGGGAGACTTTGACTCGATGAACAAGAGCGCGCTTGCCCTGGGCCCCGACTCGTCCACGATCGATCTGCTCGTCAAGAACAGGATAGCACCGACGTCGAGCTTCAGCATGGACTACGGCTCGACCTCGGAACTGTACCCGCGCGAAGGCCAAATCATCTTTGGCGGCATCAACGAAGCTCGCCTCAACTCGTCCAGGACGAGCGAGTTCAACATGTGGGGGGCGGGTGCTCCGGTGCCGTGCCCTCTGCAGGTCTTGATATCCGACATCACCCTCACCAACGAGGACGGCGAGCATTCTCTCTTCAGCGACATCGGGACCAGGGTCTCGGCCTGCATCGACACGGTCCAGAACGACTTCACGCTGACGCCCAACATGTTTGCGCGGTTCCAGAACCACACGAGCCACAACACGACGTACAACGGCACCATCTACGGCCAGTCCACCTACCCGGCCAGCCTCGAGGGCAAAATCGGCACGCTCACCATCAGGCTGACCAACGGCTACAAGACCGTCATCCCGCACTACGAGCTCGTCAGCCACGAGCGCGGCACCGACTCGCGCGGGCGGTACGGCGTCCTCAACACGTCGCACATCAGCGCCGCCGTCGGCTCGGGCGTCAGCGACCTGGGCAACAACGTGCCCATCCTCGGCGGCGTTTACCTCTCGCAGAACCACCTGACGGTCGACTACGACGCCGGCAAGTTCTGGCTCAGCCCGCAGGTCGCCAACGGCTCGCTGCCGGACCACATCACGACGCTCTGCAACGGCACCACCACCGCGAGCAAGAGCAGCGCCGAGCTCGGCCTCAAGGTCGGCGTGCCCGTCGTCATCGCCGCCGCCGTCGTCGGCCTCTTCGTCCTCTGGTTCTGGCTCAAGAACCGCAGGAAGAACGGCGGCCACCGCGGCACGACCGTCGCCCGCGGCGGCCGCTCCATCCCGCGGTCCGAGAAGCGCGACGCCCCGGACTCCAAGTCGTCGACGACGCAGTTCGCAGGCTACCAGAACTACCACCACGCCAACCCGGGCGAGGAGATGGAGCTCGAGGGCAGCAGCATGGCGCCCGCGGGTTCGCCGCAGCAGCAAGGGGGCGCCGCCACCACCACCACTGGCCCGCGCCGCGCCGAGCTCGAGGAACCCGCGCCGGCGTACTCGCGCGCGTCCGAGTGGCCGCGGATGAACTCCATCCAGGACGAGAACATGAGCAGCTACTACTCCCCCCCGCGCGGGGAGCAGCCGCAGCCGCACTTTGAGAGCTACGAGCTGGCGGACACCTCGCCGAGCCCGCCGCCGGTGGCCGTCCCTCGACCGCCGGCCAGGAGGCAGGACACGGTGGTGTCGGTCATGAGCGACAACTTCGCGCAGAGCCCGACGGCGTTACGAAAGCAGATTTCCAACCTTGGCGACGTGGTGTCGCCGACGAGTATACGGTCGAACAGCACGAGGATACCGAATCCCCATCAATCTCCTATTGAGCGTATTGGTTAGAAGAGACGAGACGATTAATGATAATTTGTTCTGGACATGAAATAAATTGATGTTATTCTCAACCTCTTGATCGTTCATCCATCTCATGTGTTGTGGTACGGGTCACGTGGGTCACGTGGGTCACGTGACCCTAGGCCTTCTAGGCTCTCCTCTTGTCTACAGCCTCAAGCCAGCAACCCCTCGTTAGACAACACCACCAGAAACCACACCACGAATACCACGATTCAGTCACACCCACATCATGTGTGTTGTTTCTGTTGAGGTATGGGTCACGTGACCCCAGGCCTCCTAGGCTCTCCTCTTGTCTCCAGAGACAACCCCGAATAGACGAACAGTCACACCCACAATTTCTGTACGTAACGTCCATCAAGAATAACTAGCCTATAAAGACCCCCAGACGGAGAAGAAGATGATGGTCCCCAGTATGTATCCTCCGAGGAAGACGATGGCCCTGCTCTTCGTCGAGCGCCCAACAATCATGGCCAGCAACATGGCTCCGGCCAGGACGAAGAGATACAATCCCGACCCCCGGTGGTCGCCCACGAAGAAGGCCAAGGTGAAGGAAACCGCAAAACCCACCATCCACCACACCCTGTCCACGATCCAGCCCCAGAACCCCCTCAGCAGCCCGTACATCTCGGGAGACCCGGCGCTCTCCAGCCTGATGGTGCCGCCCTTCAGCGTCTTCCTAATCTCCGCGCTGAGCTGCTTGTGAGACAGGTCGTCCGGGTTCGTCTCCTCCAGCTCGCCGCGTATCGCCGCCGCCAGCTCCAGGACCCCCTTGAACCCCTTGGGCTTGTCGAAGCACCCCCGCATGCGCATCGTCATGTGCGACTTGAGCCACAGGGCCGACATGCCGACGGTCCACGCGACGAGCGCGATCATCATGGCGAAGAGCTGGATGAAGGAGAAACCCCACTGGTACGTCTGGCGGGCCGGCTCCGACTCGGCGTCGGTGGCCACCTCGGAGACGGGCTGGCACGTGCCGCGCGCCGCGACGTACGGCAGCGAGAAGGTCTGGTTGCCCGTCTCCCAGAAGTAGGCCGTCTTGGACTTGTAGGCGAAGGGCGTCGTGTTCGTGCGAGGGTCCGTCCAGTCCCAGCCGTAGTAGCGTTCTGCGATGTACCATGGGCCCGGTAGGTAGAATGCCGAGATGTTCAGTGCCGGGGCGGCCAGGCTCTGGTTCATCCAGGTCGACTCTGTGTCGGTGAGACCGAAGAAGCCGTATTCCTTGACGTCTTTGATGGTTTGTCAGTCACTAGCCTTCTCTTGACTACTTGGGATCGTTATTCTTGTGCTTACAATTCGACGTGTTGCGTTGCAGTTCGCACGGCGTCACGTCTGAAGAATTCTCCCATGACGTGTAGTAGTCGGAATACGACGAGCACCAAAACTCTGGTTCGTATCCGTACTCGGACTCGTAAATAATCTCCTCTTGAGCATCGGTCAGCTAACGGCTTCATCGATCGCGGAAGCTTCCCTTCACCCACCCCGGCCCGTCATATCCGTAAAGTATACCGGGTGGTTGCCCGTGAGGTTCACCCGCCACCCGTCGTGGATGACGTACGCGAGCATCTTGAGCTCGGAGAACTTGATCATCTGCCCTTGGTCGGTGTTGACGTACGCCGCGTGGTTGGCCTGGTATCCGCTCATGGCGCCTCCCAGCGTAGGGAACAGCAAGACAAAGACGGCGACGGCGACGATGAAGACCATGACGACGCGGGACCGCAGACCGTGCGACCTGGAAAAGTCGTGGACCAGGTACCACGTCGACCAGGCCGTCGGCGAGTCCTGCAGGAACATGGCCCAAAAGGTTTCGTACGAGACGGGGCTGACCTCGATGGACGTCGTCACGTAGTCGGAGAAGACGCTCCACGATATCCACGCCAGTAGTGCCTGTCCGCATCGGCCAAAGAGCTTTTGCGTGCAACTATTGTCAGCCTTTTGGTCTCTCTCTCACACACTCTCTCTTACACACTTTCTCTCACTCTCTCTCTTACTCTCTCTCTCTCACTCTCACTCTCTCTCTCACTCTCTCTCTCTCTCTCACTCTCACTCACCCTTACTCTCACCCTTACTCTCACTCCCCCCCTCTCTCTCCCTCCCACACACACACTCTCACTCCCTCTCTCTCTCTCCCTCCCACACACACACTCTCACTCTCTCTCCAAAAAGAAACTCGCGCTTCGGTCTTAACTTACCACGTCCCACGCAACGTCGACAAACTTTGCATTGGCAAAACTCATGGCCCCCCACGCCATCGTCACCTGGAAGACGCCCGACGCCCCCCACATGTTGTAGCTGTTGCCGATGATGTCAAAGTTGCCGTCCGGGTGGCACGCCGAGTACGACCTGAAGAGGTTGTTTAGCGGGATGTGCACGCTCATCCAGACGAGCATGCCGATCCACCCGAGGACGACCGTCCAGGCGAGCAACCCGAGCCAGCTGAAGTGTCTGATGTCCGTCCACGCCGCGAGCAAAGCGTCTTTCCACTCCCGCCTGTCGGCGAGGTTGTCGCACAGCCTCTGCCCCCTCCGCAGCCACCTCTGCCGCAGCGTCGTCCTCGTCTCCTTGTCCGTGAGTAGTTGGCGCCACCTCGGCCAGAACCGGAGGAAGCCCAGGAATCTCTCACGGAACAGCCTTTGCGTCCTGTGCGGTAGTCTTTCTTCGTCCTCCTCCACCAGAAGCGGCGAGAAGGACTTGACCGACCCGACGGCGCCCTCGTACACCGTGGATGCTTTCGAGTCCAGCTCCATGCTGTTGTCGTGGGATGTATCGCGGTGTTTCGAACGGTTGGGGGGTTCCACGCCCATCATCTTTTGCGCGACGAGCGAGCGGTGCGAGGTTCTACATATTTGAGTCTCTCCTGCGGCACAGCAACAGCAGCAGCAGTAAGCCACAGACGAAATGAGCGGCGGCGGGCCCTAAAGGCTAGAGCTGCGGAGCTGGAAATGGCCAGAGTGCTGCCTGATGCAACTGATCCAGGGGTCTGGCGTATTTTAAGCCAACGATAGCATCGCGGACCGACAGGGGTGGCATTTCTTTCCGTCATTGCGGCTTGGCTGTCGGCAATCTGGTCGATAGCGTGGTCTAGTCGTGGCTTATCAGGTTTAAGCATGCAAAGTGATGAATTATACATAGTACTCCTGCGGACAGGGGGTGCTCTCGTAAGGTATCGATTTGTCGGCCGCCAGCCGGAGCTGTGAGTTAATTGGTGAATATACTAGGGAGTATGCGAAGTCAGACTGCCTTTGGACATGGGCAACCTGGCCCTGTCTCGAGTCTCCAACATGGCCTCAAGTTCCAAGCAATGTCTTCTTGGACAGTTGCAATGTCCTCGCTCATGACTTGGAGGAAGAGGAAACCAATCGTTGAGTGCTTCGAGCCCCTTCTTTCTTCAATTTTCTTTTCTGGCACATGGCTGGCAAGGCTGGGTACAAGGTCAAGCTGCATTGTTTGCTGGATTCGTACGTGATCGGCCATGCCTTCAACTGCAGGATTTCAACCCCTGCAGAAACGAACAGCCTGATTCGGACACCCATCGCCGTCACGCTTACTGCAGCTAGCCGACATTATCGTATTGACTATTTTTATGCTGGCTTTTTGCCATCTTTGACAGCCTCGTTGCAACACCTCGGCAAGCTGATCTCTCTTCTTTCTCAGACTTGGTGGCGAGTTGGTTCACACTACGTCAACTGTCGATAGTCTGAGTTTTGGGTGTGCACACACTAAATGCGTCAAGGTTAACTCCACCACCAAGGTTGACTCGTACATGTGGTTCAACTCAAGTTAACTCAGTTGCGGGTTGCAGGAACCGTGTTCTACTCAGGGATGCCTAGCCAATGAACTCGATATAATCTTCACCATAGCTCAACTGTGAATTAACTACAACTCTACTATAGCCAATCTGACAAACCACCTTCATCAAGTCAGGAATTGACACGAGAACCTTGAACACTTGAGCTTGTAACTAGCAAGAGTGGTCATCAATCGTCATGTTGAACTGTCTCAATACAACTACCGGGAACACTACAGAAATTGAATAAAACAACTCCGATCCGCGCAACGCCAGTACCTCCCAGCACCCCGCCTTGATGTCATAAGAGAATCGTCATGAGAAAAACTTCATATACGCCATCGCCAACGCCGTCACCCCTGGCCTCCGCAAACTGCCTCTTCACCTCCACCTCACAACACGACACCACGGCCGGTCTGTTCAAACTTGATCTTCTTGCCGTTGCCCCCTTTGCTGTTGGCCTGTGTCTGCCTGAACAAGTCCGCGTCCTGCTGGCGCGCCTTGCCAATCTCCTTGCGAATCTCCCGCTCGCGGTCGAAGTTGGCCCCTCCCTTGTTGTTGCCGCCGTTGCCGTTACCGTTGCCGTTGCCGCTCTTCTTGGCCTCCCTCTCCTCAATGTCGCGAATCTGCTTGTCCAGCTGTTCCTTGTCGCGCTGCTCCTGGCGCAGCTGCTCCTCGGTGCGGCTCTTGCTGTACTCGACGTCCCTGATCCTGCGCTCCTCGTCCGCCTTCTGCCGCTCCTGCTCCTTGAGCTTCGCCTCGATGTCGGCCCGCTGGTCGTACCCCTTGTTGATGACCTGGTCCTGCTTGTCCGGGTTGACGCCCTTGTCCTTGAGGTTCTCGGCCTCCTTGATCCGCGCCTCCTCGCGCTGGCGCGCCTCCTCCTGCGCCTTGAGCTTGGTTTCCGTGTCCTTGCGTGCGTCGTAGATGGTGTCCATTTGCTTGTCGTAGTTGGCGCGGTCCTTGTCGTAGTCGCGGATCTGGGTGTCCGCCTGGACCCTCTCGTTCGACAGGCGCGAGAGGTCCTTGTCGTACGCGTTGTCGTTTGTCTTGGAGCTGTAGTCGGGCTTCACGTTGTTGGAGGCCCCGTTGTCGACGGCATTGTTGTTGTCGACGGCCTTGCTATTGTCGACGGCCTTGTTGTTGTCGACGGCCTTGTTGTTGTCGACGGCCTTGTTGTTGTTGTTGTTGTTGTTGTTGTCAACGGCCTTGTTGTTGTCGACGGCCTTGTTGTTGTCGACGGCCTTGTTGTTGGAGGCCCCGTTGTCGACGACCTTGTTGTCAACTACCTTGTTGTCTACGGCCTTGGAGGCGAACTCGGGGCGCTTGGTGTAGGAGCCGCTGTCGGCCGGCGGCTGGCGGGCGTCGTAGCCGACGCCAGGGTTGACGATGCGGCTGTTGCCATTCGACGGCGTCTTCCCGCCCTTGAGATCGGCAATCTCCTGCTGCTCCTTCTGCTTCTGCGCAGCCAGCTTGGCCTTCTCCTGGGCGTTGAGTTCCTTTGCCTTGTTTAGGTCTTGGATCTCGTCGTACTTCTGTTGCCTCCCCTTCTCTCTCTCCTGTGCCGTCTTGCCGTTCTTCTGGAGTTGGCGACCCTCTTCGATCTCTTTTTTCTCGCGGGCCTCCCTCTCCCTGGCACTTGTGTATTGCGTTTTCTGGTCCTTGCGGACGTCGTTCAGCTCTCCCCTTTCTTCGGCGAGCTTCTTCTTCCTCTCCGCAGGACTGTAGTTGCTATTGCTGTTGCCGTTGCTGTTGCTATTGCCGTTGCCGCTGCCGTTGCCGTTGCTGTAGCTCTTGCTGCTGCCGGAGGGGGTGCGGCTGCTGCTCGCCACGTTGTTGTTGACCTTGGGCTTGGTGTTCGAGGTGGCGGGCCTGGAGGCCGGTGCCCTGGAGGCCGGTGCCCTGGAGGAGGGCGTCTTGGAGGAGGACGTCCTGGCGGGGGAAGGGGACTTGGAATTCTTCTGCGCCCGACGGACAATGACGTGAGGCTCAGCGTCTCCGAGGAGCTCGTCGCGGGTAGCCAGGTAGCTCTCGTCCTCAGTGAAGGACTCGTGCCGGGTCTGAAGCTCAGCCTGCTCGTCGAGGAGCGCCTCGGCGCGAACTTGAAGAGTGCTGACGGACGTGCCGATATCATCCACTCGACTTCCAACTCTGGTCGCAATAGGTACCGCGATGCCACTCGCAATTAGCGAAAGGACGGCAATAGACTTGAGAGACGCCATTGTAGAAGTGCTTGAGCGAGGAGGGCAGGGCGAAGAAGTGGACAGAAGAGGAGAGTAGAGGCCGAAGTCGTTAACTTGCTGAGAGTGTCTCCAAATGCCAAGATGAGCGGGATCATCAGCTTCAATTAATACTTGGTCGTTCATACGCCAAAGTCTCGTCCTCGGCCGGCGGAGGTCAAGTCGGTCTACTCTACCCAGGGCATACATGCAACGCGTCGTCGTCGGCCAGGACTATCAAATCGCGACAAGGTTAAGTTGTCAGCCTGAGACGGCTACTCTATAGCTCGCAAGACCGGCACATCGTCGTTTTGCGACATGATCGTCGCGTCGTCTGTTTCCCCCCCGGAAACAAGGCGGACAGTGGCCGGGCCTAGAAGCAGCCTAACCTGGTGCGTGATCTGGAGGACCAAACTTGTTTCCCAACCCGGCGGCTCATAACCCGTCCGTTCGCCGGTGACTTGGGGCGAGGTGAAGCTTGAAGCGGCGGGTTTTCAGAAGAGACATGGGACGGGATGAAGCTTGATACATCATACAATGCCTGGCTTGGGGGTTTCGAGGCCTTGAAGCGTTACTATGGTCATTGTAACCGAACGAGAGGCGCCCGTTCCTGTCGCTTCGCTGTCTTGACAGCGACCAATCATGCCCTCACGGAAAGGCGCCATGCGTGCGAGTCGGTGTTCGGAATCATGGTGTTGGGCCGACACGCGGTCGACTCGACTCGTCGACGCGGGCTTGCGGCAAGTTGAGACTAGATGCGAAGCAACCTCGACCATCTGGCGATCTTGCATCCCAGCTCGAAACTGAAAGCGGTAACCTCTCGCGGGATCGAATATCAGACTGGGAGACACGCACATCTCCCGCTGCGGGGGGGGGGGGGGTAACTGGCGTATCGACCAATGGACGGAGACTTATGCCACTTCAGACTTTGGTGCATGTCGTCGTAACTCCATGTTGAAGCTTGATTTGCTTGCCAGGTCGCTCCGTACTGTCTTTTGCTTTCTTGACACCATAGTTCGGTGTTCGCAGTGACGCCCAAAGCTTCCCGAGATCAACCCACACACACACACACACACACACACACCTCTCGTCTTGAGTTGCCGAACGCGATCCAGAGGTCTCATTCATCGTAAGATGGGCTCTCAAACATCGGATCATGCAACCTCTATCGTGTCACACGTGAATGGACTGCCCACGTCGAGAGTTTATCTGACTAGTCAGCGGCACAGCCAATCGCTCTATCCCCGAGAACAAGGATGCCACGACCAACAGCCCCAAACCGCTCACGGTTCACCATACACCCAGCCGTCCGGGACGATCCACGCCCAGTCTGGACGTGTGCCAGTTCCTCGGCAACTTACGGAAGCTTAGCAGCACCGTTGGTCGAACATGGGCACGAGAGTTGGCGGATCGTCCGGACTTTGTGGCAGCTGCAACCCTGGACGCCGGCGGAGCAATCCAACAGACTTAGCATGGGAACGCTCGACAACGGCGAGCAAACCTTGTTTAGCCGCGTAACCACGCATTCTCGCGGAATCAGTGGTTGGGGAATCTCGCTTTTTCTTCTCCTCCCCCTTGGACTCGAGATGGGATCCGGGTTTTCTGTGAGTGATCTCGGTTTTGCCTACAGGACACCTGCAAGTGCGGCTTTGGGTCTGAATGCTTCTAATTCTAAACCCAGTCGGGAGAGACCGAGCGAACCCGAGTCTTCCGACTGCCAGCATCGAGATGCCTTCTCCTCGGGGTAAAGATGCCATCCTGTAGCTTAAACTAAGATGTGCTCTTCACCACTTCAGTCCTAGCCTCACTTTTCTCCGCGTTTCGACCTTGGTGAGACCGCCGCACCTCGAGGCGGGCAGGTAGAACATCTCAGCAGTCAAGCTTTGGCAGCCCGTCGCTGTTTCCGGGCACTCCTGCGCGGCACCTTTGGGAAGTGATGCTCTGCAAGAGGGGATATCGCCCTACTTGTCCAACGGAGGAATCCCCGATACATCTTACGGCCAGGATTGGCCTGTAGTATTTCTTTCTTTCCATCGCTTTTGGTTGCAAGACGCTCTTGGTACCACGCTGTTATAGTTCGTCAACGTCCACCTTGAAGAACTAACGAGGGCAGTGCGTGCTTTGGCGGGTAATTAGCCAATCTCATCCAGTGTCGCGAGAACCCAGAGCTGCCAAGCTCTCCAAAGCAACAAGCACGCGGCTTCCGCGCGGTTCCCCCCCTGAACAATCCATCTGCCTGCTCGTTTTACATTTTTGATACATCAACGTGGCACATGCAAGCCAGGCGAGATAGTGTGGTGGATCTCAAGTAAAGTCGATCAAGATGAATCGGCAAAGGCATAGGCTGGAAAGCATCCTGCAGGCTGCTCGGGCTACAGGCGAACGATGGGGAAAGAAACCGTGATATGGTTAAATCTGAGCTAGCCGTACCCAAACTAAGAATCCTGCACATGTTCTCCTAGTGTGACTTGATGGGCTTCCGAGCTACCCAATCGCGGGCTTGCTGACTGTCCGAATTACGATGTCCAACATGCTTGACTTCCCGTCTGGAAGCTCTGGCTGGGCGGTCTGGGTGGCGAGCTGCGGACAACCGAAGCCAGGATATCGTGAGAGACGGGCCAAGACCAGTTCGTTAGGCGTCGTTCCAGGATGTGTCCCCAACGTCGACGCCCAATGGTGCCGATTGAATCCTCGCCGGTCGAGAACGATGCGACTTGCGTCGACAATAGCGCTTGCGTGTTTGCATCGACAATTGTCGAGGTGAGCAACTTTTCCCAGTAAACTCCACGCTAGGAGAAATCTCGATGAGGCTAACTGACTAGGTGTTAGTGCACATGGGCGTTTAGCCCCAGACACGAGGAGGTTAATTGAGCTTCTTTTTATATAGTCGTGCGATGTAATGGTGGGTTAAGCCTCGAAGGCAGATTTTGGGCTGATAATCGTTTCAGGTGGCAAGATTGCTAAGTTAAGTATGGTCTCTCGACGGCTGATGTTGTGACTGTAGTTCAAAGAGTAACCGATTAAGTTGCGGCTGGAGAATTCATCACAGACACGTCAATGTCAGATCAAGACGCGCAGTTCAAATTACAGCGAGAGTATAAGTTGAACTCTACCAACTTTCATTTCAGATTCTGAAGAGAGTCTGCGACCTCCGCGGACACAACGGAAGGAACGGATAGGTCGGAGGGCCAATGGTGCTCAGAAGCTCCTTGACAATACCCAGTTGCCTTTCGAATGATTGGCAAACTTGAGGCAAATGTTTGATGTTTTGGGACACACGGAATCTTCCTGTTCATGATCTGTAATTAGAACAGGGCGCGCTTTAAGCTTATGGTGCCGCCACAGCTTCAACGCATGGACACTTCTCTTCGTGATGGGACGACGCCGAACAGCCTTTTGGGTATAATTGGCTTTACATCGCTAAGGCTATAATGTACAGTGGAGAACCAAAACGGCGGATTAGGTGGCCGCTGTGGTAAAAGCAAAACAAAAGTAACGAGATTCTGGTTACTTAGTGCGACATGGACCACATTCAAATTCAGTGCGGTTGCGTCGGGGCCGACTCCGGTCGGTCGAAGCCCCGCTTTTGTTTCGCACCGAAGGCGGATCCTCTCGGCGCCTGGTATTACTAACACGCCGGACTGCCCCGTGTTACCCCACATTTCCCCGAATTCGTCCACCGGATGCCTTTGCGATGTCTACATCTCGGTACCTCATCTTTCGATGCTCCCAGATAACTCATAGAAGATATTGTAAGTCTTTCACAGGTCACCTGGCCCATCATTCGAGGTGTCCCGGTGACCTCGGATACTGTCGCGAAAATGAACCGTCTCCTAGGGCATGCCGTTTGGGGAGAACAGGGCTTAGCCTTGCGAGCGTTCGAGTCAGTGTAAAACAAGAGTGTTCGATTGCGAGCTTGATTCCTCCTCATCCCATCTCTCTTAGGCTTGTTTGGGCATTGCCATCGCACCCATCGTGAGGCTCTCCCTGCAATATCCTTCGCTCAATCCCACCTCGCCGTGGGATCCAGGCAGACAGGGACCTTCCCTTGGACGGGTGGAACCCGATTCACCATCGACGGGCAGATGGGATACTGTGCAGGCAGCAATTCCTATTGGATCTCGTACCTGACAGGCGTCGAGCTCGTCATGGACAGCGTCGCCCAGTCCGGCCGGAGTATGTTCCGCGTGTGGAGCTTCAACGACGTGAACGCGATCCCCGGCGATTCCCAGGTGTGGTTTCGGTACCTCTCGGCCTCTGTGTATCGCATATGGCGCGAGCGGGTTGTAGCGTCTCGACGCGGTGGTTTTCGCCGCGGAGAGGAAGGGCGCCAAGCCCATCATCAACTTTGTCAACTTTTGGGACGACTGCGAGAGGCTTTCAACGCCTATGTTGAGGTCTTTGTGGGGACCAAAGGAGGGCTGGTACACCAACGCGGCCGCGCAGGCACAGAACCGAGTCCATGTCAGGGCTGTTGTCGGCCGTTAGTGTTACTCGAGGTCCGCGGCCATCTTCACGTGGGAGCTCGCCAACAAACCCAAGTGTAGAGGGTGCCGCACCGTTGTGATCTACAACTGGGCCGACGAGACCTCTGCCGTGTAGGTTCCTCGAGTCGCTGGACCCGAACCATATGATATGGCCACGCTCGGGGATGAATGCATGGGGCTTCCCGGGGATGGAGGCTATCCGTACCAATGTTCGGAACGGTCGGACTTTGTCAAGAACGTCACTATCCCGACTCTGGACTTTGGAACGTTTCACATGTATTCGGACCACTGTAAGCTTTCTCCTTGGCGTTGCTTCTTCCAGAACCTCATCGTCGTTAAAACAAGGAGGAGATGCTGACCGGGGCCCTTGCATGAACCAACGGGGCGCCGACTTCAAAAACCTGGTCGCCCCGGTGCGATCAAGCCGCAACGGGGGAAAGCCTGCGTCGAGCGGTCGAGGCGAGGAAGCCCTGTCTGTTTCGAGGAAATGTGAGTTTGCACCTCTGTCTGATACCCAAAGTCTACGCGGCGGCTGACACCAATCGAAGAACGGCTCTCTGAGCGACCACTGCGACATCGAGAAAAGAAAAGAAAAACTATGGCAGCACGTCTCCCGCACCGCCCCTGGGTTGGGTGCAGATCTCCTCAGGCAGTGGGGCGATCGATTGAGTTCAGGGCAGACGCACGATGATGGCTTCACCATTTATTTGCCAGGGGGAGCGGCGATTACCAGTGTCTGATGGTTGGATCACGTCAAGGTCATCAACTCTTCGTGATTGCCATGGCAGTTTCTGACTTTTGCTAGCTTCAGACTCTGTTGGAAAGGTAGACGAATCCAGCTTCTTTTCTGTGGTGAGTGGCGAAAACCTGACGACAGCACAGTCCGCGTGATTTCGGAAGTGTCAGCTTGCGGCTTCGTTACTGAATAGAGATTGGTCTGATATCTGCGACTTTGGGCCCGCAGCGAATCATGCTTGAATTACCGGTTGTCTTGTTTCCGTAAAGTTTGTGTTGTGCTTCATCAGACAAGGTAGGGAGCTCGGTTCCATGAGTGATCTTCAGTGGAAGAAGCTTACCTCATGCCGCCGGTGCACATGCAAGTAATGATTTGCAACCATGTCGGAGATCAGGATATCCTGGTGTGCTCGCCGCATCAACGGGGCTAGTGAGGTAGCCAGGAGTAGTCGCGTCCCATAATCCACGGTTTACATGTTCATGACACGGGCAACGAGGGCCTCGCTGGCTGTGTCCCTGTGCGATCCGCTCGCTCGGGCAGTCGATTTAGGGCAAGAGAAGGACGGTCGTGATTCTGCTCTATCCCTCTTACTAGCACTAGAGTATCTGCGGTCCTGTGTGACTTTTACTCCTGACGATGATGCGATTTGCACGCCTTATCACGCTTAGCCAGTGTAAGCTTCTTTCTGGCATGGCGCGTTTCGGCAGCGGATAAGACCAGGATAATGACACTGGGGGGGACTCTAAGCCGGTAACCTGTGCGTGCTCTGTGATCGGCTACCAACAACCGTACCGGGGATGAAAATCCGATGCCTAACAGGGTTGCTGGGGAGCGTTGCTGTGGAAGAAGCTCCGTGATAACAATGTGACCAACACGGCTTTTGTGGGCACATTGAAAGCGCAAGGCTGCGGGTTTAAATACGACGGCAAAAACGAAGGCCATTGGGGGAACTCTTGCCGCGGACGTGGCGCGAGACAACGGGCTCGAGGGTTGACTGCGAGAAACCAAGCTAGACATCGTCATGATGCATCTCGGAACGAATGACATGTGGAGCGACAGAACAATAGGCGACACTGTCAGAGCGTTCGATAAGCTGGTGGTTCAGATGAGATCGACTGAGGAAACCATTGAAGTAATGGTCTGTCATTTCATCTCAAAGTGACAGCGTAACTGACCCGAGTAGGTCGCAAAGATCATCCCGATGAGCATGAGGACGTGCGACAGAAGACTTTAACAGAGCCATTGAAAGCTGGGCATTCAGTAAATCTACTGACAAGAGCCCGATCGCAGTTGTCAATTATCATGCAGGCTTCGATGCGACGACAGTGACACGAGCTGGGGTTCATCCCAACGACAAAGGTGACCTGAAATTGGCTGAAATTGGTATAAGCCATTAGCCAAGGCACTTTCTACATGATTTGTATTCAGTTCATGGATGCTGGCTACAATAATGAGGCTCAATGGGTCTGCTTCTCATGGTCCTCCTCTGACCTTGAATTTGTAGTGTTCGCCGCGCCCCAAATACACGACCCTGTCTCCCTTGTTCTCTTCATTCACCTCCTTCTTAAAGTCGTCCAGCGGCGAAAGGAACGCGTCGTAGTCGTCGTAGTGGATGGGTATCGTGACGTCGGGGTCGACCAGCTTCATGAGCTTGATACCTTGCTTCGCGTCCATCGTGACCATCAGCAGCGGCGCCGAAGGACCGGGTATCGTTGTCCCGCCCAGATGAACGAGCATCAGGTCGATGCGCTCATTCTTCAGCCACTCGGGGATCTTCTTGAGGTCGTCGACAAACAGCGTGTCGCCAGATATGTAGATGCGGTACCCCGTCTCCAAGGCCGCCGAGTTGCTCTCGAAGCCGAGGCGTGGACAGTATCCCAGCTCCAGCATCCAGCCGTTGGTCGGCGGAACGGCCTTCAGCACATCGTTCGCGACGGACAACGGTCCGGGGGGCACATGCTTGCCAGGCATTCCGGTGACCTTGATCGCCGGGTGCTTGTCCTGGGCCTCGGGCGACGGGCCGACAATGTTCAACTGAACGTCCTCGAAGAAATCCAATTCCTGCACCCGCTTGAACGGTTCATCCTTGATGCTGGAGGAGGTGAGGCAGCTTTTCGCATGCGGCGTCGTGATGATGGGGAAGCTTCGGTTGAGCGAGTTCTCAACCAGACGGTCAAAGTGGTCCTCGTGGTAGTGCGACAGCAGTACGACGTCAATCTCCGGGAGCTCGTCGAGGTCGAGGGCAGGATTGGTCTGGCGCTCTGCCGTGACGCCGGGTCCGAGGTGCACGTGGTCGCCGGCGTGGAGGAAGTTTGGATCGGTCAAGATGCGGATGCCCTGCCACTCGAGGATCGTCGTCGCCGTGCCGACGAAAGAAACGCTGGCGTCTTCATCTCCGTTGGATTTCTCACGCGGGTGGGCGTGCTCTGCGCCGAGGGGAAGAGTGGCTGGCACCTTGTGGGTGCTCTCTCGCAGAAGCGGCTCACGATGCGCCGGGTCGAGTGTGAGGTATCTCGAAGAAGACATTTCGCAGTCAGTCTTTGGGGATTTGTTTGCAAACGTGAATTTGCACCAGGATAAAACATACCATAACAACGAAAGAACGACTTGGTGTAAGTTAAATCAAAGAAGCGGGGATTGGTACGACGCGTGATTTTGTCACCATGACGTTTCGCGTCATCATGAGGTTATTGATCAGGTATGATGGTGGGCATCCAACAGAAGTCTAGAGTACGTACGCGAGTGGAATGTAGCGGTTGCAAATGAATAAATGTTTTTCAATAGATTGCTGCGAAGAGGCGGACAGTGGGCCCAGGCTCAGTGACAAAAGGATCTAGAATCTTGTCGTTTGGCGATTCTATCACCGGGACCTGTTACTCGACAACTGTAGGATGGGACAAATCGTAACACGATGTCTCAAGTCAGTTAGCCTCTTCCGTTCCTCATACATGCTCGTTTTGACTTCACTGAGGGTTCAAGGGTCGCATCTTTGTAGCTGGGCCATTACCAAGCAACCTTGCGTTTTACATCCAATTAATCAGTAGGCCTACATCCCTGAACTTCTTACTTTATCGTCCACGAGGTGAGAGACACGACGTATTTGCTTCTACCTGCTCGATGGTCTGCCTGAAGGAGCAATAGACTCGGAGTGCCCCGCGAAGCGAAAGTACACCACGGACTCTTTAGCTTGGAAACATCAAGGTCTTGATTCAAGGCTATCGTAACTTCTGGGACTGTATGGCGCTACTATACATTTGGTTCACTGATGGTGTTGATGACATCAGTGTGTTCATACCTACCAAAGTGGAAATGCCTCATGAACAAACACTGATCTCCCAAGGCGACATGTGCGAGTTTTGTTAATTCACCGTTCAAGCCTTGCGTCCTTATCCCTCCGCAAGTAATCCACCTACATGATCTCCAGCGTCTTCAAGAGCTAGGTGCGGTGTGTTATTGAATCCCGGCCGCCGGTCTTTGCTGCACTGTATCTAAAGTGATCGCCGGTAAAACCCAAGCTTCGGAGGCCTGTCTTTACTGCGATTCCGTAGAAAACGTTGCTTCGCTGTCAAGCTCCAGTCAAGGTTTATATCCAAACTCTGGTGCTACTTACATTACCGTTGCTTGGATATGTGCCTCTTTCGCACTGTTCAAGTGACGGATACGGCCGCTTTTGTAGCCATGAGCACTTGGTGAATCGGGGCGCGCCTTGAAGTTATGGATTTCATACACTCCATTATCCCATGTGGACCAAGTCTGCACCAGTGGTCATGAACGCCACGAGGCCGCTGCGAGGATACCGTCGTCAGAGATTGGCAGCACGGTACCGTCAAGTGCAGTGATGGCAATCAAGCTCTCATTTGTACAGCCAGACCAAGGTCGAGGCACTATATACAGTATCTACGGCCGCCTAGTTGATGGCGGCAGGGGGCTCCTGGCCCGGAAGGGGAATGCTCTGGGGGTGGGCGGTGAACATGCCCTCGGGGTCGTAGACGGTCTTGAGCTGCTGGAGCCTGGCGTAGTTCTTGCCGTAGAGACGCTCGCTCCACTGGTCGACGGTCAAGGCCGTGTCGCGGTAGTTGACGAAGCCGCGGAGAGGGACGCCCTCGGTCTTGAGCTGCTGGCGGAACGGCTCGAGGCCGTCCTGCATGTACTTGAGACCGTCGACGGGGAAGTTGGTGAGGCCGGTGGCGAGGCGGCCCTCCCAGCGGATGAGCCACAGGCTGTTGGCGTGGGCAAAGGCCGTGTCCTCGTCCTTGAGGGCGCGCGCCGTCTTGCCGCCCCAGAGGTCGATGAAGCCGAACTTTGTCAGGTCGGTGCGGTTAAAGGCAAAGGTGGTGTGCTCGTAGAGGGCGGTGGCGGACTCCTTGGTGAAGGGCTGGTCGGCGCGGAGGACGAGAGCCTGGAGGTAGAAGCTGCGGGGCGGGAAGGTGTCGACGGCGATGTCGATGGAGGGAGTGGCGACATTTTCAATGGCCCAAAAGTCGTTGACGTCGCGGGCGAGCTTGGCGCTGGGGATCTTGGCGACGAGGGGCTCCATGAGAGCGTCAAAGTCGTCGGGGTTGCCCCAGTAGAAGCCGGCGCCGCTGAAGGGGGGAGCGGTCAGGGACCAGCGCATGGTGAGCTCGTCGGGCCACTCGCCGGCGAGGACGTGGTCCTGGATGGTCAAGAGGGCGTCGACACCGGCGGCGAGGGAGTTGTCGTCGAGGGTGATGGTGTAGTTGATGGCCTTGGGGTAGGTGGGCTTCCAGGTCTTGGTGGTCAGCGACAGGATGATGCCGTACGAGCTGCCGGCGCCCTGCAGAGCCCAGAAGAGGTCGGGGTTCTTTGTGCGGGAGCACTCGACGACGGTGCCGTTGTACAGCATGTACGTGGCGCCGTCGAGGTAGTCCATGGGGGTGCCGAGGATGCGCGACAGGGAGCCGAAGCCGCCTCCGATGGAGCTACCGACGAGACCGACCATGTTGGCGCGGACGTGGGGGAAGCGCGCGCCGTGCTCCTTCCAGAGCCAGCTGACGACGGGAGAGACGAGGCCGCCGCCGCCGTAGGTGAGCAGCCCGGTGGCGTCGTCGTAGCTGACGTTTTGGAAGTGGGTCATGTTGAGGGTCAGGCCGGCGGTAGGCAGGCTGTAGGAGCCGTAGCAGTGGCCTCCGTCACGGGCGGCGACGAGGACCTTGGCCTCCCGGGCGCAGGCGAGGGCGGCGGCGACCTCGGGGGTGGTTCGCGGCCAGGCGACACCGGCCGGGGTCGGGGTGATGCGGCGCTGCCATGAGCGGACGTCGTTGGGGAACGAGGCGTTCGTCTCGGGGAAAGAAGTAATCAGACCGGCCGTCTCGAGGCAGGTCTCCAGGTCCTGGGCCTGGGCCTGGGCCTGGGCGAAAGGAGCGAGAGACGCCGCGAAGGCGACGAGGTTGCAAAGACGGACCATGGTGATGGTCAAGAAAGAAAGACAGGAGTGGGAATGCCGTGTCAAAGCGACAATGGAAACATCCGCCTGAGCGTCGCCAGCTCTTTATACGCGTCCGTCTGCCCCTGAACATCACGACATGTCTTGGCATCAGCATCCCGCCGGGCCATCTCGACCACGTCGGAGGCATTGGTTGCAGCACTGCGTAGCTTGTTGATGTCGACCGGCAGTCCCGGAGACTGGATGAACCGTCACCAGGTTGTCATGGACAGGGGATTTGGCGAGCAGTAATGTCCATCGTCCCAACTTCAATCAAGGTGGTGAAACTCTGTTTGATTGTTTCGCAGGCTTAGTCGCTTGAGTTGGGGTCCGGCCAGGGATGTCCCAAGCATCTGGGCCCGTCTGCAGCCCGTCTATAAGCGCTCGAGTCATTGATGGCCCGAGGCGTGTAGCGCTGTAGAGACTCTGGTGAGCGTAAAGTCGGCGCCCTGCCACATGAAGCATCGCAGTGCCAAGACTGACCATCTCCTGAGAGATATTGCGGATGACATTGGAGGTGCTAGGCGACGCGGGTATTTGCACCAAACAGATGGCGGCGCTCGACTTGACCATCGGCCGTTCGGTTTCGGGCGCAGTTGGAAAACAGTATGCGTCGGCTGCAAGTTGGAAATGAACGCGTGGCATTGAAAGACATGGAAGACGAGGTCGTTCGTCTAGAAGTAGCGACTAGGACGCTCAAGGAAGGAAACATGCAGGCAGGCTCTTGACGTGGGGGTCGTCATGGAGACGTCTGGCCAATTGCCAGTACGTCCCCCACTCAAGGCATTAGTACCCTCTATAGTCAGCTTGCAAAGTCGGCCAATCACAACAGCTGCCCCAGCAGTTCAGCGCACGGTTGTGTAGTGTAGTGGTTATCACTCCAGATTTTGATTACATCTAGTCTTCTGGTAACCCCGGTTCGAACCCGGGCACGACCTGATTCTTTTGCCCTTTTGTCCAATCCTGCCGGTGCCGGTGCAGAGCAGACGAGAACCGCATGCCACGTGCGAAACTTTTGGCAATGACCGCCATCTCATGAATTAAGATGACGCTCGCGTCGCCCACGAGGAGTCGCAAAGCATATCATACTCAAATCATACCCACGCGATGCGCAGTAGGTTTGCTGCTCCTCGGGGTGACCCTGTGAAGCTTTTATCCGTCATCTCCTGCCAAGACTCTTTCAATCCATCTTACTCTCTGCCAAACTTGACGATTTAGTGTGTCGCACTTGGAGGCCGCAGGAGACATTGCTCTTGTTTTTTGGGCCATTGCGTTATTGAATTCACCGGCCACCATGACCATCGCCTCTCGGAGCAATTGACGAACGATCCATGAACAATTTCAACGTTGCACCTCGCAAACTATCGCCATGACCGCATGCCTCTAGATACGGAACCTTGCGCAGGCGCCGTCCAGCGCTGAATCGTAACTCTTTTTCCTTGACCCACTTCTGTACCGTCAACTACAGTGCTCGAAATGCCTGCGCGCGTTGGAACACAGCGCTATACATGCAGTGGAGACCCATCGGAATCTTGTCTGCTACTATCAACCTAAAAGTACCTCTCATACGCCTTTGCGGCATCTAGGAGCATCCTCTCAAACGGTATCCAGTCCTGGCCCGTCGCCTTGACCGCTTTGCTGGCGTCCACACCTCTGGCTTCGGCAGGCTCGCTGTAGTCTGCATTGTAGCCCTCGCCAGGCTCGCCCTTCAGAATGACGCCTCGCCGCTCGGGATACTCCCTCCTCAGGACGTCGGCGTAAGCCTGGACGTTTGCGTAATTGTCGTTGCCGCCCGCGATGAACCGCTCACCGTCGACCGCATGGCGGTGCTCGGCTGCAAAAACCACGAGACGCGCAACGTCTCGCACGTCCACGTGAGGGCCGTTGCCCGGTCCCGCCGGCGACACCTCCTGGCCGGCCATGATGCGGTACGCGATGATGGCCGTGTCGCTCAGCTTCTCCGGGTCCTCGGGCAGAATCAGCGGCGGTCCAACCACCCACACCGGGTTCACTGCCGTCATGCTGAACCCGATCTTGTCCGCATTCGCCTTGCGGAACTCCCAAAACGCGCGCTCCGCCTTGACCTTGCTGACGACGTAGATCTGGTGCCCTGCAGCGTTGCTGCCTGCCTGCGCGAGGGCTTCTTCGGCCTCGTCGTTCCAGTCCGCCTCGCTGACTGTGCGGCCGATAAACTTTTCTCCGCGGCCTCGCACCGCAACGATGGAGGACATGAAGACGAACGACTTGATGGTCGGCTGCGCCAGCGCGGAGGCGAGGATGCTGGCGGTGCCCTTGACGGCGGAGTTTATGACGTAATCGACATTGGTGTTGGAAAGAGAGACGGCGCTCGCCAGGTGGGCAACGGCGCTGACGTCCTTGACTGCCTCGTCGAATGCACCTGCGACCGTGATGTCGGGGACTTGCACGGTGGACAGCTGGTCGGTCTTGGCGTACTGTGGCAGCGCGGCGAGGAGACCGGCGGCGGAGGACGCCGAACGGGTGGCGGCCCTCACGGAAAACCCGGCCTCGAGAAACGCTTCCACAGTGCGGGCTCCGATGAACCCGTTGGCGCCGGTGACGAGAGCGAGGCCTTTGGTCGACATTTTGGGATCGTTTTGTAGAGTGGCTTTTTGAACGGTTACGCCAGGTCTTGGCGGGGAGTGCCTTTTATTCTCCCCAGTCCTGGTGTCGTAATGATGCCATCTTGACAAGGACGTTATCCCCGTCTTTGTTATCTCCACGCGGAAACGGCAAAACGGCAGTCCAAGGTCTGATGTCAGTGGCCCCAGTACGGAGCAAAACATTACTCTCATTGGCAGCGCTGGAGTTTACGGAGCAAATACGGGAATTCGGAGATAACACGTCCGTGATATTGCTAAAACTTCTCCCCGTCTCCCTTTAGATCTTCAGCGTCTCGAACCTCGGGGATGACCGTGTGTGCAAACGCCCTCGACTTCGTCCTCGCCTCGAACAAGAAGTCGAGCTCGGCGTGCGTCCTGCCCTTGGTCTCGGGGACGTCCAGCCACGTCACGACGAAAGCCACGACGCTCAGCCCGGCGAAGAAGAAGCCAATCTTGCCGCCCCAGTTGGCTTGGTCCGTGTTGTACATGTACGGCGTAAAGAAGCTAAAGATCCACGCGCCAATGGACTGCGCCGCAAGACCGATTCCTGCGGACTTGGATCGGAGACGGACGCACGAAATCTCGGACGAAATGACGGGCACTGCGCTGGCGACGCCGAAGCTGTTGAAGAAGCCAAAGAGGAGCAGGGCGACTCCCACGAACCTGGCATTGTTAGCGACATTTCAGCGTCTGCACATCGTCGTCTTACCAGTTGGCCCCTGGGGTCGAGAAGCACCCGGCAACGCCCATTCCCGCCCACGCACCAAAGTCCAGAACGATACTGATGAGAATCATGCGTCTCCTTCCGAACCGGGGCACCGTGTACCACGAGATGGCGTTGGCAACCATGTTGGAGACGACACCAATCAGGTTGACCATCAGAGAGTACCGAGCAGACATGCCGGCCATGATGAGGAAGTACGCTCCGTTGGTGAGCAGCGCCATGCCCACAAACTGCTGCAGCAGATTGAGGAAGACAATGATGCGGGTGCGGCGGAGGTTGACGCCTTGGAAGCACTCACGATACGTCGGGGGGCCCAGCGTCCGGTCGTCGTCCTCGTGCGCCAGGGTGGCCTGGATTCTCTGAAGCATGTTGCTCCCGCCTGCCGTTCCCAGTCTTTGCACACTCTTTTCCGCTTTTTCAATGTGGTCTCGGGAGATGAGCCAGACGGGGCTCTCGGGAATCAACGCAGCGGCGATGACCGCCACACCCCCGAAAGCCCATTGCGTGCCAAAGGGGATGCGGTAGGAGTCTGCTGACGCGGAGTTGACTTGGTTAAAGACTATGGCCACGGCCATGAGGTGACCGAGCGACTAAAGACGTGAGCGACGGACAAGCAGTTCCAGCAGGAGACTTACGACATTGAACGCGTAGAAGCCGAGCAAGACTCCGCGCATGTTCTTGGGCGCAATCTCGGAAATGTACGTCTGGCACGCGGACATGAGGACGCCGCACCCGGCACCGATGACGATCTTGGCAAACAGGAACAGCCCTCGCCGCTCAGAAGCACCTGCCGGCATTCATGAAGTGAAGGCTGCGGCAGTTCCGATCATCCCCAGGATGCCTCCGAGTAGGAATGCCGCGCGTCGTCCGAAGCGGTCCTGGAACCATCCTGCCAAGACTGAACCTCCGGCTGCACCTGCCTGGACCAGTCCATTCCAAAGTCCAAGCCACAAGGCAGGAAGGATGGCAGCTGCGCCACTGCCTTCCCCAAAGTCTTCCCTGGAATGACGTAAGCGAAGCCATTAAACACGAGGCAGCAAGCATACCGAAATTTTGGCAGGGCCGAGATGGCCCCGACAATGACCAGGTCATACCCAAACATCAACGGGCCAATGTTGGCCAGGATGGCATACAAGACGACTTTGGGATTCGCGCGCAGTGAAGTCCACGGACGCTCGACTGGTGGTGCCTGTTGAGCGGCGTCTTCGACCATCTCGGCGAATGCCTCTGGTTGGTTTGGTTTCGCCATCTCGAGTCTGCGAGCCTTTCCTTGCCGACATTCAATCGATAACTGACGCTTCTGTGACAGACATCTTATACTCCCAATAAGCATAAAGATAAGCGTCGCTCGGCATCGATGAAGAACACGCACCCCGCAAACCCTCCGCAACGTTCCCCAGACTTTGTGATCCCCCACTCCCCGCACAAACCCAAGTAGGGTTGCAGGTCGCTCTCGCTCCTCCACCTGTTCCGGCTTTTCCACCAGGGTGACCCTGCTGGGCAGCTCTTTTTCGGCTGTTCAACCTCGGGATTACTGATCTGGGTAAGGTGTCCATCGGCGGCGGATGGCTGTTGCAGCCGATGTGGACGCCGAGAACCCGAGGTGGAGGGTCATGAGGTCGGCAGCGGAGAACGGCGGGACCGCTATGGTTGATACGGGGAGAAGACCGATCACGCAATGCGGAGTAGTCCCGAGATATGAATCGTCGTGAGTGCCACATTGATGGTTCGCGACGTCAACACACAACAGCCGCCATGTTGAAACCGCAAGCCAACGCTTCCCGACACGTCGTGTCTCTCGACGGCATTTGGAACTTTGCTCTGGCCACTTCCGTCGACGTCGACGACGACAAGCCCTGGGCCAGCAGCATCCCTCCGGCGTTGCAGGTGCCGGTGCCGGCCAGCTACAACGACATCTTTGTCGACCAAAAGATCCGCGATCACGTTGGCTGGGTCTACTACCAGAAGAACGTCACCGTTCCGCGGATCTGGTCTGAGCTGCGCTACTTTCTCCGATTCGACGCGGCGACGCATCATGCACGGGTATACGTCAATGACAGTCTCGTCGCAGAGCACTCTGGTGGCTACACTCCCTTCGAAGCAGACATCACAGACGTTGCGAGCCCAGGAAAGACCTTTCGTCTGACCGTAGCCGTGAGCAACGAACTGACGTGGGAGACCATCCCGCCCGGCCGAATCGAGACGCTCGACGGCGGCAAGCGGAAGCAGCACTACCAGCACGACTTTTTCAACTACGCCGGCTTGGCGAGGTCTGTGTCTTTGTGTGCTGTGCCTGTCGTCTCTATCAAGGACATCACCGTCACCACCGACGTTTTAGATGGCGGACGGGGAATAGTCGACTTTGACGTGTCGGCTAGCCTGGACAATGAATCTGTCAAAGTCTCCCTTTTCGACGAGAGCGGAAATGTAGTCGGCTCTTCGTCCACACGGACTGGCCGGATAGTCGTCGAGTCGGTGCGACTGTGGCAACCGGGAGCTGCCTATCTGTATCAACTCCGTGTCGAGATTCTCTCGACTTCCGACTCGACCGATCCGCTCGATGTCTACGAGCTGTCGGTCGGAGTTCGGTCGCTCAGGGTTGAGGGAAACCGCTTTCTGATCAACGGCAAGCCCTTCTACTTTACCGGCTTTGGCAAGCACGAAGACGCCCCGATCCGCGGAAAAGGCTTCGACCCGGCGTACATGATTCACGATTTTGGCCTCATGTCCTGGGTCGGTGCAAACTCCTTCCGGACGTCCCACTACCCCTACGCAGAAGAAGTCCTCGACTACGCGGACCGCCATGGAATCGTCGTCATCAATGAGACGGCGGCCGTGGGCCTGAACCTCGGCATAATCGCCGGCGTGTTCGGCCTCAAGGCGCCGCCGACCTTCGCCCCGGAAGCCTGCAACGACAAAACCCAGGCATCGCACAAGCAGGCGATCGAGGAGCTCGTGGCGCGCGACAAGAACCACCCGTCGGTCGTCATGTGGACCGTCGCGAACGAGCCCGCCTCTGCTGAGCCTGGGGCGCGGGAGTATTTCGAGCCCCTGGTGAAGCTCACGCGCGAGCTGGACCCAAGTCGGCCAATCTGTTTCGCGAACATGGGCTTCGCCACGTCCGAGACGGACCGACTCACCGATCTCTTCGACGTCGTCTGCCTGAATCGCTACTACGGGTGGTACACGCACACGGGCGACCTGGAACAGGCAGAAAAGGTGCTGGAGAAGGATCTTCAAGCGTGGGAGACGAAATACGGCAAGCCCATCATCATGACCGAGTACGGTGCGGAAGGCCTCGCCGGGCTCCACTCCGCCACCGACGTGCCGTGGAGCGAGGAGTACCAAGCCAAGTTTCTGGAAATGTTCCACCGCGTCTTTGACCGCGTCGACAGCGTCGTCGGCGAGCACGTCTGGAACTTTGCAGACTTTCACACCACATCCGGGATACACCGAGTCGACGGGAACAAGAAGGGCGTCTTCACACGAGACCGGAAACCAAAGAGCGCCGTCCAGGTGCTCAAGAAGAGATGGACGACCCTCCCGGTGGACCACAAGTCACGTCACGCGGAATAAGTAAATCTCTCAAGTCATTAGAGTGTACCAAGTCGTATCATACAATCCAATAACATTAAATGGCCAGCACTTGATCGCATCATCCGAGCGGGCACCAGTGCCCCGTGACCCGTGACCGACCCCTACACCTACAGACCGTTTCCCCACAGCCCTGATTACGTCCATTATTTGGTGGTGCCGTCAAAGTCGAGGGCGGTGGAGGTCTTGCCGGCCGCGGCCACGTCCTGCTTGATGTTGTTGTCGAGCTTCTTCTGCTCGGCGGCCATCTTGGCGGCGACGTCCTTGCCCTGGGCCTGCTGAGACTGCAGCTTCAGCATGGTGGCGGTGAGCTTGAGGACCTTGTTCTTGATCTTGCCGCGCTGCGTCTGTTAGTCGTTGTGCCTGCGGTTCTGTGACGGTTGACGTACCTGGAGAGCGTCGGCCTCCTCGCCGGTGGCGGCCTCGATGGCCGGGTTGAAGGCCTCCTTCTCGGCGCCGTTGGCGATCTGGTTGACGCTGTTGAGGAAGTCCTGGTCGGCCTTGCTGACGGAGCTCAGGTCGGTGGGGAGGCCGGAGAGCTTGTCGAGGGCCTCCTGCTTGGCGTTGCCGGCGGTGCCGCCGCTGATGGAGAGGTCGTTGTACGTCTGGGTGGAGAAGACGTTGTTCTGGCGGGCGGCCAGAGGAGCGGCGGCGGCAAAGGCAGCGAAGCCGACGGCGAAGATGGAGAACTTCATGTTGACGATGGGTGGGAAAGGGTGAGAGTAGTCGTAGAGGGAGTAGTCAAAAGAGGGACACAGACCCGGATGAATGAAACGATCAAGCGCGTAGGAAGAGATTGAAGACAGCACAGCTGTTTGAGAAGAGAAACTAAGATTGAAAGATTGTAGCGTGATGAGGAGAGAGGAATGTCGAAATGGAGGACGATCGAGGCGATCTTTATACACTTTCTTTGGACGATCTACACTGGAGAGAGCTCAGATGCGGGGTAGCATCGAAGGTTTGTCTCGTAGCCATCGTCTCGTTTCCGCGATGGGACGCAGGCATGTCACCGCCTTGTCGAACACGCCCAGCCGTCACAACGCCGCAGTCTGAACCGCGAGACATCTGAACCGCGATGGGATGGCAGGGTCTGGACAGGGGCGGTTTGACATGGCGAACGAACGTCCGGTCTTTGGCCGGCAGGCTCGTCGCTCGAGGCAAGGGCCCAAGTTCGTGACGCATCAGACGGATGAAGCTGCCAAGACGTTGCGGCTTTGCGTCTGCCAGGCCTGAACCGGCAGCCATCTTACGTTTGGATCTGGGTCTGCGCTGGCAGGGAGGGGACCCTGAGCTGGCGGCTGTCGTTACATTTCTGAGGCTTTCGTGAGGCTCGGGGGTTGGGCCGGAGGGGTCTTGATGGATGTGGGTGAATCACTGGCCCAGCCGGACTTCTGAACCGACGAAGACGGTCATTATTGCAGCCAGAACCGCGGACGTCTGATCGGTTGTCGTACCCAATGCAGAAATCCTGCGAGGGAAGAGATGTGGATGGTGGCACGTCGTTGGCGGAAAAGCTCCGAGGTTTCCCCACCACGAGGAGGGTTTCACGACCCCTGCATTCATACCGCCAAGCTTAACCTTCAGACGTCGAGAAGGGGAAATGCTGCAACGGCAACGATTCTGTCCGTGCCCACTTCTGTCGCGGTTCCTTTTTTTTTTGCGGCCGCGAGGGGGTCGTCGGTACCGGATCTCACGATGTTTAGGGCCCTTGGTGCGACTGGAAGGTGTGTGACGGTGATCCCTTGGAGATCCCCAAACGCGCCGCCCAGCAGATGCGGGAGTTTGGTGCGTGTTTTGCTGGGCAGAGATCCAACGCCGTCTGATGTCCAAGTCGCGAGCTTTTGAGGCGATTCTGTCGTCTGTCAGTGACACTGCGTCAATGGCACGGCATCTGGCAAGACTCTGCTTCGACTGTCATCTGGCATGGCATTTCTACATGTTTGGACGGATGGCGTCCTCCCGAAGGCAAAGAGACGCCGCGGCAGCAACACGACCGTCATACGCCAACCAGCACAGGGGTTCTCCTGGTCTCGCCAGCTGACATCCGGAACGACGACAGGCACCAACAAACAAAGTAGAGAGGCACCAAGTGCTTGACTGCTCGCTAATGCAACCGAGTCCTACTGTAATTACTGGGTCCCCTGTCGAGATCCAGGGGCACAGCAGCACTGAAACGGCGCATCCTTGACAGGTCGACCAGACGTGAGATGGGTATTTTAGGGTACACGCGGATTCAAGATTGTCATATGTGTGTCATTATTGTTTTAATCCTGCAAATCCCCGGGGACGGCGCAGGACGGAGCCGTCAAGGGCGTAGGTACATACGCTGCCAGTCGTGAAGGCTTCAATTTGGGACTTCGTACTCGCTTCAGCCATCCATACCTATAACGCCCCAAGAATCGTTCGCAAGCGGCCAAAGCTGCCCTCCAAGAAAAGATGAACGCGCCGGCGCACGTGGAGCAATTCGGCCATGGGCAGAAATCGTCATTAGAAGACGATTTAAGTCCAGGGTGTTGCTGCATGGCTCTGTTTGCGTTGTATTTCCAGCCATTTGAACGTGGTAACCCCCTTCACAGGAAGAATGTCACAACAACACCGAGAACGGCGGCAGCGCCGGCCGTCCCCAGCGACAGCCCTCCAAAGGCGTTGCTCGCCGCAGAGCATCCGTCGTCGTCGCCGTCGCCCCCGCCAGTTTTGGGCTTCGTCGCGCGCTTGCAGACACCGCTGCCATTCGCGCCCGTCGTCGTCGTCGCAGCCGCCGCCGCCTGCGTCGTGGAGCTCGACGTTTGGGTCCTGAGATTGTCGTGGCCGTTGACGATGGTGATGGCCGTCGTCGGCGACTGGGCCGCTGCCGGGGCGAGGCTGGCGGCGGCGGCGGCGAGAACGAGGTAGCTGGCCAGCATAGTTTCGCGTGACTCGTGAGTGTTCGGATGGGGCTTGGTGAAGTGACGGCGCGCGACCTCGGAGACGGCTGGCTTTGATATAGGTACTTCGTGGGGATCCTGTGTTCTCGCGCCGATGGACCTCTTGACGAACCGTTCCTCTTGACCTGTGTCAATGGACTGCAGTCCCGCTCCGGGCGGAGGAGGCCTCTGCTCCGCCCCTCGTTGCCTGACGCACGGCGGCGGTGATTGGCCAAGATGCGCGGGGAGAATGTGACGGTCTGGCCTCGCTGCACTTCGGAATCGGTGTGCTGTGTCAGCGTCCGGTGGGAGGGTGCTGCAGAGTGGCATCTGGTGCTGTATTCGGATGCGGTGAGCTGGCCGATGGCTGGCCATGCCAAGGCTTTTCTTGATGAAGTGGTGCAACCTGACTGCTGCGCCACAGGTGACTATTGGCCATGGGTGACTTGTTGCAGCTTTACCGGTCGAATGAGATGCAAGGGGAGAGCTTTGGATGCTTTGCAGGATGACTCAAAGGGAGTTCCTGTCGCGGGAAGGGATAATGGAGAATGAAGTCGAGAGCTTCGGTTGAGAGCCGGAATCACGGCCCGATTAAGCGGGGCTTCACCGGTTAGGTTCCACACTCGGAGCCGACCGAGCGGGGGCCCTAGTGGTGACCCACTCCGCCCGGACCGGTGCCTCAACTTCCACCGGGTTCCTTGGAGATTGCTTCATTAGCAGGCCCCTCTTGCTTATATCCTCTGCGTTGAACTAGCGTCAATTGAACCAGTGAGTGAGAGCAAGAGTGTCTCGGCGTCTATTGCTCTTGCAAACATTTGAAGCGTACCCAGCCACGTTTGCCGGGTTGCCCATACCTACCAGTCCGCTCGCGTGCGATATTTCTTCACTCAACGCTGGTGGCAACTTTGACTTGGTCAACACGCAGAGTCACGCATTCCATATCCATGGGCTTCCATTACCATTGGGACGAGTTTCCGAGCAGGATAATCCACCCTGGTTCCTCGACGCATGTCAACTTCCATCGGTCGGAAGCCTGGGAGCACTCGTTGGGCACAATATCGTTCTGGGGAGCATGTGGCCCGAAAGGAATGGTCAACGCACCTTATATGGAGCCCTTTTTCACTGTAAGTGGAGGCCGGCTGTCTATTTGCAAAACAAAAGAAGCTTTATTGGCCGCGATGTCTTTACAATGAGCGCCAATTCTCTTTACTAAGGAACGATTTGACAGAGTCTTGCTGCACGAAACGGCTTCCCCGGACCGAGCAATGTCTCACTGCCAACTAGCCAGACAGGCAGCGTCTCGTAACTCGCAAACAGTGACCCATTCACGGCCACGAGCTTAGCAAGTCCAGACTAAGTTATATCCGTCGTGGCCTGCCATCCTAGTCACGACTCCGACTCACCCTTGCAGTCTTTCCGGGAGAGACTCGTCCGATCAAGACATGATATCCGATGCATGGAGAAGCGATCCGCAGCATGTCCGTCCAATATCTGGGGTAATGACTTCTCCGTCTGATGAATCGCCCATGAGGCTTTTGTAAGGATATTTCTGGGGCCTGTTGTACTGAAAAACAGCGCTGGTTCTGGTGCTGAACATGTCTTTCAGAGCAAGTTTGCTACGCGACAGAGACCAGGCAATGCCAATTTTGGTTTACGGGGCTTTTCGGAAATTGGGAGCTGTTTATCGCTCACTTAGGAGTTAATTGAACCTCCAAATCTGCGCTCCATCACCACATTAACTGCTGGTGGTGAGTTCACGCTGGGCTCACGTTCAATTGGGATCAGAGAAAAAGTTGTTCTTGGTTCCTTCCCGAGAGCAATGGCATGTGAAACTCTCTGTCTGTCTGATTCTTCTCTCCAGGCCTCCTCATAAACTCAACCAACGTAATAGCGTGCCCGAGTGGAGAGTTCTGCGCAGGTTTATCTAGAACTGGAAGCTCATGTCAGCCAAGAGAAAAGTAATTAATCCACAAGCTCACAAGATGAGACGATTTTCTTCCACCAAATGTATTCGGGCCGCAGGAGAAACTCGTCCGCGTGCTCTTCGCCATGTTGACCGCTGTCGGGCGGAGATGTATCACTGTTGCTGCAAGGCTGCGCAGCACTAAAATCTTCGGAATCGAAGGCATGTCAATACGACACTGCATGTCAGCACTGTCGCTGAGGGAGCTGGTCTGCTGTGGCAGAAGGAGAAACCGTGTCTAATTCCTGAGCAGTTTTATGAGACCGAATCCGTTCTTGGTTGGCTTGTGACGGCTCATGATGGTTTCCTGGTCGGCAAGTATCTGTCTGTACAGAACAGTGAGGTTTATTAACCATAGGTCGGTCAAGTGAAAGGAGTATTGGCATTCAGTCAAATATATCGTGCTATAGTTACGCTCATCACACCAGTCTCAAATTGAGATCCCTTACGATTGTTTCGTTTATTGGATTTGCCCTTTGCGGCACCTCTAGACGTTACCCATGACTCCCGCAAATGCCCTGACGCGTTCCTTCAACTGACTTGACGATGTTTGAATTCTTCAGTGCATCATTTCAAGCGCGAGGGCAAGATCGTGGAGGAGAATTCTGTCACAACTTGAATCGCCAAAAAGCAAAATGAAAGGGACGAGACTCGAACTCGCGCGGGTTGCCCCACCAGGAAACAGATGTTAAGCTGACCTTAACCTGGCGCCATAACCAACTCGGCCACCCTTCCGTTGATGATCTCATGGTGGAGATGTTGTTGAGATTGCAGGCTGAAAATGTGGTTATCAAGGTGGAAAGTTGTGTGAAAAGTGGGTTTGGCAATGTCAGCCCTTGGCGTCACAGGTGGATACATAGTGTGCAAGGTACGTTTGAAGCGTCTATAGAAAACATGACTCGTCTTGATACTGCTGGTGCCGACTGATTGGATTCAGAGTAAGGATAGTGGTTGAGGATTTGAGACTTTCAGCATAAAGCAGCGAATCCTCTTGAGCCGCCGACAACTCGGCCGTCGACTCGGCATAAATAGTGAGCTCGCCATCTATGCGAGCGCTGGACAACATAAATCTTTAAATCCTACTTGTACGGATTGTCACAGATCCCTCGAAATGTCAGAAATCAAGCCACAGATACGGCATCTCGAATCATGAGCGAAAGACACGCAGACAAGTCAGTTGAAGACCCAACCAAAACTCCCCAATCCAACCTCTTGCAGGACCTGGGCAAGGTGGACTACCCGCATGAACCCGAAACCACATCTGCCTGTCATCTGCTAAGCGACGATTTCTTTACCGTCTTTGGCCACGAGCACATGAAGCATCCACATTGAATGCCGGCTTGGCATATGGGATCCACAGACTAGGGTTAGGACCACACACAGCACAGCTCACAATTCAGATTGATAAAACACTTTCCACTCGCAGTCGTCAACAACATCTACACAGCTCAATACGAGCTCATCCCCGATGGCACAATTGGCTAGCGCGTCAGACTGTTAATCTGGAGGTTGGTGGTTCGAGCCCACCTCGGGGAGTTCCAATGGTTAAATCCCATCGCAGGTGTTCCTTTTGCCCTTTTGACCACTGTACGTTGAGAGGAACGACTTTTGCATATAACAAAGAGCCGATACTAATAATACCATTTAGCTTTATCGCCTGATCTCGTATACTTCTCGTAGTTGCCACACCTCGGCTCGATAAGGAATAGCAAGCTGGCCGTCCATCGCGTCTGGCCTCGCATACTTGGCGAGACGTGCATTCCTCGGCAAGCTTGCGATGACAACCTCGCCTAGAGGCTAGGGCTGGCCAGCTCACCGCTTCCTCTCTACGCGGTCTGCATGCTACATACAGCCTACCGATACACACTACAGACTATGGATGCATCGTATTTAGCCCGGTAGACGAAAGCATAGCCGGAAGTGGCCTAGATGACTTCACAATCGGTCTCGCCTTCAACGCAATCGCAAAGCCCTCATAACACTACTTAACTTACTAGGTAGTAGGTACAGCTGTGTATCGGAGAAAACCCACTGGCCCAGGACTCAAGGAACTGACTAGAGTCTAGGACGCACGAATCGAGTATCGTGATCGGCAAACCCACGCCGCTAGTTGATGACACCATGATCGAAGCGTCACTCAGCCCTCTCCCCTCCGAAGCTAGCATTATCCGACGACAAAGTCAAGCTCCACTGGCTCTCCGGAGGAATCCAGAAGCTGCCAAGTCCGTAAGCGGCCCATCTGAAGCAGGCGGGGCGCGGTGACCACCAGCCAGGTAACAGGTTCATGGATCAATCTCCGGCCGCGACAGGATTGCCGTGTGTGGCAAGACATTCGCCTCGGCCCCATCCCATGCCACGATGTGTCTCGCAGTCTTCTGTGGAGTGCCCTGCTCGAGACGCGGCCCCCACGAATGGACGTGGCCCTGAACGTCGTTCGACGGGAAAAAAAGAAAACGGACGGATGGCCTAGCCCGACTCCGTCCCATCATCTTCACACCCTCAGCTTGATATAAGGTCGGCGCTGGCGTGCGTGCGTGCTGTTCCGGCCGAACTCTTGCGCTTCAACGTTTTGAGTCCAGACTGGCAGACACATCATGTTGGGCATATCCCTACCATCGCGCTCGCTGGACGCGCCGTCGTCGGTGGACAGAAATATCCTCACTCACCCCTACGTCTTCCTTTTCGCCGCTGCCGTCGTGCTGCTCTACGGCGCGTACAGATGGGCGCTCCCGAAACCGATCCCGACGATCCCATACAACGCGTCGGCCACCCGCAACCTCCTGGGCGACATTCCCTCGTTGGCCAACGCCATGAAGGGCTCTGGCGAGTTCAACCTCTGGCTCATGAAGCAGGCCGAGAAGCACCGCTCGCCCCTCTTCCAGGTCTTTATCCGCCCCTTTGGAAAGCCCATCCTGGTGCTCTGCGACTTTCGGGAAGCCCAGGACATCCTCATGCGGCGCAAGGAATTTGATCGGTCTACCGGGACCGGCGACCTCCTCGAGGGCGTCGGCCCGAAGCACCACATCCACATGAAGACGGGGCCCGAGTGGAAGCAGCACCGACGCCTCCTCCAGGACCTCATGTCGCCCGCGTTCCTGAACCAGGTTGCCGGCCCGACGGTCTACAAGGGCGTGCGGCGCCTCATCGACCTCTGGAACGACAAGGCGCGGCTCGCGGGCGGTCAGCCCTTCGTCGCCGAGACGGACATTTACTACGCCGCCCTGGACGCCGTGCTGGCCTTTACCTTTGGCGACGGTTTCCCCCACAGCGCCATGGAACCTCTGATGGACGCGGCCAAGAATCTCGGCCCGGAAGACGTCCGGCGGCTCCGCGGGAGCGGTGGTGCGGTGGCGTTCCCCGTGGGAGAGTGCGACGAGAGGATCACGGCGTCGCTGGAGGTGACGGAATGCATCCAGCACATGATCGGGTCGCCGGTGCCCCGGCTCAAGTGGAAGCTCGTCGAGAGGAGACCCGAGGTCCGCCGCGCCATCCAGGTGAAGAACGAGTACGTCCTCGAGGAGATTGGCAAGGCGCTGCAGCGCATCAAGGCGCACGGCGACGGGGAGAGCAAGGTCCTGTCGGCGGTCGAGCTGGTGGTGCTCAGGGAGCAGAAGCTGGCCGAGAACGAGGGCCGCCAGCCCGACTTCTTCTCGCGGACCATGATTGACGAGGTAGGTTTTCCCGGGCAAAGCCGTGACGGAAGCTCTCTCCCAGTGCTGACATTCGCAGGTCTTTGGCGTCGTCGTCGCGGGCCACGACACGACGAGCACGACCATGTGCTGGGGCGTCAAGTTGCTGGCGGACAACCCCGAGATCCAGACCAAACTGCGCGAGGCCCTCCGCAACGGATTTCCCAAAGCAGCGGCCGAACGGCGCACACCGACGATCGAGGAGATCACCGACGCCAGGATCCCCTACCTCGACGCCGCCATGGAGGAGATCCTGCGCTGCGGCGGCGCCACGCCGCTCGTCGACCGCGAGGCGACGCGCGACACGGAGCTGCTCGGCCACCGCATCCCAAAGGGCACCGTCGTCATGTGTCTGAGCCGCGGGCCCGGCATGCTCCGGCCCGCGCTGCCCGTCGACGAGGCCAAGCGCAGCGGGAGCAGTCTCGCCGCGAAGGCGCGGGTGTGGCAGGACGAGGACATTGGGCGGTTCAAGCCGGAGCGGTGGCTTGTTGGCAACGGCGGCACCGGCACCGCGGGGGACGATGGCGAGTTTGACCAGCAGGCCGGGCCGTCGCTAGCCTTTGGGCTCGGCACGCGAGGCTGCTTCGGACGGCGGCTGGCGTATCTGGAATTGCGTCTGTTGGTGACGCTGATTGCGTGGAGTTTCGAGCTGCTGCCCTGTCCGAAGGAGCTTTCTGGGTACGGTGGGAAAGAAGGGCTGACTTACAAGCCGAGGGAGTGTTATGTTCGTCTGAAGGCGCTTGGCAAGGCGTGAGGTTGTTGCGGATGTGGATCGTATTAAGAGACCATACGCTAAACCATTCCCGAGATGATAGTATGCGGCCATCTGGGAAACGTTTACCTGGCGACGGTCTCATCATGAATCAACGAGCATCTGATCTTTCTTCCCCCCCTCTGAAGTCCGTCTGCGAGTTCGTCAGTCTGCCTGGCTTCCTAGGCTCCAGCATGACCGACGTCAATCATCATGGGTTGGAGCGGACGGCAACTCGGGACTGAGGAGAAGAAAGCCGCATCTACACGATGCTGACATGGAGACAGAACGAGAACATCTCTTCTCAGCTTCGGAGCTAGAACGGAGAAAACTCATCCAAGGCATCCTCCAGTCGTTCTTCTCAGCCTCGCCCGCTGTCCTGCTCTGCTCCAACAAGCCGAGAAACTCTCTGATCCGGCCTATCACTCTGGGCGACAGCACAGAATACTAGAGGAGAGTATGAATAGCCATACAAGAGTAGCAGCCGCAGTAGTAGCACTGGATCTAGGAGACAAAATTGGAGTTTGGCTGGGTAACATCATCGGCCCCTTCTTTCACACTGTGATCGGTGCCGTAAATAGTTTCTTATGCGTCCCAACATAGATTCAAATTATAGGGCCTTTCTCTTCCCACTCGGGCCCGTTCGTGGGGCAGTTCGACGCGGTTGATCCGCCAGAGACTGCCAGACTCCTGGAAGTTCATCTTCGCAGCGAAGACCACGCCCGTGATGTGCCCAGGAATAATTGGGATCGAGGCTACAGTTCAAGCAACGCGATGGAGCGAAAACAGAAGAAGCTTTCTCAATTCCTCATGAGCAATATCTGGGACGTTTTGCTCAACGATCCCGAGCTGGCCAAAGGAAACGACTGCCTGATCGAGGGGTCCGTCTACTCGTCCAAGTGAGTTTGCCAAACATGGCATGTTTCTACGACTGACAGATCTCGAGTCACATCATGCCTGCCTATGATTCGTCATATGGGGCTATCCAGCTTCATGGCGTTGGTGAGATCCCCTTTGCGGGCTATCGAGCTGTCAAAGTACCCCGATTCAGACCCCACAGGTATATCTTGCCCTCGAGGAAAAGCGTGTACCTGAACTACTTTCTCTGCATCGTCATTATGGCCAGATTGATACATGGGGACTGGGGCACTGCCTACACAGCAGGAGCATTTCTCGTGGCATTGGTGGGCTGTCTTGCAAAGGTTGCGAGACCGATAGCAGTAGCCTGAGAACACTTGCGAGTAGTAAGAAGACTTTGGAACCCGCTCGTCGGTTGACTTGGTTCCGGTTATAAACCAATTGCTTAGCAGTGACGACTCGAGCAGCTGTGTTTCCAAGGGTTATCCTGGGGCACTTCAAGGATATAGACCGAGCCATATCCAAGCATCTCAGTCTTTGAAACGCCTAGAACGCCGATTATCTTGACTTGTGTTTAGTCAACACCGTAGCACTCGTTGCTGTCTGGGCTACAAGTCAGAGTGATCAAGCGTGGTTACAATACCCTCACGTCACAGAGCCATCGGTACCGTCACCTTCAGCCTCTCAACAAGACCTGGCAGATACTCCAACGCTGAAAAAACCGTGCTTCCAAATGCTGAGACGCTAGCTAGATTATCTCTGGCGCCGAATCCTTCGATTTGCTCCTTCAAACGTCGAGTATCGTTAGAGATGCCGATGCATCATCGTGCTTTGATGCCACTTGTAGATATGATCAGTCTAGAATCTACACTAGCACCCCGAACCAAGAGGCGCAATGGAATCACAAAAGTGACAGCCTTGACAGGGCAAGCCAAGCCACAAGATCGAGTCAGCCAAGCTTCGACGGCTGCCGATCGTCCCAGGCACTAGGCCCAACCGCTGCTGCTTTTGTCTTTGATGGCGCTGGCGTGACAAAGACGACAGGGAAATCTTGCGCCGGATCGAGTAGTTGTATCCTGTCTGTACACATTTAATAATCATAAACTTGGCTGTCATCAAGGCCCCGCCGCATCCGACTGGCGGAAAAGATACTCATCATGGCTCGGAGCCTGGATATTGAAGCTCCTCATTGGGAGCATCTCTCTACTGCCGTAGTTGTTGGCAAGTATCCAAAGAGCAGGGGGCTGCTTATTGCTTTATCGGATTTCAGGACCGAACGACGACGAATGTGATTCTGTACGCATGTCGTGCTGTAGCAGCCGACAGGTCATTCAACTTGCACAACCTCGCGATACGCGTTGAAAAGACGCCATTCACTTGACAAATGATGCCATGGAAGACACCGAACCGGAACAATCCGAAAAAAAACATATCAAAATCCACGCAGTAGTCCCAGGCCCGGAACCCCAAGGACCCGGGAGCTGCTCGTCTGCTGGACGACCAGAGCGATGACACCCACGGCCAGACCCTTTGCGACCTCGAATGCGTGAAAACGAAGGTCCGTCTACCGGATCCGACGCGAACAACCAACATCCAACCACCCCTCGACCAAGTCAACGTGGCGAGCATGCCAGTGACACCTCTGAGCTACCTTTCGTCGATACCGTCTCTTTGACGTCCAGCAGAGGGGGCTGCCGAAGTTTATACATCTTGGCAATGGTGACTCCTGTCATGCCGAACCGGGTTCTGCACACACTCGCCCCTCTGAGGAATGTGCCATCACCACTACCGGTAAGATCTGGTGCTGTGGTCTTGGAGAAGACAGCCACGTTTCCGGGCGTGTCTGGAACGGGACAAGCGGTCTTCTTCACGGTATGCCACTGGATTGACTGGGCAATGCAAGACATGGGCCCCCTCCGCCCCAGACTGTTTGGTCGAGGATTTGCGTGTCTCTGGCGATTAAGTCCTCCATCCGGTGAATGGCAACATTTACAGCCGGAAGCACTGGGCCGTAGTGATGAGTGAATGTGCGTTCTGGTTTTGTCCGCGAGGTACCGTCTGCTCGACGTGCGCTCTACGAACCGGAGTTGGGATCCATATCTGCGGTGGTCCAACAACATCATGAAGTCGTCAGGCCCATCGACTCGCCTCAGAAGTTAGAAGCCGAGTCCCGGCATTCTGCTTGTCCAACGGCATCTTTAGTCCTCTGCAGATTCCAAAACCCGCCCACGACTGACAGAATGCCAGAGAGAAGCGAGATTTACAACAGAAATAAGCATTAACCAACCCCCTGCGCAAGTCCCAGTCCATGTCTCACAACTCGAATCACCGCCACCGCGACACATTCCTTTCAGCAAACCTCGCAGCCTCGAGGCGCAGAAGACGTAGAAAGATGTGAGCCACATCAGCCATATCGGAGCTAGTCCCTCACGCCGCTCCTCGGCAGCTCGCTGGACGTGGATCGAGGCTTAGGACAGACGCCGCATTCAGTCAAGACGACAACACACATCCGGCAAGTCGTACAAGCAGTTCCTGGCGAGTCGCTGGGCGGCCTTTCCGGGTGTGCTCGACGCTTCATCATGACGGTCCCTTTTGGCAAAGGACAATGGCCTGAAAGCGTGTGGGCAGGACGAGTACACGATACGGTCCACCCCTTCACAGACAAGAGACTCGGCGAAGCAGCAATGCCCTCGACGGTGTGTGTGCCTTCTCGCCACTCTTGCCTCGACGCCGGGTGCCGTTAACCGCTGCCATCTGAGACCTGGTCCTCGCTCAAGGGTCCGAAACTGACGGTATGCGTATACAGGCAAGGCTATCCGTACAGACCACCGCAGATACCGTCAAAAGAAACGTTGGCTTCCGTCAGACCCAAAACACCCTTGGCTTTGGCACCATGATGGACCCGGTAGTCTGGGCCAGATCGTCCGCACCCGGCCAGCCACCTGGCCACGGCCTCCGTGGCTTACACGACGTCCTCGCCGGCGGCTGATCCGACCAAACTCCCCCAAAGAAAAAAGGTCGCCCGTATTTGTTGATGCCCACCTCCCCTCCCCTGCTCAGGACTGTCCCGTGTCTTGACGTTTCTTTTCTTCTTTCCTCCCTCCTCCCCTCATCAATCTCCCCCGCGGGTCTGGCTGTTCGACGCAGCCCTTCCGAGAACCACCATCCCTTGCGTCATGCTCTGATTCACTGAAGCGGCATTACATCCGAAGCATTCGAAATGAAGCCCTATCTCTGGGCCGCCGCCCTCTTTTCCTGCCTGCCGTTGGTGTATGGCCTGTACGATGACGTACCCGACTGCGCCGTGAGTACCGACGAGATGGACGCCGACTCCCCCATCTGACGTGCCTTCAGCTGCCGTGCCTCTTCGAACCGCTAGATTACACACCATGCGAGTTTACGAATTCGACATGTCTCTGCAACGACATGAACTACAACATGGCCGTCATCCACTGCGTCCGGGTGCAGTGTAGCGTCCAGCAGGCCCTCAGTACGAGTCCCCGAGTGAGAGAGAGACAGAGAGAGAGGGGGGTTAGAGAGGATCATGCTGACGAAACGGATTGCAGTAACGAAGAACTCGACTTGGACGGACTGCGGCTTCACGTTCCACGACGAGGGCTCCACGATCCAATGGGTCCCGGCCTTTCTCTTCGCGGTGGTCACGTTGTTTTACGGCATGCGGCTGGCGACCAAGTGGATTAGCTTGGCGACCTGGGGCTGGGACGACTGGACGATATCCTTTGCCTACGTATGTTGGACGTCCGTGACGAGAGAGCTGTAGCTGACGGCGTGCAGTTGATGATGATTGCGTTCCTGGTCGCGACCTTTCTAGGTATGTAGACTCTCCACCCATGGGCGAAGCTGGTCCGAAGACTGACGGTATCCAGCCAAAAAGGAGGGCATCGGCAGAGACATTTGGACGCTCGAGGTCGGACAGATAACAAACTTCATCAGAGTGAGTCGCCCGCCACGTCTCATCTGCCTCAGCTGACGACCCCAGGGTTTCTTTGCGTTCGAAATCGTCTACTCAGTCACCCTCGCCGTCATCAAGGCGTCGATCCTGTTCCTCTACCTGCGCATCTTCGGCGCCATCACCGAAACGTTCCGCCAGATTCTCTGGGCCACGCAAATCTTCAACGTCGCCGTCTGCCTCACCTTTGTCATCGTCAACGTCAACCAGTGCAAGCCCCTGAGCTACTTTTGGCACGGCTGGGACGGGAGACACCCGGGCTACTGCATCGACCTGTCCGCCATGGCCCTGTCGCACGCCTCCTTGAACATCGCCATGGACGTGTGGATGCTCGTTCTCCCCGCCACCCAGATCTACAAGCTCAACCTGCAAAAGAGGCAAAAAGCCGGCATCATGTCCATGTTTGGCGTCGGCATCTTGTGAGTGGCCTACAGACAAGTCTTGCCGCGGAACCTAGCTAACACGCTCAGCATCACCATCGTCAGTGCCGTCCGCCTCAAGAGCGTGTCCGTGTTCAGCCACTCGTGGAATCCTACGTGTACGTACGACACCCTTCTGTTGACCGCTCCCCTTTGACACATGCGCAGACGACTTTTACGGCCTCGCTCTGTGGTCGCACATTGAGCTCTGCGTCGGCATGATCGTGGCCTGCATGCCGGCCGCGAGAGCCCTGACCCGTCGCCTCTTCCCCGAGCTCCTATATGTCACCAACATCTCCTCGACGAGAGGCTCCACGCGGGCGTCCGGAAACGTCAAGATTGTCTCGCAGGACATTGCGACCATTGCCACCGACGACGTGCCCGAAAGCTCGTCGTCCAAGAGCAAAAAGGACTCTCTCGCCAGCCTGACGCCGGACCGCGTGCCCCTTAGACGCCTGCCCACGAGCGACAGCCTGATGGAGATCTCACCCAGCGAGCCCGGAGATCGCTCCTTGTTTGACGGATCCAGTAGGGGCAGCAAGTTTAGCGATTGGTAGGCCGGGGAGCACATGACGGGAGAGGCGCGCAAAAGCATTTGACGAAATACCCATTTACCACCGGTTCGGCCGCAGGATTGCTTGAATCTCATCAGCACGCATTTGCTTCTTATTTGTATCAATATCAGTCATCCCAATGAGCCGTTTTAGACTTGCAATATATCCGCTGCACGAGACACCGCCGCGGCGCTCTTTGTAACCCACTCGTGCGCCTGCTCCTCATTTCCAGAACTGAGACTGTCCCGCACGGCGGGGAAGACGTCGGCGCCGTAGCCATTGTCGATGCCGGGGGCGCTGATGACGTTGTGAAATGTCGGCCGCCCGGGCAGCCCCCCGGCGCTGGCGAAGCCTCGAGAAAAGTCGCGGTACTTGCTGTTGACGACGTCGATGAGGACGGTGTCGTTGAACGTCAGGGCCTCCTTTGCTACCGTGGCGATGCGCTCTGCCGCGGCTTCAAACTCGGCTATCGCGTCGTCAATGGGCGACAGATTCAGGCCTACGTCGGGATAGGCCTCGGCGATTGTCTCGTTGAGGTCTTCGTAGTACGTCCGCAGGACTCGGCGGCCGGCGTTGGGGAGGTCCCAAGGGATGATGACATCGTCGGCGATGTGCAATGCAACAAGGGTGAGCCACTGACCCATGGCCTTGTGGACTTTGAAGCCGGTATCGCCAAACTTGGCCATCCAGGCGTACGAATCGTAGTGTCTGCTGGTCAGCTGGGTCTATCATAATGATATAGTGAGCGACTCACCCATGGCAATGGTAGACGGGATGCGCCGTACATTGAGAGAGCAATTTTGCCCTCCAACTCGATGCCCGCGTCTTTCAGAGCTTGGAAATCAGCTCGTTGTCCACGTCCGGTGAGATGGTCAGCTCCAACACCCGTCAAGACTCCACAGAGACCAACCCAACGTAGACGTATTCAGCACTGATGTTGCCGCTTCCGCTCATGGCGTGATACGCGGGGATGCGGTTGGGATAGCTCGTCGTCGAGTCCTCGTCGAGCATGTTCTCTATCAGGCTGACATTATGCACGCTGCCATCGGGTCGGTTCAGCGTCAGGGCGCTTTCCAGCGGCGCCGTGTACCAGATCCAGTACTCCTCGATGGACGCCGTCCAGCCGGCGACCGCCCACTGGTCTCGCGTCCACTCGGCCTGGGAGCGGTTGCGGCCGCCGAGATGGTCCCGTGCGTATAGTAGTGGGACCAGTCGTGGAGCGCCTTGCTGTCGAGCGAGTTGACAAGGACGCTCTCTTGCTCGGTGAGGGCAGGCGGGTAGGCGACGGCGAGGTCGCGCTTCTTGTGGCCGTGGGCGTGGTGCTTGTGGCTGGCGATGCGGCGCTCGAGGGTATCCCAGTCGCGCGCGCAGGCATAGACGCCGGCGATGGCAATGCCGAAGAGCAGAGACTGACGCATTTGTGTCACGATGGATTCTTCAACAGCTCCACTGGCTCAGTGGTTTGCTCGTTACTTTCGTGGAGTCTATACAAGTACGCCATTAGATACAACGCTTGTAATCATGGAATCATCAGACGACAAATACCAAAACAATATATCAAGGCAGAGACGCATGGTGGACGATAACGAAAGCTGCGCACAGCTGCCGCGATGTCTCCTCCGACCATCGTGCTGTCGTAATGGGCTGCCAGCTTCCTATCTTGTGTAGCGTCCATGTAATGCAACGAAGGAGCGAATGGTGAGCTGGGTTTGCGTCTTCTTTCTGCAGCTCACATCTCCCGAGGACGGGATGCGGAGGAGGGGTAAGTCGGAAATGGTGATTCTGGCGTGGGGTAGATCTTGGCGTACGTATTGCCGTCGTTCATTGCAGCTTCCATGGTGATTTCCCGGTTCGAAGTCGTCAACAACTTTACATGCATGGGTTCTGCGGTTGACCCATGATGCTCGCTGTAGTCGAACGCGGCGTTGAATCGGTCAGAGCCACAGAGTACGACGGCCTGCGGTTGGCAATATTGGATCTGACCCAGTCCTTCGTTCTTACCTAATCGCCTTGCCTCGCCGGGACTGGAGGAAGCTGCGATTCAACTGAAGGGAAGCAGAATGTGGAAGACGATGGACCGTTCCTACTTCCCAATGGAACATCAAACAGCAGGTGCAGCAGGAACGGACGGGCCCTGAGCGTGTCGGTAACCGAGTCACAAATGCGATGCGTGCGAGTGGGAAAAGATGCCGAAATGAGACCACGTGAGGGAAAACGATCTGCACTATGAGACTGCACTCATTTTCGTCCAGTGGAAATATAACTGACGGGTTTATCAGAAATGCTGCTCATCAGCTATGACAACGAAATATCACAATGAAACAAGACAAGAGGGCTTGGCGGGACTTCCTCGGCGCTCAGACGACACAGATGACAGGGCGATGTGTCAGTACTTCAAGCCCAGGCAGATCTGCACCAAAACCAGAGTACACGAGAAACTCTGGAGTCCCCCCCTGCCAACGCGCGGCTTCCCAGGATCAGGCAGCTGCACCTCCGCATTCAAGCGTCATCGCCCCAAGCTCCTTCCAACGTGCAGCTGCAGCTCCCAGCGCAAGCTTAAGCTCCGAGCTCCGTCGCCATCACCACCAAGCCTCGCCCACCTCCTCCTTCCTCAGCCCGCTTCTCTCCGTCACCCATTTCGATCCTCAGCTAGCTGGGCCTCGTCAACGTCTATCAGCCTTGCTTATCCGCCATCCACTACCATCCAGTAGCTCTTCTTCGCCGTCATCATGTCGGAAAAGGCGCCCTTGGTCGCTTACGAGTCACCGCGCTGCCCATATGCCCGACGCGGACGCGGCCACTGCACTGTTGCCAAAGTTGCCGTGAAGCTCTGCGTCCTGTCTGCTGCCGCCACGCTCTTCTACCATGTGGTGCCGCAAGGTGAGTCCGCCATCCAGCTCCCTCGGCGGTTGCTGACGTCCGTCCAGCCAAGCAGCTCTTCTCCGCCGAAAAGTCCGACAAGCTGTGTTTGACTCCCGCCTGTGTCCACGCCGCTTCCGAGATCCTGTACAATCTGTCCCCCGACTACAAGGAGCTCGACCCGTGCAACGACTTTGAGGAGCTCGTCTGCGGTGGCTGGAGGGATCGCCACGACCTCCGCGCCGACCAGGGCGATGCCTTCACCGGCACCATCATGTCGGAGAACTCGGAGCTGCTCCTCCGCCACATCCTTGAGGCTCCGTACCCCAGGGACTCGCAGGTGAGTGCAGTTGGCCGTTGACAGGCCAACGCTGACCGGCTGCCAGCACTCGTCCTTCTCGCCCGGCCAGCTCTTCTCCGCCAGCAAGGATGCCGACGAGGAGAACTTTGACAAGATGAAGGCCGTTTACGACGCCTGCCTCAACGAGGACAAGATCAAGGAGGTCGGCATCGAGCCCCTGACCCAGGTTCTCGACCAGATCAAGCAGGCTTACCCCATCGAGGTGGCCGCCGAGGTCGATCCCAGCCCGGCCACGGACACCATCCTGCTGCTCGCCAAGTACGGCGTGGATGCTCTACTGTCCGCCGGCACCGGCGCCGACGACAGAGACCCCGATACCGTCGTCGTCTCTGTTTCGCCTCCGTGGGGCCTCGGCCTCCCTTCCAAGGAGCGGTACGAGGACGACAAGCTGGTGGAAAAGTACCGCCGCGTCGTCGTAGAGGTTCTCAGCATCCTCTACCCAGACCAGAACAAGGACAACTTTGCAAAGGTCGTCGACTTTGAGAAGCTACTCGCCGCTGCGTCTCCCACCACCGAGGAGCGCGAGGACGTCACAGTGAGTCGTCCGTCCCCAGCCGCCAGTGCAGGCTGACCAGATAGAAATACTACAACCCCATGCTCATCGACGAGGCTGCCGCCCTTACGCCCGAGATTGAGCTCACGGCTCTGATCCACGACCTTGCCCCGGACCGCTTTGTCGTCGAGCGTGTCATTGTCGCGGCGCCCAAGTACATGACGGAGCTGAACACCATCCTCGCCGAGACGGACAAGGAGATTATCCAAAACTACTTCATCTGGAAGGCCGTACAGGCCTTCTACTCGTACGTCGAAGCGGACGCCGTCAAGCCGTACCGCGGATTCGTCAACGAGCTCGCTGGCAAGGTTAGTACGTCGACGTCGTTTGTGATTCACGCTGACGACCCAGGATCCCGAGTCTGCTCCCGAGAGATGGCGCACCTGCGTCGGCGAGGTCGATGGTGGCGTCGGCTGGATCCTGAGCCGCTTCTTTGTTGAGAGAGCCTTCTCCGAAAAGGCCAAGAAGTTTGGCGACACCATCATCACCGACATCAAGACAGAGTTCACCAAGAAGCTCAAGGCCACCAAGTGGATGGACAAGGAGACGACCACCAAGGCCATTGATAAGGTCCACAACATTATCCAAAAGATTGGCTACCCGACCAAGAGCCCCGACATCATGGACCCGCCCAGCCTCAACAAGTTTTACGAATCGGTCAACGTGACGTCCGACACATTTTTTCAAAACGCCCTCGTCGTCAGCCGCTTCGCCGTCGGCTACGAGTGGTCCGCCCTCGGCAAGCCGGTGGACAGGGAGCAGTGGGGCATGACGGTGCCCACGGTCAACGCCTACTACAACCCTCCCGGCAACGAGATCGTCTTCCCCGCCGGCATCATGCAGTTCCCCGTCTTCGACGTCGAGGTCCCCGCGTACATGTCGTACGGCGCCTTCGGGTCTGTCGCCGGCCACGAGCTGTCCCACGCGTTCGACTCAACCGGTCGCCACTACGACCAGAACGGCAACTACACGGACTGGTGGTCCGATGCGACCGTCGACGCCTTCAAGAAGCGCGCCGAGTGCTTCGTCGAGCAGTACTCCAACTTCACCGTGCCGGGCCCCGACGACGAGCCCCTGCACGTCAACGGCCGCCTCACCCTGGGCGAGAACCTCGCAGACGCCGGCGGCCTGTCTGCGTCCTTCCAGGCGTGGAAGCGCCGCGCGCAGGAGAAGCCCAACAAGAGCCTGCCCGGCCTGGAGCACTTCACCCAGGAGCAGCTCTTTTTCGTGACGTACTCCAACTGGTGGTGCGGTAAGTCGCGCAAGGACACGGCCATCAACAAGATTTACACGGATCCCCACGCCCCCAAGTGGGCTCGGATCCTCGGCACCATGGCCAACAGCCGGGAGTTCAAAGAGAGCTTCCAGTGCAAGGATAAGAAGCCGACGTGCGGGTTGTGGTAGGCGTCCCGAAGTGTGACGTGGTGCATCAGCTAGGATTCTATGACACAACGTCGGCCTGTCTCTTCTTCAACAAGTTCACGCAGTGATTTACGCTTCAAACACGAATGCAGACACTTGGTTGAATGAATTATATTACTATTATGATGACCTTTGCTCATCCAAGACGGTCCTGTCAGGTAATGCGTTTCTAAACCGTGGCTAGCGTAGCTCTCAGCAAGTGGCCTAGTGGTCGGCGTGGCCTTGACCGTTGTAGGGCTTGATGGCGTCGAGAGGAGCGCAGGGCCACAGGGGCTGATCCTCGAGCCTGCTGTGGACGACGTTGGCGACGATGGTGTATAGGTTAGTGCACACGGGCATGGTGACGTAGCCGGGGCTGCGGTGGCCGTCCTTCATCCATAGTTCGGGCATGCCCTGGGGCGAGACGTCGGTGTAGTCGGGCTTGTAGACGCCATTCTGGTGGCCGCCCGCGACGTAGCCTCCATAGACGGAAGCAACAATGTCCTCTTTGGTGATGCCGCCGTAGCGCTTACCGTCGAGGGAGCCTGTGCCGAAGACCTGGGTCAAGGGCCAGTGCTTGCTCTTGAAGAGGCTGGGGTGGATGGAGGGGAAGTCGGTGGTCAGCCTGACGCCCTGGCTTCTGATGTCGATGATGTAGAAGAGGGCGCCGTTGTAGCAGACGGCGGACTGGGGGTGGTCCTCGTCGGGGAGGAAGGGCCAGAGGGAGCTGTCTCGATGTCCGGCCTCCATCCTGCAGGGCAGGTTGGTCTTCCTGGGAGGGTGTGAGCGGTCGTCATTATGGGCATGTTTGTGACTCGTCATGACTTACAAGACGAAAGGTCGCTTGGACCAGGAGCGGGTGTTCCAGACGGTGAGGATGAACCTCGGGTAGAAGAGCTTCTGGACCATCTTGGACATGTCATAGGCGCTGATGTCGTCGGGGGTGTCTCCCATGATGCCGTTGTCGACGGCGGCGATGAGGAAGTTCTCCGTGTCGGTGTCGTTGGGGGTGAAGATTCTCTTGACAAAGGCCACTTGGACACCCTTCCAGCTGTCCATGACGTCGCCCATCATGGCGCCGATGGTGCCATACTGGACCTGGGCATCTTTGCCACTGTCGGGCGTGTCAGCAAAAGCACCAATGTTGGTCCATGGGTAGTACTTACGGAAGCAAGTAGTCCTTTCCGATGGCCCAACCGGTGAAGATACCGTAACTGCTGGTGGTGGTGAGCTGCGAGCGCCAGACCTGGGACAGTCCCCAAGCCGTTTCGGCGGCGGCGGCGGCACCTCCGGCGGCACCTCCGGCAGCAGCGGCACCTCCAGCAGCGGCGGCAGCACCTCCAGCAGCAGCACCTCCAGCAGCAGCACCTCCAGCAGCAGCACTTCCAGCAACGGCAGCGGCACCTCCGGCAGCTCCAGCGGCGGCACCTCCGGCAGTTCCAGCAACAACACCGGCACCTCCAGCTACAGCGGCACCCCCAGCGATAGCGGCAGAACCTCCGGCGGCGACGGTGCCTCCAGCGGCAGCGGCGGCGCCTCCAGCGGCAGCGGCAGCAGCGGCACCTCCGGCAGCTCCAGCGGCGGCACCTCCGGCAGTTCCAGCAACAACACCGGCACCTCCAGCTACAGCGGCACCCCCAGCGATAGCGGCAGAACCTCCGGCGGCGACGGTGCCTCCAGCGACGGCGGCGGCGCCTCCAGCGGCAGCGGCAGCAGCGGCACCTCCGGCAGCGCCCTTGGCGGCAGCGCCGGCGGCACCTCCGGCAGCGGCGGCGGCGGCACCTCCAGCAGCGGCAGCGCCCTTGGCGGCAGCGGCGCCGGCGCCGGCGGCGGCAGCAGCAACAGCGACGGGCTTTGCGAAGATGACTGATTGGAAAAGTCAGGCGGCATGTTTCCCCTGAGTAGGATGGCAGGGCGACTTACAAAAGTTGTTGACGTAGGCCTGGCTGATGCCGATGATACCGTAAGCCACGTTGAGCAGCGTTCTCTTCAACTGGTCCTTCTTGGGGTCTCTCGGTATGGGGACGGAGAAGTGCTCGGCAAAGGAGTCCATCTCGCTCTGCATGTCGGCCTGGGCCAGAGCCAGAGCTTCAAAGTATCGGTGGTGGAACTGCAGGCAAAGCAAGACGTCAGCAAAAGGAAACAAGGGCGAGCGAGCAGAGATGCAGAGAGAGAGAGAGAGCGGCGACTTACGGCATGGAGCTTGGAAAAGGAGTTGAGGATGAGGTAGCCGGCGGGCCACTTTGTGTCTTCGCAGCGGAGCGTCGTGGAGCACGGCACGTCAAAGATCTCGGAGCAGCGCCACGTCTCGGGGCCGCCAAAGAACCACGAGGCGAACTGGCTGAACTCGAACCTGATCTGGTTGGTGTCGACGGTGTAGTTGCGCCACCCGGCGAAGACCTCCTGGAGGGCGTCGGAGGCGCCGGCGGCCTCCCAGCGGATGTTGGGCTCGGCCTTGGCGTCGATGATGATGCCCTCGCACTTGACGGCTTTCCAGTCGACCTTTGGCGCCGAGGAGGTGGTCGCCGACGGGGCCGCGGAGGAGGTCGAGGAGGAGGAGGCCGAGGAGGAGGCTGAGGCTGAGGAGGAGGCCGAGGAGGAGGCTGAGGAGGAGGAGGCCAGGGAGGTTAAGGAGGAGGTTAGGGATTCTGAGGAGGAGGAGGTGGTGGCTAGGGAGGTCGAGGAGGAGGTTAGGGAGGCTGAGGAGGAGGTTAGGGAGGCTGAGGAGGAGGAGGTTAGGGAGGCTGAGGAGGAGGAGGTTAGGGAGGCTGAGGAGGAGGAGGTTAGGGAGGTCGAGGAGGAGGCAGCCAGGGAGGTTGAGGAGGAGGTTAGGGATTCTGAGGAGGAGGAGGTGGTGGCTAGGGAGGTCGAGGAGGAGGTTAGGGAGGCTGAGGAGGAGGAGGTTAGGGAGGTTGAGGAGGAGGCGGCCAGGGAGGTCGAGGATGAGGAGGAGGAGGAGGAGGTCGAGGATGAGGCAGCCAGGGACGTCGAGGATGAGGCGGCCAGGGACGTCGAGGATGAGGCGGCCTGGGAGGTTGAGGAGAAGGAGGAGGAGGAGGCGTCCTGGGCAGCTACAGCCGCAGCCGAGCACAAGAGGAGCGAAAGGGTTGAGAGGAGCATCGTGGCCGGGGAAAGCACCAACGACCGAGACGAGCAGAAGGACCGGACCGTGTTTGACGACGAGGATGAGCGGTTGAAGGGAAAACTATGACGAGACGGCGAGCCAAAGTGCCTTTTATCAAGTTTGCTTCCGTCTCGATTTGCACGTTGGACATGACATGTTGGATTCGGTCTCCGATACCTTGACGGTCAAAACGGCGGGGATTTTCGTTATAGTATCGACGAGATTAATATCGCGGGCGTCTCCGCGATGGAGGTTGGACGAACATGGTCGACGGTCGATTCACGGGGAGTCCGAAAAAAAAAGTTTGAAACGAAGACGGATCGGATCATTGACGGACTTGTGTCGACCGAGGAAAACTTCGGCTAACGGTCAGTTGATCAGATAAGATCTGTTTTTGGTTTTCTTTTTTTGGCGCTTGCGGCTCTGTAGTTCGGTCAAATTGATTGAGATTGTCGTTGCAATGTGTATCGTGGCAGCGGAATCCCAGCGACGAAGGGACTTGGCGGACGACGTGAGAAAAGCTACGACCCAAAGGTACGGATTCAACAGACGTTTGGCCGTTTTCCTTGTCATCTTGGTTCGTTTCTCACGCCTCGAAAGAAGAAGAATCCCGTCGGGGATTGCCATCTCCGCTTCGGTGCGACGTAATGAGTTGACGATGGACTCTTGTCGTGCGATGGCCTGGGTGGATGAGCGAGTTGACGAAATTGAAATTGCTCGTACGAAGCTGCGAGAGCCAATCAACGAGTCTACGTAATAGACGACGCTGATATTGACCCGAACAGCTCGCGTCGCACCTTTTTCTCGCAGTCTTGTTTATTTCGGTGAGGGAATTTCCATGCAATAGATGAAGCTGTTTAATTAATGATGGGCATCGTGAGTCTTTTGCAAATGGGGACACGTGAAATAACATTACGACTTGTCACGGACTCAAGCCATCAAGGTGCCAACCCTATACTAGTACACACAGTAATTACAACGAAGTCATCGTATACTCATCCACACTACGTCTGATCGTCGCGCTGTGGAGAAGAGGCTGTCGGTCTGATCAGTATCTGCTCAACACTGTCGGCCTTCTCCAAAGTGTTTTACGCGAGTTCCACCAGATTTACCCAAGCTGTCTACCCATTACTAACGTAGTATACCGTCGGCGGCTTGTCACGGTTCTTTGCGTAGCATCGAGCACTATGCAAGCAATACCCTGAGCGGAGCTACCCTCTCGGCCAACCGCTCGACCGCTCTGCGAATTAGAGACGCGACACTGACAGGCAACGACGAAAATTTTTCTCGGGATCGCCAGACATGTTTCCGAGACGGTTTCAACCTTTGGACGCGTCGATAGTACATGCTGTCTTTATCTGCTCGGCTGGGTAAATCCGACCGGGGAGAGCCTCCTAGGACGATGCCTCATTACTTAAAGACGCCTCGAGAAACCGACAGAGTCTGAGGTTTCTTGGGAGGAAGCCAGAGTCCAGCGCCCCCGATCTCGTCCAAGCACCGTCAAGCAGCCCTCCCCTCCGACAAGCCGACGCAAGATGAAGTTGTAAGTCAATCAACCCAGTCTCTCACAACCTCGTTCATGTCGTGTCGTGTCGTCGTCGACTAACAGGAGACAAGCCAAATCCTGCCCTGCCTGGCTCTCGCCCAGCTCTGCGCCGCGGGGTTAATCGACCCCGCCGGCGAGGCCATGTCCGACATCATGGCGCGCACCGACGCCTTCCGCGACAACTACGGCAGCGACATGTGCCTGCAGGTGCGCTGCGAGACGATGGTGTGCGCCAAGGACCTCGGCGACGCGCTGTTCGTGGCGTCGTCGGAGCTCAGCCTCATCATCGGCCCGGACTGCGCCGGCTGGAGCGAACCGCCGAACGAGGTGCCCCAGGGCACCAACAGCAAGACGTGCGTCGACGGCCGCAAGCTCTACAGCGGCGACTTTGTCATCTGGCGCGCGTGGAACAACGTCACCAAGAAGAAGCACTACAAGGCCGACTTTGTCGAGTGGGAGAACTTCAAGGGCGCCTACTGCCAAGGCAAAAAGGACGTCGAGTGCCAAAAGAACAAGAATCCCGCCATGGCCCCGGACCCGAACACGGGTTTGTGCAGGCCGTGGGGGCTGCTGCCATGGTAGGGTGTTGAGAGAGAGAGAGAGAGAGAGAGACGACAACGACGACACGATGAGAGAGGGCCGACGGGACGTGACGGGCATGTTTCAGCTTCGTGACGGTCTCGGCTCGGCTTGGGGAGTGAACGCCACAGAGAGCGAGCAGGAAAAGGGAAAATGTCCCCGCCGGCGACTCGCGTAGGTTAAGGTTCATGGTAATAAGGTGCTTCTACGTCGTAGTTGCAACCTACTTAATATATAATAAGTTATTATGCCCACACTCCATCACACGATCCACTCGCGTTGTCTTCTGCTCTGGCAGACTGGGCGATCGGTAGCAGCCGAGGGGGAAGAGATCGTCGGGGTCTCACCGGCTATTCCGTGCCTGGGCGATCTGGCTACTTTTGGACGCCTGAACTCCTCACGATGCTTACTTGCTCGTCATACAAAAGAGGCCATGCCGTTTTGTGATGCAGATTCTTGTCTGCTGGCTGCTCTGGGCGAAACCGACCAGCTGAAGCTCCAGCGGCAGCACAATGGGCGACTGGATCGGTCTCGGGTGCGACATTGGGCCCAGAGGGTGCGCCGTGTCGAGATCTCGGCCGATCCCAGCTGGGGGTAGCATTCGAAACCTCGCCAAAGCTTGGTTCAAACTCTCGGCGGTTGTCCTCATTATCTAAGCTTTGGCTGTCAAGGCAGACGTAAAGTAAAAAGGGAGGAGCCCGACGGCATGTCAGACGATGAGTTCCCCTGTAACACGACGTGAATGAAGTCCGAATGCCTTGCGTCAAGATGCAATAACTGATATGGGGATTGGCATGGGGGGGACACGGTTACATTACGCCCCATGGTTACACCACAGGACTGCGTCACCGAGGCTAATAGAGTACAAACTTCAAAATCGACATCCCACTTTGGAGTAGTTTTGACTCTCGCACCGGAAATACGCAGTTGTTTCTTCAATTTGTTTGGGCCCCCAAAAGCGAATGTTGCCGCCATTAGCCCGCGAAGCCCCATGATGGATTCTCCAGACATTCGTGATAAAGACTCCCTGTTACGTCTTGGGAAATATCCCACGTGAGAGCGAGTCCTTTTTCATTCATACAAAGTAACTCATTGGAACTCTGGCCAAAATATGCCACACTAGATATAAACTCCATCTTCCAAGGGACTACGTACTGTTAATAGAAATACTGCTATAGTATAGGATCCACGTTGTTATGATCCAGGGCAATTGATGTGTCTGTAGGGCCAACAAGCAGTCAAACGCATACGCGCCAATATCGTCCAGCTTGGTTAGCTCTTCACATTCTCAGTCTCGCTAGCATTCATTTGCTAAACAAACAGCCAAAGCACCATGCAAAACACCTTGAACGGTCTACTACACAGTCTATTTCACAAGCAGCAGTATGCATACCGTGGTCCGTATACGCCTCTGAAGACGTGAAGTCAGTACTGTGAATACCTTTAGCCCTTTGCCTCTGGTTATTGTTCTCGAGCCGAAGCGCCTAGCTGATTGTGTACTCTGCAGCCAGCACTATCCCGAATCACAACTCGACGCTCAACTCCTCATCGACGCCCTCTTCATTCTTTAAAAAGCCGCGACACCAGGATCAAACATTCCCCATTCCTTTCGAGTCTCGCGAGGCGCGAGGCGTGCGTATCTGCGATTCTGCCGATTCGTATGCGTCCAGTAACGGCCAAACAACATGTCGAGAATGGAGCGGCCCGCCCAGGTTGCACCAAACCAGGGAGAAAATAGGAAAGCAGGAGAAGCCTCCCGGAGATCTGAGCTGCCCAACGCTCCTTGAGACAAATCGGCCCGGGGTCTTTTGTTTCGGAATTCCAGGGCTGTCGTCGGAGAGTTGGCGGTAGGCTGTAGCTTGTTTGGAGCGCGATAAAGCGTCGACTTGTTTCTATTTCTGACGTGGTCGCTCTTCTTCCTCCTCTCCTGACCACCGGTGCTTCCTCGTCATATTTTGGTCCTCGGGGCGCTGCTTTTCCAACGAGCGGGATGTGGCTGCTCGGGTCTGCGACAATGGGCTTCCAGGGGCTGGGTTCATGATTCGCCGGACGGGAGGTGATTCCACGTGTTTCTATTCTTGTGAGCCGAGACCAATGTGCAATAGAGGCTCTCATGCCGTGAGTGGGCATTGGTTGGATATGGGATGAGTGCTGAAGCATATTTAGATTGATGCCTATTACCAACTATATTTAAGTTGCTACTGTTGCCCGGTAATGGTTGAAGTCTTGGTGGTCTAATAAGGAGAAGACGAAGTAGATACTTGTATCAGCTAAGTCTCAGAGAGACTTCCCGGCGGCAACTTGTTAAGCATCTATTCGAATGTCCTAATTGTCAAGCTGAGTGTACTTGGTTTACCCAAATCGGGCTCTTGGTTCTGGGAGTACACATCTTTCCAGGTTATATGGAAACGATTAATTTCACGACGACGACATTCAAAGAGTCATGTAAGTAAAGTCTCCAGTCAGTTTCGGTCTGTAAGCCATCAAGTTAGAGTATGCTTACATCCATCTAAAGTTCAGCATCCGATTTGACTTGCAGCTAGATAAGATGAGGCATCAATAATTCGTCCAGTCTCAACGTAGAGCCTTTGCAACTCTGGCAACCCCATCATGCATGAATACTCGCGGATACAGGATTCGCCATATAGGGCATCTCTTCTCGCGTATTCTCATGAGTGCCGGTTGCCCTTTTTGCAATGGCAGACCAGAAAGCTGTGGATAGTTGCAAAAGCTAGGAATCAGTACTATCATAGCCTAATCCACGTCTTGAAGGCCTTGGACTGTCGGGCTAACTTGCAAGTGAAGACGGCTGCTGGTGTCTCCAACGAACAAGATATGCCCTCAGACTGTTCTACGCTTTTACTTTCCTAGTGAATCTGAGGGTTACTGAAGCTCGTTTTCATGTAACTCGGCAATCTCAGCTCTTGGTACTAGATCCCTGATTTACACAAAAGCCCAAATGCGCCAACTCGAAGCATGAATTCCAGCCCACAGCGCCAGCAGCTTTTCTATCTTTCAGAACAACTCACTCGAGTCCGCAAATCGCCGAATTGACAGCGCACTTAGCCGATCAGATATCTGACCCACTTTTATCAATTAACCAATCAGATATGGCCAATTTTCTATTTCAAACAGTCAATCTTACACCCTATATTATGCCTGATTAATTTGATATTAGTAGAGACACAGAATAACTATAATCTAGCCTCCAGACTAATAAGAGGTTAGTAAAAAAAGAGGATATAGCTATTATATGCTCTTAATAGGATTTGAACCTATAGTATTCAGTATTATAAATACAGACTGAACTTTATTACTAGTTACACTATAAAAGCGGTTTTTATTACTAAGTTTACTACTTTTAGGGGATATAAAAGTTAGTCTGAAGGAGATTCAGATTAAGAGTATACCTAATATAAAAAAAATTATATAGCTATAACTTAGTATATACTCTACTTATAATAACTAATAACCTATATTTACTATATACTATATCTATATTAATATTACTAATTAACCCTCCCTTATATTATTAATTAAATCTAATAATACTTCAGACTATATTCAGCTTCCCTCTATCTTAATCTATTATTTCCCAGATTAGAAATATATTAAATACTAATAAGATATTATCTTAAGATCTTAATAGCTATAATACTATTAAGAGCCTCCTCTAGGTAATATAGAGAGGTAGATATTTTATTAATAATAATTTTATTTTAAAGAAAAACTCTTAAAGTCAGAAAAGTTAAATTAAAAGTAAGAGTTTTTTTATTTATAAGATCCTAACTAGGAATATCTAAAGTAAGCTTCCTAAAATATTAATAATATATAAATTCTAACTAACTATATAAATAGAATCTTTTAGATATATTATTATTATAATAAGAAGAACTATTTTAATATTCTCTTTAAAATTTAGTTTATATCCTCTGTGTTAGGGATAGATTAGTAACTAAATGATAGATCTATATAGGGGGCGATAAATATAGGGATGCAGTTGTTAATATATTCGAATCTGACCTCTCTACTCTGGGATCCTAGCTATTATAGCCTAAATACCCCTCTTTATATATAACTAAGTAGTAACTATAGGTAGCCTAACTGGAGGCTACTGGCGCACCCTAATATATTCCCCCCCCTTATAGACTATATCCTCATAGTCTTGTAGCTTAAAATAAAACTATTCTCAGATCCTAAAGTTTCTCTATCCCTATAGTATACCTCCTAGCCCTCCTACTAGCTTTTCACTACCTCTTATATACTTCAGCCAGACCCCCAGTATCCTTATTAAACCTCTGTCCCTATAGTAGGAAGAGTAATATTATTTATAGAGTCTCTTAAAACCTCTTATATACCTCTCTTATTAATATATCCTCTTATATGCTACTTTTAATATTATAGCCTCTTAGTGGTGTAACCTCTTATACACTGCTGGCCTCTCGTTAATATAACCTCTTATATACTACTGGCTTCTTGTTAGCGTAACCTCTCGTACGCTACTAGCTTCTCGTTAATATAACCTCTCGTACGTTACTAGCCTCTTATTAACGTAACCTCTCGTATACTACTGATTCTCTACTGATTTTTACGTAGGGCTTAAAGTTATACCAATACCACTACTATAACTATACTGATACTACTACTATTAGCTTTCTAGTACCCCTCCGTTGAGGCTTATAAGCCTCCCTATAAAAATTATAAAGTCTGCGGTTTCTCTGTAGTATATTAATAATATAGCTACTATATAGCTACCTTAGCTATTATACTATAGATAATATAATATTTATATTTATAGTATTTATAATCTTATAGCCTTCTAGTAGCTATTTATCTCCCCCCTTAGTAACTATATCTTTATAGCTATAAAGTCCTTATAGTTATGAAACTTATTTAGCCTCAAAGCCTTTAAGTCTTTATACTCTCATCTAGTGCTACTCTACTGAGTCTTAATTATATTATATCTCGAAACCTTCAGCCTGGGAGACTAAAAAATCTAGATTATACTTAAATCTAGAGGTTAGCCTCCAGCTAACCTCTAAGTCCTTATACTAATATAGTAAATACCCTTATAGGCAGTAGAGCTTCTCTCTACCTCCCTGAAGTAGAACCTCCTCTATTTCCTAGTATTACTATTACTAATAATATCACTAGAGGCACCTCTAATACCTCTATAGTAAACTATTTATTATTATAACTAATTAAGTTATATAATATATATTCTGTAAATGCTCTAAAGCGGCTACTATAAAGTAGCTACCTTAAAAACCTCGAAAATATTTACTTACTTAGTAGCCTTATTAGTATTATATAGTCTGAAATCTCTATATCTATAAATATACTAATATGCTGTAGCTTCTCCAGTAGCCTCTCTTGTAGCCTCTTTTATAGCCTCTCTTATAGCTTCTCTTGCAGCTTCTTGCGATAGCCTCTTATGGTAACCTTCTTGTGTAGTGATCCTCTTGTGTGCTGGCTATCTTATATAGTAGCCTTCTTGTATAGTGGTCTTATTGATGCTATATATGTTGAAATCTCTGTATCCATATACGCGCCAGTACGCTGCAGCCTCTCTAGTAGCCTCTCTTGTGTAGTGGCTTTTTTATAATGTAACCCTCTCGTACGCTAGTCTCGTTAATGCTATATATGTTGAAATCTCTATATTTGTATATCCGCTGGTGTACTGCAGCCTCTCTAGTAGCCTCTCTTATGTGGTAGCTTTCTTATAATATAGCTTTCTTATATATAGTCCGTTCGTGCAGTAGCTCTCTCGTGCGGTAGCCCTCTCGTGCGCTAGTCTTATTAATACTATATATATTAAAATCTCTATATCTATATGTCCGCTAGTGCCCCTCTAGTATACCTCTCTAGTATGCTCCTCTAGTATGCCCTTATAGTAACTTTATTATAATATCTCTTATTTTTTTAATAGCCTTAATATAGTAGCTTTACTATAGTGACGCTAGTGCCTCTCTAGTTATTTCTTGTTCCTTTGATAGTCTTAATGCTATAGCCTCTAGTGGTAGCTTTATTAATGCTGTAGGTTATCTCTCCGTAACTACCATGCTGGTGCTCCCTATATAACCTACCAGTTAGAACCCCTATAAATAGGTAGAGATTCAAATATATTAGGGATAGATCATTAACTAAGTGATGGATCTATATGGGGGGCGATAAACATAGGGGTGCGGTTGTTAATATATTCGAATCTGACCTCTCTACTCTGGGATCCTAGCTATTATAGCCTAAATACCCCTCTTTACATATAACTAAGTAGTAGCTATAGGTGGCCCAACTGGGGGCCACTAGCGCACCCTGACACTCTGTAAGTATCTATTTCAGATTAAAATATTATATTATTAAAATAACCACTCTAAAACTTATTACTTCTAATAATAATAATAATAAGGTAGAAATATTACTATTAGTAAAATAATATTACTTTACTTTAGTTACTATATTAAAATTCTAAATTACAAAATTTCTTAAGCTTACTATTAGCTTCCTTATTAATATTAGTAACTTTTTTATAACCTTCTAAAACTAATATCTATAATCCCTCTTATACTAATTCTATCCTAATCTCCTCTACTAATTTTTATTATCTTACAAAACTCTAAAAAAATAGTTATCTATATTATATATAACTAAGAAAATCTAAATTAAAATTTAACTTTATAAAATTCTTATAAAGATTTACCTCTCTTTTAATCTCTAAATCTTACCTAATAAGTATATAATTATTATAATTTTTAGTTACTTCCTTAATAAGTTAGGAAAGTAAACTTAATACCTCCTAGCTCTCTAATATTAACCTAATACCTATAACAGTAAGAATATCACTAATATAATATATAATATTACTAGAGATTAGGATATTATTAATTATATAGATATATTAATCTTAAATAATATTAGTAATAATAATATTTATATATAATATTTTTTCCCCCTCCTTTTAGATAAATATACTAATAATAATATTTAAGATTGGAGGATAAAATACTATAAGTATATCCTTAATCTTATTAGCTAAATATTCTTATATAATATTAATAAGAATATCTTTAAGTAAGAATTTAATAATTACCTTAATATTTAATATCTATAAGTAGACATTAAGCTTTAGTATACTTAAAGACTAGTTAGTAAACTATAAAATATTATTAAATATATTAAATTATCTTTATAATATACTAAGAGGTTTTTAGTAATCCCTAATAGTTTTAAAATTAATAATATTAATAATAATTTTATATTATAGGAAAAATCTCCCCAGGAGTTATAACTAATACTAAATAATAATATAAAGTAGAACTCTATATACTTAATAATCTAGTAAGTTTTTACTAAAAAGAAATAAATTAATAATTTTATTCTTAATAATAGGATAATACCTCAGACTCAGAACTATCTTAATAATACTAATATCCTCACTAATAAAAACTAACACCTACTTATCAAAATTAGAAATATCCTTAAGTTTCTTTATTTTTAGACTATATGATACTAGGAGTAGAGTAAAAATAATAGTTATAATTAACTCTAAGAAATTATAATAAATATAAAATACCTTATAGATTATCTTAAAAACTAAAAGAGACTATTTAATAAACCTACAGATAAAAAGATCAATCTCACAACCTTACAGATTACTAATACCTAGTTATTAATATTAATAATACCTCTAAGGTTAATAAAATCATCTCAGTAAAGTTAAGTATCATAATCGTAAGTAGTATCTATTACTAATATTCCTAATTATATCTATAGTAAATATATATCCTATTAATAAATAATCTATCTCTAGAAAGTTTATAATAATTATTTTAACTTTACTAATTATTTTTAACTATTAATATTTAATAAGTAGTAGATATTAAATAAATATTATATAAAACTTAGTAAATCTTATTTTTATACTGTTACTATAATCCTCCACTCTAAATAAGGATTATAATAACTTAAAAAGTAGTAGAGTAATTTATATTAATAAGAATAACTTTATAAAGTAAAAATCAGACTGGAGGAATACTAGAGACAGTAGTATACCTATAAAGCTACTTCTTACCTAATATTACTACCTACTTATAGTATATTTACTTTCCTTACTTTAAAACCAGCCTCTAAAAACTCTAAATACTATTAATAGCTTAATAGTTAAACTTATAAGATCCTTACTAATAAAGTAGATAAGCTAGATTAATATTATTATTAGGTAACTAAGTAACTAGTTACTAATCTTATTTAGTAGTGAATTTCACACTAGTAGACCTACTTAACCCTCAGCTACCTTACTCTTAATATTCTAATAATACTTATAATAGTAACTAACTGTGAGAAGACTTTTAGCCTCACTAAACTTATATTAATATTATAGAGACTCTTAATAAAACTTATAATATTAGAGTATATATAATATCTCCAGAACTAGCTTTAAAGTAGTATAGTAAATATTAGAAGCTATTATTTTATTTAGAAGTAAATATAGTAACTAGAGATAATAAGGAAGTAACAAAAAGGTGACAATAAAATATCCCTAGCCCTTTAACATTATAAATAAGTAAGTATAACTATAAAACCACTTCACGATAGCTTTATTAACCTCTTAAATAGGTATTTTATATCAGATCAATCAGATATCTGATCAATCAGTCAATCAGAGGCCCTATTTTATACCAAACAGTCAATCAGAGACCCCATATCGTGCCTGATTGATCGGTTAAGTACGCTGCGAATTGTACCGAAGACCATGCACCCACCCAATCGTGACGTCGAGCCGTCTCGCTATTTTCACGTGAAAAACAGGCACAGATGACGGTGACAGCGAACCCCCATGCCGCGCCGCAAGAAAATCCCACCAGGGCGCGAAGTCTGGGCGTTGCTTGGCTTCCAGCCCAGGGACGCGCAGCTGCGGATCGGGCAGCACTATCCAGGTCTGGAAATGCCGCATCGAATTTGGGCCTGTCAGTTTTGCAGCGTGGGTGGTGTCTTGTCACGATCACCGACATGGTTACAGAGGTATTCAGCCGAGAGAAGAAACAGAAGCAAGAAAAGGCCTGCTGGGTGTACATAGTAAAGACTAGTGTATAATTTCAGGAGCATCTCACATCCCAATTCTTGAGCCTTTTTTAGCTTCGCGACCACCCTCCTCCACCACCACCACGACGCCACCGTTGACAGGTTCGGCGGGCCGCATACTACGTACATGATGCTGTGTGAGCGGGAACCACGGCGGCAGCGACTCTGGAACGTGCGTGCGGTGCAGGGATGGCGAGCCGTGCTTGGTCGGGGCACCCATCGAGCATGATTCACGATGATGGAGGGAACCCGGGTTCAGACGGCCTCGTTCGGGGCTTTTCGGAGGACGGAGGGGGCCAGGGACTCTCGGTGCGACGGTTCGCTGGCCAAGTGTTTGAAGTGCGGATATGTGTGAACGCCCCCGTCCCGTTTCGCCCAAAACCAAACGGTCGACTGTGTGATGAGATTTTGATGCCCACGTCTTGGCGTTGTCGCGCGCGCGGTACAAGGGAGGTTCGCGGATTGACTCGCCGACTGGCGTACTTGGGGCACCGGCAGACGGTGAGCCTTCTGATTCGTTTGGGATGGGCAGAAGAAGGACGTCAGCGATCTGCGGTTCACGGAAAGCGGGTAGAGATGCCAGCGGTCCACCGGGAGTGCCACGGTGTAGATACGGCAGACGTCGCAGCGTTGGGAAGATGGCGATTCACCAGAGACATGGGCGATGGACGCAGATTGGTGAGTCGAGTAAGGGTAGACGGCGATTGCTTGGCGCGAATGCGCACAATGAGGCTCGTCACTGGGTGAGCGTCGTCACGATAGTCAGAGGTATCGTGCTGCGCTCACCTCCTGGTGTTTGTTTGTTCTGCACTCTCACCTCTGGACCGCCATGTTTCTCGCTCATTTCAGTCTCAGTCTCATCAACACCAACAGGGTCTCGCCAAGAACGAGTGTCCACAGCAGCGGATGATCACAGACAATAGCGTCTTCTGGACACACTATCATCAGGGCACGGCGGGCGGTGCAGATTGTCGCCAGCACGGCAGTGGATTCGGCCGGGCGACGATGCTCATCACGGACGGACGAGGTTGCGCGTTTCGAGGGGCCTCTTGGCGACTGCGGCGCAGATGCAGATGCAGATGCAGATGCAGGTTGCAGATGCAGCTGTCCGGCTGCGGCGCGGTGCAGCATCTTTTGTCTCGGCGGTCGATCATGTCACCCAATCTGGCCAAGAGGCGCGCTCCCGGGATGGGAGAGATTCCCACCGGAGCCCTATTGGAAGCCAAATCAGCAAGCGATGCAAATCGGCATCTACGGTGTCGTGGCTGGGCGTTTTGTCGAGTTGTGAGCAGTAAGCATCATCTCGGATCGTCCTGGTGGAGCAGCTGGACGTGAGAATAGACCAAGCGACAAATGACATGCGGTAGACGAGACTACATCGACGTAGGGTCGCTCGGAGACCAGGTCACAGAACAGAACGATACGGAGTAGATGTCTCAACAGACGTGGCCGGAGAAGAAAGCAAGGCAGGCCAAGAGTCGACGAGAATAGCATCGGCGGCAGCTAGGGTTTTGTACGTGTGGCATCTCTCGTCTCTCACGCAGCGCACGTCAAGCTTCGTCCCGAGTCGATGCGGCACGCTCGGGAGGCTGGCGGGCTCGAATGGTTGCAGTCGTCCAACCTCACACACATGGACCACACGAGCAAGTGAAGGCATTGTACAGCAGACGCACAGGTTTGCGCTCCTACACCAACGCGCTTCGAGCTCACTGAGAGTTTTGGCAGTATCGACTGAGCCATAATTAGCGGACAGAAGGACGGCCCAGGGCCAAGAGAAGAGGAGAGAGATATGTCATGACCACGTTGACGTGGCCCTCGTCCGAGAGAGACGAGCCCGTGAGAGACGACAGCCTCAGCTGCGTGTCTTGCTTGCCGGCCACTGACGGCCTTTGACTTGTCACTGACTGGATCGGACACGCCAGCGGGGGAACAAGCCATTGTTAGGCTCGAACGGCACGCCATCTTGGACAGAGCAGCGTCATCGACGGTCACGGTCAAGGAGACTGTCTGTGACGGAGGATCAATTGATAGGATAATATCGCAGAACCACGGCTTTGCTTGTGTTCCATGTCCTAATCGGAGCCGTCACAATGCGGCCCAGACTCTGCCAAGCCCATCCAACCCAGCCCATCCCGTCCACTCACTCCTCACCAGGACACCATCGCGACGACGAGCCCTGGACCATCAACGCGGAACAGGCAAGAGGCAGACTAGGCGGAACGGGAGAGACGGGTTCCTCTTTTTTTGACTTTTATTTCCATTTCGATGGGCGGCCCGTCTCTCGTCGCCAAGTCCTGGCATCTTATCGAGGGTAATGTCTCGTCTCACACGTCACTCACTCACTCACTCACACACTCACAAACTCACACACTCATTCACACTCACACTCTCACTCACACAATCAACCCCCCGGTCGTTTTCTTCACTCGTCCGGCCAGGGCCTTGTTTCGTCCCGGTGGGTTTCGGCCTCCCGAACCGCCCAAACGACCGCAAGGCGCCACCAAAAGAGGCTGCTCGAATGCTACCATCGCAAACTCTCCGGACGTCGCAGTGTATGAAGTCTTTTTTTCCCCCGTCGCGATGCTTTGTTTTTCTCGTGTCCAGCAGGAGTGGGCATCCCGTCTGCGCTGGCTGTGTGCGTATGACTTCTATTACGGGATACGCGATGCGTCTGTGTGAGTGCTCGACGACGTCTGACGTCTGACGTCTGACGTCTGGCGCGGTGGTGATGCACACACGCGCGCGCGGACGAGCTGGCTGGTGAAGACGACGCAGGACATGCGCAGGGCGAGCATCCAGGAGGCGGACGACGACGGGCAGCGGTGGCTTGGCAGGACCAGGTAGACACATACGGATCGTCGCGAGCCATCCGCGAAGCTTCATTTACTTTGGAAGCTTCACAGCCAAGCCTCGCAGAGCGTCGTCGGGAGCCAAGCCACGAACACGAGCTGGCAGATGTCCAATATCGTCAAGGACGCTCACCACGGTCTTGGCTCGGCCTAACCCACCTGCGGCTGCGACCAGCCAGTTTCTGTACTGGTTACAGGCACTCGCATACGATACTCTTGGGATCCTCGTCTGCGCGTTTCGACGGCCAAGGCGCGTCCTCCCATCTCTTGGCGGCCAGAGCTCCGATCGTGAAACAAATGTCCCGACTCGGACGCCCGGGGGTCCCCCGTGTCACTCGCCTCTCTCCTTTTGCCTCTCCCTTTCTTCTCCCTTGTCTTGTCTCTTGTCTTGTCTCTTGTCTTGTACTTGTCTCGTCTCCCACACGCAGAGCGTCGAGCCGTTCACGACGGGAGGAAGCGGACCGTGGCGTACGCGTGCGTTGGCTGCAGTCTGCAAACTAGTCTCATACACTCTGCGTCGCCTAGTCTGCTTCATCTTGTTCGAACAGCAGCATCCTCCAGCCTCGCGGCACGCCACGATGGACGCAGATTGTTCCATCCAGCCCAGCCCGAAGCAAGTTCCTCGACAGGCATATGCTTGGGCTATTAATATTTCCCGATACACCATCACCCTGTCCAGATCCCTGCTCTACCACGGCATGATTATCTGCTCCGTACCCCTGGCCAACGTCGAGTGTCGCCCACCCACCCCCCTCCCTTCCTCTACCCTCCCCTGGCTGGCGATCGACGTCGAGATGGGCCCTCGGCCGCCATTGTCCAGATAAGGAAGCTCAAAAGAATCGACGAGAGAAGGTAAAGTCTCTGCGAGAAGCTCTACAGTAACTCTGCGAGATTGTAAGAGCTCGGCCCCTCTTTGTCATGTATGTGTGAGAGTGTGACGGAGAGGGATTCGCGGCCCAAGTCTGTCTTGGCCATCATGGGCGCTCCCCGATTGGTCTCTGCATCTCTCTCACGTCTCTAATTCTCTTGGCCTGCCTGCTGATTGATACCTTGCTGAGTACCGACTGAGGCGAGGCGAGGCTTCGACCTTGGCACGGCTGCGCCCGAACTGCAGCCTTTGCCCAAGACGCCAGTCAGTCCAGGAGTACCCCTCGGGCCGCGAGATACACGGCCGATTGTACCGCGTGGCCTGCTGGAACTGCCCCGTTGACACCATCGTGAAGTCTCTGCGAGTGGAAGCCGACTTGCGGCTGTCTGCGAGTCCACCACAATGTCACGATACCACAGGACGCGCAGCAGAGCCATCAAGGCCTTGTTAGCCTCCTGCCCTGCATCTATCAATCTAACTTCACCCTGGCCTGACCATCCGCTTCCTCTTTTGGCAGACGGTCGCCCAACTGGGTCCCCTTGCCATTGCTCCGTAAATATACCATGTATTGTTGTAAATCTTGAACCTACCACGGTGCTTGTAATAGGCCCGTGGGGGTATCCCGACTTGGGCCGCCACCCAAACGCAGGCCCACGTTCTTGGACTCGAAGAGCCTCAACCAGAGACTAGCCACACGTCCTGACCACCATCACCGCGATACACACAACCGCTGGCTTCGCTGCTGCGGCCGGCGATCTTCCATATCAGTGGATCCCTCCCGTCCCCTCCCGTCCCCTCCCTCACCATCACCCAAGCAACCCAAACCCTCGTTGTGTCTCCAAGAGACCATCGTGAAGCGTGTCCGTCTAAACCTCCGCCTCGAGCCTGAGCTTCTTCTCGCACTCAAGTCTGCCTCTCGCACGCACGCACAGAGCCGGTTGACGCAAGACAGCCTGGCAAGACACACGCGTCCGTCCGTCCGTACGCAAGACGCAGCACCGACTGACAGAGCTGGGCCATGCTTCTTCGTCGTCTCTCTCGCACTCCACCTCCTCAAACCAGGGTGCCAGACCCAGACCCAGAACCAGGTCCAGTCTCGTCTCAGTCCCAGGAAACCAACCACACATGCCCCCCCCCCCCCCCCCCCACTATTCCCTACACC